>CM060941.1:322381207-322839727 GCA_030765085.1 Allium cepa
TTAAATAATAATAGACATGTTTATTACTTTAATGATACAATTATTATCATGTTGTCACCACATTTCTAAGATGTAGTGATAGGGTATATGTTGCAAGCAAATGACAACGAACTACTTGCCAAATTTGCAAATTAGAAACATGGTAAGGAAGCAAAAACAAAAAGAACTTGCTACAGGGTTTTTTATAAGGTGGACTACATAAAATAACATTGTTCAACCCGTGTTTAAATTACCCACTTGATATAAGATGTTGTATACACTCTGTATTTGTTTAAAAGAATTACGGTCAGTCTTAGATTAATGGTTAGTTCCAACATTCTGCACTTACGGTCGCTTGTGCTATATTAAGTGGGTAATTATAATTAAATGACAATGTCCCATGGAAAAGGAAATCTACCTAATCCTAGATGTATGAACTCCATTAGGCTACCCGTCCTATAAATTATTTGGAACTTCATTTTTAAACTTCAAATACACATTTGATTTATTTAGGTTCTTATAAATCTCTACATTATTTTTTCTACTAAAATACAATCAGGTATACATTTTTCATTTTATGCATGATTTTGTTGGATAGATTCCAAAGCATATGTACAATTTATACTTACAGTAAATGCTCAAACGTATACAATTTATACTCAGAGAATTTGACTGCAAACTTCTAATTATTTTTCTTTACAGAAAATTATTGTCAATGACAAAATTTCACAGCTTTTTTGCCTCAAGGGACCTTCAGTATTTTATCCTGAAGGACAACTTTCCGTAGGTATCAGTTTTTAGTTATTGATAGCAGTTTTTAGGTATCAGTTTGTAGTTATCGGTAGCAGTTTTAGGTATCAGTTTTTAGCTCGGTATCAGTTTTGTTGTCCTTATGAATAATTTTAGAAAATGTTTGTCCTTGTGAATAATTTTTAGAAGAATGTTTGTCCTTGTGGTAAAAATATTGAGGTCGTGCCCTTGAGGCAAAAAATATAGAAATTTTTGTCCTTTAAATTAATTTCCCTCTTTTCTTTATACGGCAATAATTTTACTATTTAATTTCAGATACCATAGGTTAGAATACCTTTTTTATTTATAATTTCAACTTATTTTTACTGAAACTACATATAAAATTAAAATTTTATAACTTATATTATTATGTAAAGGTGTTTTATATGCATACACATTGCAGGTGCTAAAAAATATTGTATACATAATTTGCTTGGTGACTGATCACTTTGCAATATACTTGCATATGTTAGTCGATCTGCACACTGTTCATTTTAAAATTTTATAGCCAAATAATGACTTTTGAAGTGGTACTAACCATGTCATAAATTCGACCCACACTTACTTAGAAGCAGTAAATAGACAAATACTAGTTCAAATTCAAGTAGTTGATAACTTGCATGCTATATCATAGAAAATGTCCGAACATACCTACTTTTTCGTTAGCAGTGAACCATCTTCTGGAATTCTGCAATTTTGTTTTTGCATTTGTACTGTTTATTTATCCCTAACATATGATCAAATTGCCTTGGTGAAGGTTATACCTCTTCTCATTCCTCTTAATCATACAGATCTACCGGGTCCTAACACTGGTCCTAACACTTGTGATTGCCCATCTTCTTTGTAGTCGATTGTTGAGCCAGAATTCGATCCATTGTCAACCTTTTTTAGCTTTTACTTTAAAGGTTAATAGTATATACTAATGTCACACTATCACGTAAAATGAAAATGAATGCTACAGATTGATAAAATGTAGAAAATATTATTATCTTATAGAATCATTTACAATTGTTTACAACATTGATATATATAAAGAAAAGAAAGACTGGGCCAAAATGAAAACCAGCCCAGATAAGGTGGTGATCCGAAACAAAAGAGAGAGAGGATCTGGAGCGTTGGAATAGATGGATGGCTGTGATTGATGCTCAGTTTCATCCTGGATTGATAAAGAAACACATCCATGTTATTTGTATTCATAATATCCTCCCTCAATTGAGGCTGGGGTTTTCCATCCTCCTTTTCTTCGCCACCATGAAACCTGTTACCATCAATAATTCTCATCTCCTCTCTTAATCTTGCAAAATTTCTGAGAGACAGAGATTTTGTAAGTATATCAGCTCGTTGAAAAAAATGAGGGAACATGTCTAATCTCCAACTTTCCAGCAGTTGTTCTTTCACGAACAAAAAATAAATCGATCTCAATATGTTTGGTGCGAGAGTGTTGGGTCGGATTCAGTGATAAGGAGATGGTGCTGAGATTATCACACCAAATCAGTGGTTTTTCTCTTAGCTCAAGCCCTAATTCATGAATTAGGGTTTCAATCCATATTATTTCGGCCGTCGTACTTGCTACTGATTTATACTCAGCTTCGGTGCTCGAACGAGATATAGTCGATTGCTTTTTGGTGCACCAGGAGATCGGGTTGCAGCCTATATAAATACAGTAGCCTGAAGTGGATCGCCTATCATCAGTATCACTAGCCCAATCGGCATCACTGTAAGCCTGTATATTTACTTCCTTGTTTTGAGTAAATAGTAATCCATGGCTTTGAGTACCTTTTATATATCTTAAAATGCGTTTAACCGTCCTCCAATGGCTGTCAAGGGGATTTTGCATAAATTGGCAAACTTTATTGACACTGTAGCATAAATCTGGTCTGGTAATAGTCAAGTATTGTAGGGCTCCTACAATACTTCGATATTGTTTGACATTGTCGATAGGCTCCCCCTTAGTTTTGGATAATTGTAAATTGCTTACCATAGGTGTAGGTAAAGGCTTAGCCTGATCCATGTTAGCACGAATCAAAATTTCTGAAGCATATTGTTTTTGAGATAGAAACATATCTGTTTGAGATGGTCTGCTAATTTTGATTCCAAGGAAATAATCAACTGTTCTCAAGTCTTTGATCGCAAAATTTTGATCCAACGTTTGTATGACTTTATTGATGTCATTCTCATTGCTTCCAATGATGAGAATGTCATCTACGTACACTAATATGTACGTGACAGCATGATTAATGGTTTTCGTATATAATGAATTATCTGCTCTAATTGGTCTGAACCCTAGTTTTGTCAGTGTTGCTTTGAGCTTTTCGTACCAAGCTCTTGATGCTTGTTTAAGACCGTAAATGGCTTTATGTAATCTGCAGACCTTATCTTCATTTCCTTTTCTGATGTATCCCTTTGGTTGATCCATGTATACTTCTTCTTGTAAGTCTCCATTAAGAAAGACATTGTGTACATCCAGTTGTTTAATTTTCCATTGATTGTTTAATGCTATGGTAAGGATGATCCTGATGGTAGTAGGCTTGACTACTGGAGAAAAGACTTCATTAAAGTCAAAACCAAACTGTTGTGAGTAGCCTTTAGCAACTAATCTTGCTTTGAACTTTACTACTTTTCCATTTGCATCTTTTTTTATCCTATAAGTCCATTTGCATCCAACAATGTTTTTATCTTTTGGGGGTGACACCAAATCCCATGTCTGATTTTTTAATAATGCTTCATATTCATCTTTCATGGCTTTTCTCCATTCTGTGCTTTTAACTGCCTGCTCATATGAGACTGGTTCCGTGATATCTATACTTGTATTGTAAATTTTTGGGCTTAAAAATGCCACTTTTTGACCTTGTTGTCATGTGATGCTCTGTTCTTTGTATGTTGTTGTCATTATCTAAAAGAGTTGCTCCATTACTGCTAGATGTCGATTCATCAGGTGATTGTACTTCAGTATTTTCTTCAATTTGTTGTGCTGGCCATTCATGTGTACCACTTGTGCTATAATCAGACTTAGTCTCTGCAATGGATTGTGATCTTTCAATTGTTTCTTTGTTTTGCTGTTCTTCCTGAGTGGTTAATTCTGGTATGATAGGCAAGCATGTTTTGATATGAGCATTACTTTGATTTGTTGTGTCTTTACTGCCTTCCAGTCTTTTATCTGCAAAGGGATAAATGTTTTCATTAAACATGACATGTCTTGATATATAAATTCTGCCATTTTTGTCTAGGCATTTGTATCCTTTTTGATTTACAGCATATCCTAGAAAAGTGCATGGGCTTGATCTTAAACTTAATTTGTTTCTATTGTAAGGCCTAATACAGGGGAAACATAAACAAACAAATGTTTTCAAAAAATCATAGTCAGGTTTGATGCCAAATAATTTTTCATAAGGACTTTTACAATCTAGAATTTTGCTTGGCATTCTATTTATAAGATAAACAGCTGTAGTGAATGCCTCTTCCCAATATTTTAAAGGTAATGATCCTTGGGATAACAGTGTTAGGCCAGTATCTACTATATGCCTATGTTTTCTTTCAATGAGCCCATTTTGCTCAGATGTGTGAGGACAGGTGGTTCTATGTAATATACCTTTATTTTGGAAATATTTTTTAAGTGGGAAAAATTCACTTCCTCCATCAGTTTGCATGATTTTTATTTCATGGTTAAACTGTTTTTCAGCTAATGTAATAAACTGAACTAAGGCATCATGAGTTTCAGCCTTTGATTTGAGAAAAAATATCCATGTATATCTATTATAAGCATCAATAAAAGATAGATAGTACCTGTGCCTCTGTGTAGAATCCAGTAGGGCTGGTCCCCATAAATCTGCAGCTATTAATTCCAAAGGGTTTTTATATACAGTTTAGGAATTACTAAAAGGAAGTTTATGACTTTTCCCTAATTGACAATGTGTGCATATATCAGAAATATCATTATTTTGAAAAGGAATTTTATTATCCATCAAATTTTTTTTTACAATTTTCATACTAGGATGACCTAGTTTATAATGCCAATGATCTAAGACATTTTTCTTATTTTGAACACTGGTGTGAACATTATTGCACCAATAGTTCTCCACTGTAGAATCAAGTTTCTTCACAGCATTAAATTTGTATAGCCCTTTACTCAAACTACCCTGCAACAATATATCTTTGCTTAGTAAATCCCTAACTAAGCAAAAGTTTGGGTGAAACTCAAAGTATACTTTGTTTTCATTAGCAAATTGAGATATACTAATTAAATTCTTTTTAATATCAGGAACTCTCAATAAGTTGTTTAAATATAATTTTCTTTTTCCTTGAGTGGTTCCTGTGCCAACATGTGATATACTTTTAGTTTCACCATTACCCAAATGTATGGTTTGCGTACTTGTGTAACTTTTGTTGCCTAAATTGAGATTTTGAAGGTTGCTAGTTACATGATTGGTTGCACCCGAGTCTGGGTACCAATCATCCATGCTTGTGTTGTCTAATTTGGCTTCATCTGCATTGATTGATTGTGTTTTTGAACCTTCATTGTTGTTCCTTTGCTGTTGATCAAGTTGCATCATATTAATACTGAGATTTCTTTGAGTCTGCTGTGTAACAGTGAAGTCCTTGTTGAATCTGAAATAGCATTTGCTAGCTATGTGACAAAAAATTTCACATATTTGGCATTTTACTCTATTGTTGTTATTATATCTTCCTCTTCCCCTTCCTCTCTGATTGTAGGTATTTCTTTGACCTTCTTGTTTGATTCCTTGATTTGCTATGTTGGTCTGTTGGACTCTGTTTCTTGAACTGCTAGCATAGTTGATTGAATAATCGTTTTGCATAGCTTTCCTTTGTTCAATTCTGCCCTAATGGGCAAGTAATGCAGACTGGACAGATTCTAGATCAGGTAGAGTTTGTTGAGATGCTATGAAAGTCACCACTGATTCATACTCATCATCAAGACCATTTGTTATAGTGAGAATTTGCTCACTTTCAGAAATTTCGTGACCAATTGCGTTGAGTCTATCACATAAGCCTTTAATTTTTGCAAGATATTCTCTCATTTGCATGTCATTCTTTCTTGAATTCTGCAATTGTCTTTTAAAATGCATGATTCTTGCGGCTGATTGTGAGCTAAATATCCGTTCTATTGATGACCAAATTTCATATGACGAGTTGCAGCCAACAATTTGTGATAGTAAACTTGGGCTGATGGATGATAGCAACCACGATGACAGTAAGTTATCTTGTCTTTGATATCTTGTGTATTCTGGATTAGTAACTGCGGTTCCATTGTCTCCTTCTATAACTGCAGGTGGTATGGCTATCGTCCCTTTAATGTAATTTTGAAGACCATAACCCTTCAAGACTATTTCAATCTGATACTTCCACATTATGTAATTATCTTCATCAAGTGGGATGGTGATGATCTGGCTTTTGGGTTTGATCAATGTTGTTTCTGAAACAGCTGTGTCCCCTTTTTCATTTCTTGAAGTGGTTGATGATCTTTCATCACCTGTTTCTTTATCAGCCATTATTATAAATGACTGATTTGGTTTCTTGAATATCTGATGCAGCCAAGATAATGTTGGTGAGGCTCAAGAATTGGTGAAAAAATTGTTGCAGCCAGTCAAGAATTTGAATTTGTTCAGATTCTTGCTAGGCGTGGCACAAAAAAATGATCAGTGGGATCTCCGATGATGTGTTGGAACCGAGAAAGGTATGGATCTCCGATGATGAAATTCAGCTGAGGAGATGATGAAAGAGCAATCCTCTTTTCTTTTCTTTTTTAGTGAGAGAAATGATGCAATGTTGATCTCGAACTTGTTGCCGCTAGGCTCACGAGAGCTCTGATACCATAAAATGAAAATGAATGCTACAGATTGATAAAATGCAGAAAATATTATTATCTCATAGTATCATTTACAATTGTTTACAACATTGATATATATAAAGAAAAGAAAGACTGGGCCAAAATGAAAACCAGCCCAGATAAGGTGGTGATCCGAAACAAAAGAGAGAGAGGATCTTGAGCGTTAGAATAGATGGATGGCTGTGATTGATGCTCAGTTTCATCCTGGATTGATAAAGAAACACATCCATGTTATTTGTATTCATAATATCACGTTACCAAACAATTTCCAGGATATCAAAAATTTAAAAGTACTTGCCATAGTATCTACAGTAGCTATGTTCACTAGTTTGCCATATTTTCTAATGCAAGATTTGATCCAAACATCAACTCTAGGGACGAAAGAGGGATAATCACTCTTCTCTTTCTACATTCAAATCATTAAAAACAACAAATCATATTAAGTAACTAATTAATAAACATTATGATAAATAAATTAATTTTTCTTACTAAATCTTCATTCAATTGAGCAATTCCTCTACGGCTGCATGTGTGTGGTATCTGATTGTCTTTACTAGCTTTGAATTTATTGTTGAGAATTTTAGGAGGATTTTCAAGTTCTGATACCACTATTAGAAAATTTCTATAAGAAGAAGAACTGAATTTGAAAATAACTAGAAATGAGATATGTGGATTTTTAAAGGAGGGAGAAAATTCTAGTACAAACTTTAATTACAATTTTTTTGCTTGATTACTTTATTGCTTTTCTTGCTTCAATATAAAAAAAGTTGATCCACTACTATTCATAGTAATAGCACATCTCAATTGAACAGTGGCGATATAGTTCGCAATCATTCTCCAGAATATTCTTTTATTCTCCTAAAATCTTATTCTCTAGAGTTCTCTTAAATTCCCAAGCAAGATAATTCTAGATACTTTCACTCAGTACATGAAATTCGAGATTATTCTCTAGGCTAAGTTTTAGCCTCTTCAATATAACTTAATTATCCCTATAAATACTAAAATTACTATTACCTAAATTATGTAATATTTTCTAAAATAATTAAGTAGACTAAAATCTCCAATATCCTCCCTTAAACTTGATTTTGTAACTTCAAATAAAAATTTCGAACTTCGTATTTCACTGTTTCGGCAGAAATAAGGATTTTATCCAATCTTTCCCTATTGCAATGACGTTCTTTCCTAATGTCAAGATCTTCGATGCAATTTCATGAATCTTTGTAGTGCTTCATTCATTTCGTCCTCCATCATTACCATAGAGTACTCTAGAAAGTGTGCATTCTAACTTCCATTTTATTCCAGTGTCATAAATTTTGAATGGGTCATGTATGTTACCTTTCCATTCTTTCATAATTTTATTCTTACAATCTTTGGCCCATTTAACTTCTTCTCGAATTTCACTTTTGTGTGAAATTCCAGAAAACATTGTAAAATAAAATTATTTGAAATAGGAATGATATGATCTTTGCTTAATTACCACTTTGTTGTCATGGTCAAGAAATTCATCAATAGTCTCTTCAATTCTCCGTTTGACTGTTTCTACTTTTATTTCTTTAACATTCTTCGTTTCTATTTCTTCATACTTTTGCTCGTATTTCAAATCTTCTCTAAGCTCTTGAATTTCATCTTCTTGATTCGCGTCTTTTTCATTGTCATCTCCTTTGCTTTTGAACTTTTCATCATTGGCGTCATCTTCGCTTACTTTATTTTCTTCATCTTCTTCTTTTTCATTCACTACACGTTTTCCTTCTTCTTTCAAATTTTCTTCCTCTAACTCCTCAAATTTCATCAATTTTTCAACATCTTTATCCTTCTCGTTGTTGTTCTTTTTCACTTTCTCATCAATCAGATTGTCTTCTTCTATTATTTTTGCATCATTTATTTCATATATTTCTTTCAACAAATTCCACGAATTTTTTGCGGAACTTTCTCCAAGAATATGATCATACTTTATTTCATCGACGTTCTCACTCATCACAACACGAGCACGATGGTCATTCCATCATAATTTCGCAAACGTTTTCTTGTCAATTTGCGACATGTTCTCTAAATCATTCAGCTATTTATAACCATTTTCGACAATCTCCTATATTCCAATGGAGATTAACTCTTCTTTTTTTTATTACTCCATTCTTTAAAATTTTCATTTGTGAGAACAAACGATGAAAGAAATAGAAATCTCATAGCTTCAACATGGCTTCGATACAACTGTTGGAAAGAAGAATCTTCAAGCTCTTATACCACTATTGGGAAAAATTTATAAGAAGAAGAAGTTTGAATTTGATAATAACTAGAAATGAGATTTGTGGATTTTTAAAAGAGGAAGAAAATCTTACTACAAACTTTTATTACAATTTTTTTGCTTGATTACTTTATTCCTTTTTTGCTTCAATACAAAATAAGTCACTTCACTTCTATTTATGATAGTAACACATCTCGATTGAATTATGGTGATATAATTCACCATCATTCTCTATAATATTCTTTAATTCTCCTAAAAAGCTTATTTTCTAGTGTTCTCTTAAATTCCCAAGTAAGATAATTTTAGATACTTTCAATCAATACATCAAAATTCTAGATTATCCTATAGGCTAAATTTGAGCCTCTTCAATATAACTTAATTTTCTCTATAAATACTAAAATTACTATTGCCCTAATTATGAAATATTTTCTAAAATAATTAATTAGACCAAAATCAAGTTTATTTCCACATTTATCACTTACCATCTAAAATGTTCAAAAACACACAAAAGATTCTTTAGAAAATTAATTTGTAATCTAAAAAAGTTAATACAATTAAAGAGAGATAAGTATTGTTTTGTATTGGAATATGTTTATAAAAATACAATGAGTGATAAAAGTATTATGACTGATTTACCTTTTATTCCGGAACTGTTCTCAACTTAATAAACTTCTTCCACTCTGGCATAGTTTTGATGTTATCGGGTTTCGGTTGTAAACCCTCCTCTTCATTCTTTGCATTTACTATTTTACAAACTAATTTGCTTTTTGAAGGTCTTTTGGTATCAGCTTCTTGATTAGATATCCATACATCCTCATGGAGCACATATAATTTCATGGCAACATTTATTTGTAACAAAAGAAATTCCTTGAAGTTATACAGACTCCTCAAACACTTAGACGTGTTCCCATAAACGTGCGCTTCATTGATGAGTAACGGCGCCTTCTTAATGAAGCTTTCGATGTGTCAGCATCCCAATTGAACATACCTCCATCGTCTCTCGGAAGGGACACGTACGTGATCTTGGCAATACTTTCTCGTAACAAAATGAATTTTCAATGTTACATGTCACCATTCTCATATATATAGTATGTTATGTGTCATATTTCTTACGATGTGGGACTTAACGTACTACTAAAAACACTGTTAATTGTGACGCCATTTTCTGACGGCCGCCGACGGCTCGTCGTGTTTTTTATGACGGTAAGCAACTGCCGTGACATAAATGAAAATAAAATAAACATGCCGACGGAAGCCGTTGGAAACCGTTACAAATGAAACTGCCATCGGCCATCGTAAAGTTGCGAATATCTTAACCCTAGACCGATAGTTTCGTTCATTTTCATCTTCCTTCCTAAATCATTTTCAACTCCTCCACCCTCTCCTCCACGTCGTCGCAAGTCTCCAAACCTCTCATTTAGCTATTTCTCGGTAAGAAGGTTTAATTTACAAACCTTTTTTAATTTTGATCTTGTAAATTAGGGTTAATTTGTAGTTATAGTTATTTATAATACGACATTGATTGTTTGTTATCCCCTATTGAATGCTAATTAGGTTGTTATTATAATTGTTTATCATTTAAATGTTGAGAAAAATAATTTGTTTAGTGTATATATACGTTAATTGGTGTACATGTGCTGGTTAATTGGTGCGTACGCGCATTAGGGCTAGTTTGGATTAATTAGAGTCGATACTCAGAATTTAGTGTATGCGTTTATAAGATGACGAAAACGATGGTTTAATGTATGTGTTTTTTAGAATGTAAATAAATTATTGTAAAAATTGTTGTATAATACGCTTTACTTTTTATAAATCCCTTAGATAGTCTTTAGCCATGTTTGACAAGTATTGTATATGATCGTTATACGGATATTCGTTTTTATCACAGAATAGACATTTATATTCGTCCGATACAATATTTGTCGGATTTGTTACTGTATTGGACAAATTACAAACAAAATAAAGTAATTATATTTTGCAAATCATTTTATTTTAAACGGTTCACAAAATTTCGACAACACTTTCTTTTTATTCCCCGTATACACGTATATGTTTGCGATACATGGAACAAATGGAAAGTGCTGTCGAAATTTTGTTGAATCGTTTAAAATGAAATGATTTACAAAATATAATTACTACTGTGTTTGTATGGGGAGTAGGACAACCAATCATCAAAGTGTAAAACAATAATCTAAAAAGTATAGATTATATTCATACAATTTGTGTAAATCCGTTTGAAAATAAAATTAAATAGAATAATATTATATATTTGATAAAATATAAATGTATGTTTTAATTGAAAAATAAAATGTCAATACGTAAATGATTAATACATTTTTATGTTTTAAAGTAGGAAAGATGGTCAACTATTTTATCGACCGAAGCTGGATGTACCAACATAGAAGAGCAATTGGAGGCTAAATAAGTGAACATTTTCAAAATGATATACACGTCTTTATTGAATTCACTTTAAGTAATAATGAAAACGACGAAAAAATTTGTTGTCCATATAGTAGGTGCAAATTATTGAAGCATTTGATACTGGATATGATAATAGTTCATTTGCTCCAATATGGTTTTGTGCTGAATTATTTACTGCGAGATCGTCATGGAGAGCTTATAACACCTAACCCGTAAATTCGGAGGAGGATGTGGATACTAAAATTGTTCCGAAAAATTCCATAGAAGATATGGTTGAAGATGCAGCATGCTCGATGTTCCTAATTATTGAAATTGACGATAACGATGTTACTGTCGAAGAAGAACCAAGTATTAGAGCAATTTCTTTTATGATTTATTGGATGCTGCTAAGAAACCCTTTGGGATGGTTGTACAAGCGACATCAACTATCAGTAACTGCGGAATACATTGCGATGAAATCAAAATACAACTTCACATAAGCCGGGTTTACATCTTGTAGTACAAGCTGCAAAACGACATATGCCACCCAATAATTTAATTTGCAAAAATCATTATGAAGTGAAAAATCTTATGTTTGCGTTTAGTTTGCGATATCAAAAAATAGATACATGTTTAAATGGTTGCATGTTGTTTTGGAAAGAATATTTCAGACGAACAAGCATACCAAGCGGATATCGAGGAAAATGGCAAAATTACAATAATAGATGATCAAACCGATTTTGGACCTCTAAATGATGAATCAAATGTATTAGTAGAAGCATTTGATCCATAAAGGAAACCAATATAGAGTACGAGACCGAGTCTGAAAAGAAAATGACGAGGACTTATTTAATAGTATACATGTTGAAAAAAAGTATTTTATGGGAGTGTTGATGTTATATTTTTTTGTATGTTATATGCGACCATTGATGTTAAATCTTGATATGTTTACTTATAATTGAATGATATGTTCTGCCATAATAAACTAACATGTATATAACAGGCATTACAGATGTCTTTCTTCAAACATCAGAGTTCGTCTAGTCAGGTTCCTCCACTTTGTCTCAGAAGAGGACCGTCCGCCGTGGAGGTGATGGCATCGGTCCGTCGTAGAAGGCGCTCTAACGATGGTTAGATTGCTACTGAAACCTGATGCCTCGTAAGTATTAAATTTACTTCACCATTATAAATATTTTCTATAATATATTAGTCATGATTTTTCTATATCATATTTAATGCAGGAGTTTTGAGCTTGAGCCTTTAAACATAGTTCTTAGCATATCTAAAAAGACATACATGAGCCATATGACTGCGTGCTGACCGAAATGAAGTAGGATCCCAGAGCATGTATGGGAGAGCATCTGGCGGGACTTCCTGGTAAGTGTAAAATTATATATCATTATATATAATCACTTTACAATTTACCGACTAAGTATAAATATATAACATATATTTTCTTAACATATATACAGGGGGTGGTAGACCTACAAGAGGATGACGTTTCTCTATGCTAGCGCTACTGGAACTCTAAAGTTGCAAAGAATTAATGGGATACGATGTCTACCATCAAAAAATATGGGAAGAAGCCAAGCTGGATGGGCGCCAACGTATGGTATGCTTGAGTCGTATGGTGGAGTAGCGATAAATTCATGGTAATTGTACTAGATATCGTCTTAATTTGTTCAGTAGAGAATACATAATTTATACATGTAAAATCAATCTTAATTTTCAATTTGCAGGCGGAGTCTGACGGGAACTCGGCGAACAGGCAGAAAAATCCAGTCACATACCGTGGCGGCTCGAAATCATTTCAGCATCATTATGAGAACCTGATAAATTGATAAATTGCAATTACGAATAGTTATTACATTATTAGTATAAATTTATATGAACAACAATAATATATACCAATTATTACCGAAAAGAGCGCATGGGGCTCCTGTCTCGTATATGGACGTATTTGCATATACCCATGCTGTCAGGCAGACCGATGACGAGGGATCAGTGTCGTATGCGTGGCATGAGAATGAAAAAGCATATGTCGCACATGTAAATATATTTTAGGTTATAAGTTATTAGTAATGATCATTTTGATTAATTATTTATAAAATATTATAATAATGTCATGTAATATTTAATTGTATTTAATTTAGCATTGTAGAAAAGATTTATGCAAGCACGTGCATAGACGTTGAGCATTTGGGATGGGAGCGGTCGACCACTGATGAGGAGGACGCTATCTTTGACTCCGTTATGGACCCGACACAGAAAAATAGGCGCTATGGGTATGACAGTCAATCGGTAATTTATAAAATAAACTAAATTGTAAAAATTGCTTGATTTTATAAACATTACTTAATAACTTAAACATAGTTCGACTTGGGCCTCACAAAAGCTTATTAAAAGGCTCAGAACAATGCTGAGATTAATGAGCTTCGACAGCAGATTACACAACTGCATGAACAGGACCACCTTCAAGCAACGCGAATAAAGCAACTGAACCAGCGTATGGCCAAGTATGTGGAGCGTCATGGAGCATTCCCTTTGTCTGGTGGTTCCAGAGCTGATGATGAGTCATGAGGTACGTTTTGCAGTTTTTTCTTTTGAAACTGGTGTATTTATACAATGAGAGATGGTGATGTTGATTTGTGGACATTTAGTGTTTGATATTGATTTGTAGGGTTGACTTGTGGGGTTTGATGTTGGATGTTGGATGTATGTATTGTACATTGATGTTAGATGCAGGTATTGCAGTCAAATATGTGAGACCGATGATGAAAAGTTTGTCTTGTATTGATTGGAAATGTTTGAGTTTGAGAATATAATGTTTGAGTTTTATATTATTATTGATATTGATTTCAGCTTATATATATATTGATTTTGATGTGTTATGACATATATTGATATGGAAGTGCTTTTTGGCTGTAGAAAAAAAATACCCAGATTTCTGAGGATACTGACGCCTTTCGATGACCTCTAAGTCAATCCTACTAATATCGATGTCTCCCGATGGTTTAGCGGTCGAATATTTTGACGGCATCCGATGGTTTTCCGGCAAGTTTTCAAGCCACGTGGACGTCTACACTGTGACAATCCGCATTTCGAGAGGTTTAAATCGACAATATCCACACATTTTCGACTTAAACAATCCGGAACATAGATGATCAATAATGTTAATTAAGAAAAATAAGAAAAGAAGAAGAATACAAACACAGAATCTCGCAATGGAACGATAAAATATAATAACCAAATAAACAGTTCATGAAGCTGTTTACTATACATTTGATTATAATTTATACAACATAATCAGAGTTATATATACATCAAGAATAAATAAATAATACAACAGACAACATGATGCAGGAATAATAATGGTACTAATATACCAAATCTTCATCTTCGTCCTTCAGAGTAAATCTTCAATAAGCTGAAAACTCAAGGCTAACATAAGCATAATGAAAAGACAAAACACTCGAGTCAGGAATAAATTATCATTATGTAAGTCAAATCAATATCGCATATAACATGAGTGCAATAGCGTCGGAGATGTTTACGGAATTTCACATCTCCTATCCACCATGCAACGTGCGTGCAATAACTCAAGAGATGTTACGGGATTTTTCATCTCTTAAGGATCCATCAAAATATTTATATATAGTAGAATATGCTACATATATAATGTCTAGTCAGTAAAATAAATATTTTTCTTAGCGTTAAGGTTTTACATTAATCTCTCTTAATGCGTTTTTAAGCATCGCCATACAGTTTGTATTTGATACCACCAATAGAACGTCAGCGGTCAGGGATGTGCCGTGATACAACAACACTAAACCAAAATCGTATGGGTCTCGTATAGGGATGATGCCAAGGTAGGATACTACCAGTTTACCCTTACCGGCTGGTGGTAACGCATCATAGCCATGATCACCCACCGTTTCCAACACTCCTAAAATCCGAGGGTGTGCACCAATCAATCACAATATAAATGATGGTAATACGAAGAAGTGTGTCCGCTCGGGGTAGCCAGCCCGCTTGACCGGTACGACTCTTGTTTTTGTTATTTCAAATTGGCACAAGTGCCAGGCTAATCCATCACCGTTCTTTTTCTTCAAATCCAGTAAGCTACGCCAAATCCAACCACTTCATTCTGTATCATCACTTCACATACACTGTTGTTAAAGTGGTTCCAGTATCGACAGAGAGTATGACCATATCCGGCCCAGGTCTCTTTAACAACCAAACATCATTTTTCCACCGGTTGGTACTTTTACATTTCAAAAACTATCCATACTTGATATCAAAATATCATATTCGCTTCAAAATCAAATTCATTTCGAAATCATCATATTTACTCATAATATACCATTTCACTTCAAAAAATTATTTTCGCCTCAATATTTTGATTTCGCTTCCAAAATCGTTTCGAATTTCAATTTGGGCTATGACTTTATTTTAAACCAATTCACACTTAAATCCAAGGTTTAATTATAAACATTTCACCCCTTGACCAGTTTAAATTTTAGAAAACTAGTTTGAATAGTTTTAAAATAGTTTAAACAATTAAAATAGTTTAAATGGTTAAAATAGTTAAAAATAGTTCAAATGGTTAAAATAGTTTAATTTAAAATGGTTTGAGTATTAAAATGGTTTATATGGCAAAATCCTTTGGAAAATCCAAAATAATTTGAATATTTAAAAAGATGGATTTAAGTAGTTTATATTAACATAATTTATTTGAAAATAGTTTAAAAGTCAAATCGATTCAATTTCCAAACTTTCCAATTCAAATCACTTTTAGATTTCCATTTCGATTTATTTGATTCAATTCCGATTTTAAGTCGAATTTTACTTCGATTCCAAATTAATTTCGATGTCAATTTCAAATTAATTTTAATTCCAATTGCATATTAACTTCAATTACAATTCTAAAATAATTTCAATTTCAAATTTTGAACCATTTCGATTTTTATCAATTCCAAGTTCGATTTTCAAAACATCGATTCAAAACACATAAATCAAATTTACCTTCAATACCCAATTTGAAATCCAAATCCTCAAATATAATTCAATTTCGAAATAGTTTGATTTCCATAAATTCGATTTTCATTTTCTTAAAGTTAAATCATGTAAATAAATTTCAAATCAAAATTTTTAAAATCATTTAATTTAACCAATACGTTGTTCGTATATAATTTTCTATCCTATCGCCAAGTGATCAGTTATTTCAATGTAATTTCAGGGATGGATTTATATCATTTCAACCCAAATCATAGTGTCATAGGCATATATTATTTCAACATATTTCTTAATTTATTCGAAATAATTCAGTTTATAGATTTATATACTATAAATAATATATAGAATGATAACAGGATATATCAAAATAAATAAACAACAAATCATCCAAAACCTCAATCAATAGCATCCATCACAATCAACATCCAAATCAGCCAATAATTCACAACAATTGCATACTTATCAATATCAGCTATTTCACTGGCAATTATATTCCAATTTCAAATTCAACCGTCAATTTTAATTTTTAACGGTAAATTCAAATGACAATTTAGATGACAATTAAATTTATCAAATAGCAATCAAAAGAATTTTGTCACTTCATAATTTTAAATTTAACCAGTTTAAAAATATTCTAGTACTTATGAGCGTTATAAAACACTCACTCGAATCTAAAAATTCGAATGAAACGAGTTGCAACCAATATAACTCCATAGCATATACCACTTTGATATGATTCCAACACAAAAATCTGCACGCCAAACCTACCTCGTATTGAAGAGGTATTCAAATTTTTTGCTCATCTATAAAATATAATTAAATTTAAAGACTAATTATTTTCTTATATATATATTTTTTAATATAAAAGCCCATTACCCATAGAGCTTCCTGACCCGGCCCGCCTCCTGCGTCTTCTTCCCCTTTTCTTCATTCGTTTGTAGCCAAAAACTTATGCATGGTCTTCTCGTGTCACTGACACGTCCTAATTGATCGCCTATGGCCAACCCACCACCGCCATCGAATCTCACTCGCCTCGCTCGTCACTTCCTACCCATCCACTACGCCTCTACTTGCTCCAGTCAAAATGCGACCTGCGTGCTATGCCGCTGCCGTACAACGTTGCAATCCTCCACAGGCGACCGGACCTCCTCAGAACTCGCCCACATGAGCGCCTTACCACCACGAAATCATCCATCCACGTCTCGACACACAGTTTTACACAAACATCACGCAAAAGCCAACCCAAATTTCGAACCGCTCTTCGACTTTCACTGTTGATTTTCAAAATAGTTGTTGCGCTTCAATTTGAGCATATCAGAGGGAAGCTCTCGCTATGTTAGGATTTTTAGAGTTGGTTTTACATTTTTTTGTCAAGTAAATTTGGAGATAAATTTTTTTGAAGTTTCTTTCCTTTGTTTTTTTTTTCTTCTTCTCTCTCTGATGCGTGATGTTTTATATAAAGGGGGAGAACATGGAAGCTTTTCCAAGAAGTAGATAGGCACTATGGCGGCTTGTTACAGTATCGAGTGGGCGGATGGTGAAAGAAAGTTGGTTGCTAGTCAAATTAACGTATATATTATTTAAATTGGATAATATTTAGCTAAAATTTTCGAATCTTAATCGAAGCGCGCCGCCAAGCATTTATAATGTTGTACCCCTATTACGAACGCAATGGAACAAGTGTCAAGTCCTAAATCGATCGTATATAGAAGATAAACTTTTGAACCCAATTATTATATTAAATTTTGGATGTAGAATTCAACGCGTTTATATCTCGTATGACCAAGCATTAACTCCAAACGCTACGAAATTTGAAATCTGTTAATAATACATTATTTTAGATCCAATGGAACTGGTTTCGTCGAATTTCGAGACTATAGCTAAAATGGCTATTTTTACTCGTCAATTAAAATATAAGATTTCCAAATTTTAAATTAATCACTTAATTTTAGTTTTAAATGTTGACAATCTTCATTCCAATTTAAAGAAATTTTGAAAGATTGACTTGACCCACTCTTTCTTATTCTGCATAAAGGAACCTTGCCTATTCACTAATTCATGTGAAGATACTAAATTTTTTTAGGAGAAATCAATGAAAATAAAGGGATGCGGATAAATGGAGAAGTTATGGAAAGAGAGAATAAAAACATCAATGATACAACATATAAATCAACTTTTGAGATCATTTTCATTCATATTTAATCTAGGATTCAGTTATTCAAATAAGTTTCAATATTTATACTTAGACAATTTAATTGTCCAATAATCAACAAATTTCAGTATTAGTTTTCAAATGAATTTTAGTTATCAATCAATTCTTTTATTTACATCTAATGAATTTAACATTTATTATTCAGTTCAACTATCGATTGTAAACACATTCAATACGTAGCATTTTCCTTTCAATACTTGTATTACTTAAATCTTCGAAATCTGTTTATTTCAAAATCTTGTTCAAGTTCATATTCAATAGCTATACTAATAAATCATTAAATTTTTATTTTTAACAAAATTTATTCATTAATTACACTAAATTTAATAATTTAAAATAGTTAAAAATACGGGTCGTTACAGGCACAGTCGGAAAAACTATCTACCGTCGGAAAAACAGTCGGAAATCGTCGCAAAGTCATTGTAGATGCCGTCGGAAATGGACGAAATCCTTGTTCTGTATTCCGATGGGATTTCCGATAGCTCACGATGGTCGCCGACGGCCACGGGCCGTCGGAAATCACTGTGTACCTTGTAGCGACGTTCAACTCACGCACTCTCAAATGCGAGTCACAAATCACAATTAAAACAACTAAAAATTTGTTTATAAAATAGGCTGATAAGTATAGGCTAGACTATATTATCAAATTGATAACTGGATTATCTGCAATTATTATACCTAGAGAATAGATAGGTCAACTTCCTATTCAAGATCATGGGCATTTTGGGTATAATTTATTAGCAATTTTTATTTTTGAAATGGTATATAGATATAACATGTCACAGGGATAACATAACACAAATCACATGTCAATATATGTTCGAATCACACTATGCAAGTTTTGAACTTTTGACCTCTCGCACCAAAGTCGAATCACTTAACCAATACGACAATGGTGCCTGTCATTATTAGCAATTCTTAATAAAAAGTCAAAACTATGAGAAGCTAAGAAGATAGTAACAATATTTATAGGGATTAATGGATGGCAAAAATTGGAGCAGTTTAAGAATTCAAAAGAGCAACCAGACGATATGAAGGCCGACTGGCCTAGTCAATTTGCATCATGGCATGTGCATGGTATAGGATGAGTTTCACCCTAGAGGGGGTGAATAGGGTGATACTACTAATTATAAAAATTATTGCGGAAATTTATATAAAATAATTTCAACACAGATCACAGCAGAATAATAGCAGCAAAGATAATAGCAGAATACGAAAAAAAAGAACACACAGATTTGCCCAGCTTCGGCATTACACTACCTATGTGTTGCCTCCAAGGTTTCTACTAGAAATTGAGCAGTCAGATGCTTACACACGTAAACTCATGACACCCTCTATCGACTAACCTAACTCTATGCTCTACACCATCGTAGTTCGTCCCCTAATCACACGACTAGAACTTACAAAAGTTTAAAAAGGAAAATATAAATTAAAATTATTTTAAAACCAAAAACCCTAGTTTTAAATATTAAAGTCTAAATAAAAAATTATAGAAGCCAGCCCCATAAGTAAAAATATTTCCCTTCTCCTTTTTATTATCGTCCCGTATTCTTTTGTGAATAGTGTCTTCTGCTTCATTTCTTAGCTCGTTTGTTCCTCTTTGAGAAAATTAGGGTTTTGATAATTCGAAGACGAACTCTTCAGTAGCTCGATCAAATGATGCTTCTTCAAATTTTGTTCTTTGCTTAACTTCGGCTCCTTCAAATTGCAGCGAGCGTGTATATTGGTTGAAAATTTTGTAAGTGATATTCCTTTTTAATTTAGATTGTGCTCGACTTTGATTCGAGTTGAATGATTATTCTTTGTTGCTTGAACTCGAATGAGTATTGGCCTATGATGTTACTAGGTTTAAATAGGGTTCGAACCCCTTGATTTACGTTCGTTTGAACTCGTCACTTGCTACGCTTTGGCCATTCGATTTTGTATGGATGTTTTTGATTTTTTTCTGACTTATTCATGTTCGTACATTTCCTATTACTTGATTCTCACGTCTTAGATTTTTCCTTGCTCACCGCAGTTTCAATTTTGCTGGCATTTTGACTTCGGCACTGTATTGCTCAATTTGAAATTCCTGATGCATTGACTTGATTTGAAACTACTACAGCTCATTCACTTGACACTTAAACTTGATATTTTTATTCGAATTCCCTGCATCATTATCTGGTTTGAAATTGCTGACTTGAGACCGAACTGTTTCTGTTTCTCTTGATCATATGTGCTTGATTTAGTTGGGCTTTGCCTTGGTTTCCACGGCTTTGAATTTGCTGATAATGTTTGACTTCGGTCAATTGATATTGATTCTGTTTTTTTACTATGTTGACATTAGCCACTTGATGTTGCTATGTGAATTTCTGTCTTGTCTCTGACTTGTTTATTGCTGCACATATATGCTTTTGAGGCTGTTGCATCATGTAGTCTTTGCTTGCATATATGTGTCAGTGTTGTATTTTTTTGTCATTGTTGCTTGGTTGTCGATGTGTAAATGTTGTAGCTTGATTTCATGGATGTTATTCTCCTCATTGTATTCTGAGTTAGGTTGTTGTTGGTCTGGTTCATGTATATGTATACATATGTCTTATTGAACTTGTAGCATATCCAGCTCAGTTCTCTCGACCACATTTGTTTTAACTGTTCTACTTGAGTTTATTTTCATGTACGGTCTGCTTGACTTGATTACTTGATGCAGTCTTGTTCTCTTCACGGTTCACCACTGTTGCATTGACTTTGTTCATATTGTGCTTGTACTTACAATGCACCACTTCGTACGTGCATGTTTCATATTCATTTATACATGATAATTTTCTAATGCACCTGTGTTGAATCTAGCTTATAGCTCGGGTTTGACCTTGTGCTCGTACCATCACTTAAATTGTATTTCACTTGAGTTGAACCTGGCTTTTGATTTTGGTTTGACCTTGTGCTCACCTGTCCCTGCAATCTTGTCAAGTGTATATTGGTATGCACGGCCTTGTGGCATGTACAGTGATACACTGTGCATGTCACAAGTTGTTCGTTTTGATGAATTCAAAATTAAATGATGACGAACAACCCAAATAATTATGGCAAATTATATTTTCAAAATATACACTTTATTTTTCACTGAAAAATATTTTCTTTTCAGTTTTACTGCGTATAATGTTTATTTTGCAGATTGCTCAGATGCTGGATTCAATCTGAAATGGAGTTGATGAAAAATACGAGTGAACGAGTGATATGTAGTGTAACAACCCTAGATTTATGAATATAATTTTAAATTTGACTTTATTTTTGTTTGAAATTATTTTAAGTTTGTTTTAATTGTAAGATTTCATTTATAAATATTTTTAAAGTGATAATAAAAAATTTCCAAAATTTATTGCATTTATTTTCTATTTTTAAAGCCTAGTTTCCATTTTTCTGCTATTTTCTTCATTTAATTATATTTAATTAAAATTTATTTATTTATTTTTATGCATGCATTTTATTTTTGTGTTCTTATCTTTATTTATAAATATATTTCAAGTACATAAATTTTTTTGAAAATTTGTTTCATTCATTTTCAAATTTTCAAGCCTAGTTTACATTTTATTTGCTATTTTCTTAATTTAATTATATATAATTAATATTTATTTACTTATTTTTGTTTATTTAATAAATTTCCTGTTTTTATCTGAATTTATAAGTATTTTTCAGTGATTTAAAATTCCAAAAGAAAATATGGTAATTTGAAGAGTTTGGTGACCTTTTATATACTTAGCCTTTTTATATTCTTGTCTTTTCACATTTCAACCAACACTTATTCAATTTTGCTGCCTTAAATCCTCACTTTTCAGCCGACTATCTCATCTCATTTTCACGTACAAAAATTATCTCAAACATAAGAAAAAAATTCGGCCATTCTTCTTTGCAAATTTTTTTGGTAAAGCTTCTTCTTTCTTTTATTTTTTATTGTTTTTGATGTGAATTTGCTCTTGCTTTCTCCATCTTTAGGTTCGGCCTGCCACCTCCTTCAGCTTAACCACCTCCACCACCACTTGAACCTGTCATCACCACCTCCTCTCCAACCCCTAGCCAGGTCGTGCACCATTGATGTTGAAGATCCACCTTAGAATGCACCAAACTCCAACTATATGACCATAGCCAAGCACATCAAGTCATCCACCACCACAAACTCCTCCTTGGCCGCCACCTACATCACCACCACCACCTCATACCTGACCTGACTCCACTTCCACAACTGTAGTCGATCCACTTGAACCCAGGCCGTGCCCATATTGACTTGGCCGTGACCTATATTTGCGTAGAAACCATGTTGTGTTGCCTTGTGTTGTGTACTTTCATACACACATATGTTTGCACCATCTTTTCCCATGCTAGGCCGACCCCATTTGGACCCAAACCAGATCCAAACTCTCACCATAGCCGTGTGTTTCTGACCCAAGGCTGAAGCACAAGTGTTGATAGCAAGTGCAAAAGATTTTAGCTTTGTTTTGTGCATTCATTTCTAGCTTTGTTTAATTGAATTTTAGTTGAAAACTTATGTAGATTGTTTTGTTTGTTTGAACGTATTCAAGGTGATTATTTGAATCTGTAAAATGCATCACCATATTATATCTACTGTGTTATGATCATATGATGTTCACCATGCTTATTTACCTGTTATATCATATGTTACTGTTATATTATGTTGTTCTGTTATTTATATCAATTTATCACTACAAGTTCCCTTTAGATTAGAATCACTATGGGTTGAAATGATACATACCCGAACGGACTTTAGAATAAGGAAAAATCGTTATGGGCTGAAATGATATGCCTGAACGATTTTCAAATTATTTCATTTACTTGGGACTGCGGGTTTGAAATGATAAAACCCGGGTTTTCTTCGTAAATTACGGGTTGAAATGATATATTACCTAGCGTAGAAAATTATATACAGACCCGTGGTTAAAATATGTATTTCTAAAAATTTTAAATTATTTTCGAAATGTAAATATTATAATATTTTGATTTAAATTTAACTAAAAATGATTTTTGTAAGGTATTATTGATTTTCTGAAAATTATAAGTGAAATAATTACTGGTAAAGTTAGAAAAATTCGAAATGTAAGTTATTTTGGAAATTATAATTTGGTGATAAATGGAATTTAAATTAAATGTGAAATATGACAAATTTATGATATTTTGAATTAAAATGATTTTAAAATGATTTTTAATACATTAATGAATTTTTGAATAAAGTTAAAATGTGAAATAAATGAATATTTAAGTTGAAATTTGAAATGTAACTTAAACGGGAAATTTATGAATTTTGTTTAAAGGTGGATTTTAAGTTAAGTAAATAAAATGAAATTGAGTTATATCTGGAAATTTAAACTTAAGTATTAAGTTAAAATTTAATTTAATGAATTTAAAATTGAATGTTGGAATTTAATAAGTAGATTATTATTAAATATTGATCTTTGAATAGAAATTAACTTTATAAAAATCATGAATTTAAGGTAAATTAAATGATTGTTTTAAAAGTGAAATTATATGATTTTATAAGTTTAAATTGGTTTAAATTGGAAATTATATAATTTTAAAAGTGAAATTATATTGAATATTTAAAATTTAATTAACAGCATTTTTGAAATGCTGTTATTCTAATGAAAAGGATATTACAGCATTTGTAAATGTTGTAGTTGATGTAAATGAACCAAATGGCTAAATTAAAAAAAAGATATTATAGCACTTTGTAAGTGCTATAATTGTTGAATTTAACTATAGTTTTATTTGAAACTAAAGCAACCTTATTACAGCATTTTGAATGCTGTCTTTTGTTAAATTGAACTGTTTTGAAAGTAACTTTCCGTAGCATTTTCTAAGTGCTGCGAAAGATGAATTTTTCACTGTTTTGATAAGTTTAAGTGAATAAATGATCTTTTAAAGATTAACATTTTGGAAATTTAATAATTTAATTATTAAATATAATAACTTCATTTTATGATTTAAACGAAGTGATTTGTTTAGAAATATAAACTATTTTGAAACGTGAGTTGAAACAGTATTTTAAATTTGAAAAAAAAATGAATATAGTTTTGAAATGATATGATAAGTTTGATATTTTGAAATGATTTGAAAGAATATTAAATGGTCAAATGATATTGGATTTTTTGAAATATAAATACCATTTTAAAATTATAACCATGGGTTATAATAACGATTGGATGTTAAAGAGACTGGGATCGGATATGGATGTACTCTCTATCGATACCGAACACCACTTTAACAACTGTGTACGCGGCCGAGATTCCAGAATGAAGTAGGATAGTGACGAAGTTTCTGAGGTACATTACGTGGACCCGACTCCCGTGAGTTAGCTTAAGGTGACTAAAACAGGAGCGATCTCGGGCCAAAGGAGGTAGCACCTCTGGCTGGACACACTTCTTCGATACCATTCTATTACTGTTGCGATCGATTAGGTGCACCCTTTGATTTTGGGGTGTTGTTCAGGGTGGGCGTATGTGGCTGCTGCGTTATCACCAGCCCGTGTGCGTAATTGGTATATCTACCCTGGCATTGCCTTTTGTGCTGTGTCACCTACCATACCGAGCCTTTACTACGATTTTGTTTTTCTCCCGTAGTCCGTGGAGTATTTAGGTTAGTCTTCCGATCTGGAGATATGCTGATACTGGATGGAATACTGGGACTATTATGTGTGAAGGGTGATATGGGTAGCCCGGAACGCTATTTTAAAGTAAGTTAATTTTACTGTAGACATTATTATAATAGCGCAATATTACTATATAGTAAATAGTTTAACGGATCCTTAGAGGATGGGCGGTCCTAGGCATCCTTTAAGTTACTTGTATCTTTATTACAGTTCACTTGAGTTGGTTTACATTATATAGGTATATATTGTCCTGACTCGAGTGTTTTGTGTTTTGCTTTACGCTCGGGTCAGCCTGAGTATTAACAGCTTTGGATTCTCTTTCTGGAGCTGGTCTTTGCTGGAGTTTCTACCTATCTACATTTATATCTATTTCTGTTTCAGCTGATCTAGTTTATCTCATGTATTAGTGAACTTCTATGTATTTGGGATTTCTATTATGTTGTTTTCAGACTGATATTATGTATTTGTTTTGAGACCCTGTTATAGTAGCTTCATGAACTACTATGTTATTTTATATTCCGCTGCGAGTTATTCTGATTATTCTGTGTCTGTGATTCTGTGTATTTGATTTCATTTGCTCCAAATTTATTTACAATCTATTATTTTGCATCGTTCAAGTCCGACATGTGTGTCTGCCATTGCACTTGGAGGGTGCAGCATAATAGGGGGTTCTCGCTTCCTGGTTTGGTAGCGAACAGTTGACTCTTACTCCTACATGTCCCCACGGGTGTTGGTGGTGCAGTCGAGAGGCAGGCCGTAAAGGTAGAACACAGGTACCAGTGTATGCTACGATGGGCGTTACCCCACTGGCGCGTCCCGTTACAGTTGGTATCAGAGCTTTGGTTTTTTTGGCAACCATTGCCTCTGCGGAGCAAAACTCATTAGAGATAGGGTATTTCTACCCTAGAATGAGTGAAATCAATCTCAGAATTATATCTTTGTGAGAGATGTATTTTCAAAGTATAAAATGATTTTTTTTCAAAAGATTTTCAAAGATTATTTTGATATATAAATTTTTCTTATTTTAAAGGATTTTTAAATGTTTTCTAACTTCCTTCCTTTCGTATCTACCTTGTTAGATTTTTTTTCTTTAGGATATTCATCCAAGTGAATTCTCTTGTCTTATCTTAATTTTATCTTTTGCTGCCACTTCTGCCTCATCTCCAGTTCCTCCACCTCCTCCTGCTCCAAGTGATGACCAAGGTACTCTCCAGGGTTCATTTACTTTATTCCAACATCCAGTTCGTGTGTTGTTTGATACTGTAGCTTCACACAGTTTTATTTCTGTTGATTTGTGTGATAAGTTTGAGCACCTCCTATCTCCTGAGTATGCTTCTGTTCCATTATGTGTTTCAAATCCTATTGGGGGTCCTGCTAACCTTAATCGAATTTGTAAGCAAGTGAAACTTCTCCATTCTGATCATCGCTTTTGTGGTGATTTTTATGTTTTGGGCTTTGATGCTTTTGATTTATTGCTTGGTCAGGATTGGTTAGGGCATCATGATGCTCATATCTCTTGTGAAGCCCAGATTGTTCATCTTGTTGATGATCAAGGGAATTCCTTGATTATTCGGTGCCGCATGCCTTTGGATTTTGCTGGAAACTTTATTTATTCTCTGGATTCCTCTTCCAGTGATCTTGATTCGACTTTTGTGGTTAGATTATATCCCGATGTATTTGGTGAAGTCACTTCTTTACCTCCGAAGCGGGAAATTGATTTTCGGATTGATCTTATTCCTGGTGCTCGACCTGTTGTTCTTCCTCCTAGAAGAATGGCACCCCGCGAGAAGGTTGAGATGGGAAAGCAAATTAAGGACTTGTCTTCCAAAGGTCTGATCACGCCTAGTTTTTTCTGAATGGGGAGCCGCGTGGTTTTTGTCACCAAGTCTGATGGTTCTCTTCGGATGCGTGTTGATTATAGGGAGCTGAACAAGCTCACTATGAAAAACATATATCCAATGCCTCGTATCAATGACATGTTTGATTAGCTTTATGGTGCCACAGTTTTCTCTCAGCTTGATTTTGCTACTGGTTTTCATCAGCTCAGGGTTGCTGAGGATAGCATTTCTAAGACTGCTTTCCGCACTGAGCATGGATTTTATGAATGGTTAGTCATGACTTTTGGTTTGACTAATACTCCTGCTTTCTTTGTTGATTTGATGAATCGTGTTTTTCGTGATGTGCTTATTAAATTTGTTCTAGTCTTTGTTCATGATACCCTTGTCTTCTCTAAGACCAAGGAAGAGAATGAGTCACATTTGAAATATGTTCTAGAGACTCTCAGAAATCATCAGTTGAAGGCTAAATTTTCTAAATGCCATTTCTCGAAGGATGAAGTCCGATATCTCGGACATATTGTTTCTAGTAATGGGGTTTCTGTTGATCCGGTCAAGATCGTTGCGATCAATATAAGACTTTTTTTCTTCTCTTTTCTTTATCATTTAATAGTTCTATCTTTTCGGTTGTCCTTATTTTCTCCCTATTCTGTTTCAGGATTGGAAAACTCCAAAGACTCCATCTGATATTCGTAGTTTTATGGGCCATGCCGATTACTACCGGAGATTCATTGAGAATTTTGCTCTGATTGCTGCACCTCTCACAGCTTTGACTCGTAAGAACGCAAAGTTTGTCTGGAGTGATCAGTGTAAGGCTGCATTCAATGAGTTAAAGAGCAAGCTAACTTCTGCACCAGTTCTTACTATTCCGAACGGAAGTGATGGATTTATGGTATATGCTGATGCTAGTCGTGAGGATTTGGGTGTTGTTCTCATGCAGGATGGTAGGGTCATTGCCTATGTCAGCCGTTAGTTGAAAATCCACGAGGCAAATTATGCTGCTCGTGATTTAAAGTTGCTTGCTGTTGTCTTTGCTTTGAAACTTTGGAGGCATCATCTTCTTGGAACCAAGTTTGAGCTTTTCACCGATCATCAATCTCTAAGATATATCATCTCCTAGAAGGATTTGAATCAGAGGCAAGTTCGTTGGCTTGAGTTTCTGGCTTCTTACGACCTCGATATTAGTTATACTCCCGGTAAAGCTAATGTTGTGGCCGATGCTTTGAGTGGGAAGAAGGCTTTGTTGTGTCAGCTTGTTGTTTCTTCTTCTCCTCTTCTGGATCGTATTATGGCTAAGAAGGATAAGGATGAGATGCTTAGATTGATAAAGGAGAGTGTTCGTAGCATGGTTGGTGGTAGTAGTAGTAGTGGAGCTCAGATTGATGATAGAGGGATTATGTGGATTAATGGCAGGATTTGTGTCCCGAATGTTGATGGTTTGAGGCAGGAGTTTCTTAAGGAGAATCACCGATCCAGGCTTTCTATTCATCCTGGTGTGTCGAAGATGTATCAGGATATGAAGAGGCTTTATTGGTGGAAGGGGATGAAATGGGATATCTCTATCTTTGTTAGTCGGTGTGCGACTTGTTAGCAAGTCAAAGCCGATCACCGGAAGACCCCTGGTTTGTTACAGTCCCTTGAGATTCCCAATTGGAAGTGGGAACGGGTTTCCATGGATTTCATCGATGGTTTACCGAGGACTCGGAGGGGTAATGAGAGTATCTAGGTTATTGTTGATAGACTGACAATGTCCGCTCATTTTATTCCGGTCAAGTCTACTCGTTCTGCTTCTAGCTTATCTAAGATCTACATGAGAGAGATTGTTCGTCTCCATGGTGTTCCTCTCAGTATTGTTTATGATCGTGACCCTATCTTTACCAGTCAGTTTTGGAAGGCTTTTCAGGAATCTCTGGGTACTGATTTGAATCTGAGCACTGCTTACCATCCACAGACCGATGGTCAATTGGAAAGAGTGAATCAAGTTCTCGAGGATCTTCTTCGTGCTTGTGTGCTTGATTATAGAGGATCTTAGGAAGATCATCTCCATCTTGCCGAATTCACCTACAATAATAGCTATCAAGTATAATCTTATCTTCTATTTTCCAGTCTATTCTTAATCTTTTTATCTATCTCATTCCATATTTACATTCATGCCCGTCTCAAAATGCCTCTATTTGCTGCTCTATATAGACGACCTTGTAGATCTCTATCTTGCTGGATTGAATTCGGTAATCGTTTGGTTCTTGGTCCTGATGTGATTTTGAAAGCTTCTGAGAGATTTGAGGAGATTAAGAAGAGGTTGAGAGCCGCTCAGGATAGGCAGAAGAAGTATGCTGATAGGCGTAGGCGGAATTTGGAATTTTCTGTTGGTGATCAGGTGTTCCTTAAGGTTTCTCCCTTGAGGAATGCCATTCATTTTGGTCGTAGAGGGAAGCTTTCCCCTAGGTTCATTGGTCCTTTCTCCATTGTGGAAAGAGTTGGTTCTTTGGCTTATCATCTGGATTTGCCCGAGAAGCTTTCTTGAGTGCATGATGCATTCCATGTCTCGCATCTTTGCCAACATCTTCATGATCCATCTCTTATTGTCCAGCCTTCTGCTCTTGATAGTTTGGATATTGCGCCTAATCTGACTGTTGAGAAGAAGCCATTTCGTATTGTCGACAGAGGTACGAAGCAGCTGAGAAGAAAATCTATTAATCCGGTCAAAGTACAACGAAGTACTGACGATCGAGATTGTACCTGGGAAACGAAGGAGAGCATTCGTGCTTCGAATCCGGAATTGTTTGTTTCATACGCTATTTTGTTTTTCTATCTTCTTTCTCTTTATTTTCCTTGCCCGTTCTTTTCGAGGACGAAAAGATTTGAGTGAGGGAGAGTGTAACAATCCTAAATTTTTGAATATAATTTTAAATTTGAATTTGCATTTTTCTGAAATTATTTTAAATTTGTTTTATTTGTAATATTTCAATTATAAATATTTTTAAAGTGATAATAAAAATTTTAGAAAATTTATTGCATTTATTTTCTATTTTTAAAGCCTAGTTTCCATTTTTCTGCTATTTTCTTCATTTAATTATATTTAATTAAAATTTATTTATTTTTATGTATGCATTTTATTTTTGTGTTCTTATCTTTATTTATAAATATTTTTCAAGTACATAATTTTTTTTCAAAATTTGTTTCATTCATTTTCAAATTTTCAAGCCTAGTTTACATTTTCTTTGCTATTTTCTTAATTTAATTATATATAATTAATATTTATTAGTTATTTTTGTTTATTTACTAAATTTTCGTGTTTTTATCTGAATTTATAAGTACTTTTCGGTTATTTAAAATTCCAAAAGAAAATATGGTAATTTGAAGAGTTTGGTGACCTTTTATATACTTAGCCTTTTTATATTCTTGTCTTTTCACATTTCAACCAACACTTATTCAATTTTGCTGCCTTAACTCCTCACTCTTCAGCCGACTATGTCATCTCATTTTCACGTTCAAAAATTATCTCAAACCTGAGAAATTTTTTTGGCCATTCTTCTTTGAAATTTTTTTTGGTAAAGCTTCTTCTTTCTTTTATTTTTTATTGTTTTTGATGTGAATTTGCTCTTGCTTTCTCCATCTTTATGTTCAGCCTGCCACCTCCTTCAACTTAGCCGCCTCCACCACCAATTGAACCCATCATCACCACCTCCTCTCCAACCCCTAGCCAGGCCGTGCACCATTCATGTTGAAGATTCACCTTAGAATGCACCAAACTCCAATTATATGACCATAGCCGAGCACATCAAGTCATCCACCACCACAAACTCCTCCTTGGCCGCCACCTGCATCACCGCCACCACCTCAAAACTGACCTGACACCACTGCCACAATTGTAGCTGATCCACCTGAACCCAGGCCGTGCCCATATTGACTTGGCCGTGACCAATATTTGCATAGAAACCATGGTTTGTTGCCTTGTGTTCTGTAGTTTCATACACACATATGTTTGAACCATCTTTTCCCATGCTAGGCCGACCCCATTTGGACATAAATCAGATCCAATCTCTCATCATAGCCGTTTGTTTCTGACCCAAGGCTGAAGCACAAGTGTTGAAAGCAAGTGCAAAAGATTTTAGCTTTGTTTTGTGCATTCATTTCTAGCTTTGTTTAATTGAATTTGAGTTGAAAACTTACGTAGATTGTTTTGTTTGTTTGAATGTATTCAAGGTGATTAATATTTGGCTCTCCCAATCTCAAATCTTATTCGTGCTTTTGTACCTTTAAAGATCTCAGTTTTTGTGTTCAGTTGTCGTCTCCAGCTTATACTTGTGAGTTATTCTCACCGGACAGTTTTATACTTATATGACCTGTAAATCGATCACATTTGAATCTATAAAATGCATCACCATATTATATCTGCTATGTTATGATCATATGATGTTCACCCATGCTTATTTACCTGTTATATCATATGTTACTGTTATATTATGTTGTTCTGTTATTGATATCAGTTTATCACTACAAGTTCCCTTTAGATCAGAATCATTATGGGTTGAAATGATACATACCCGAACGGACTTTAGAATAAGGAAAAATCATTATGGGCTGAAATGATAGGCCTGAATGATTTTCAAATTATTTCATTTACTTGGGATTGCGGGTTTGAAATGATAAAACTCAGGTTTTCTTTGTAAATTAGGGGTTGAAATGATATATTACCCATATCACTTTACCTAGCGTAGAAAATTATATACAGAACCGTGGTTAAAATATGTTTTTCTAAAAAATTTAAATTATTTTAGAAATGTAAATATTATAATAGTTTGATTTAAGTTTAATTAAAAATGATTTTTGTAAAGTATTATTGATTTTCTGAAAATTTATAAGAGAAATAAATTAATGGTAAAGTTAGAAAAATTCGAAATGTAAGTTATTTTGGAAATTATAATTTGGTGATAAATGGAATTTAAACTAAATGTGAAATATGATAAATTTATGATATTTTGAATTAAAATAAATTTAAAATGATTTTTAATATATTAATGAATTTTTGAATAAAGTTAAAATGTGAAATAAATGAATATTTAAGTTGAAATTTGAAATGCAACTTAAATAGGAAATTTATGAATTTTGTTTAAAGGTGAATTTTAGGTTAAGTAAATAAAATGAAATTAAGTTATATTTGGAAATTTAAACTTAAGTGTTAAGTTAAAATTTAATTTAATGAATTTAAAATTGAATGTTGGAATTTAATAAGTAGATTATTATTAAATATTGATCTTTGAATGGAAATTTAACTTTATAAAAATCATGAATTTAAGGTAAATTAAATGATTGTTTTAAAAGTGAAATTATATGATTTTATAAGTTTAAATTGGAAATTATATGATTTTAAAAGTGAAATTATATTGAATATTTGAATTTTAATTAATAGCACTTTTGAAATGTTATTATTCTAATGAAAAGGATATTACAGCATTTGTAAATGCTGTAGTTGATGTAAATGAATCAAATGGCTAAATTTAAAATAAAAAAGATATTATAGCACTTTGTAAGTGCTATAATTGTTGAATTTAACTGCAGTTTTATTTGAAACTAAAGCGACCTTATTACAGCATTTTGAATGTTGTCTTTTGTTAAATTGAACTGTTTTGAAAGTAACTTGCCGTAGCATTTTCTAAGTGCTGCGAAAGATGAATTTTTCACTATTTTGATAAGTTTAAGTGAATAAATGAACTTTGAAAGATTAAAATTTTGGAAATTTAATTATTAAATATAATAACTTCATTTTATGATTTAAACAAAGTGATTTGTTTTGAAATATAAACTATTTTGAAATGTGAGTTGAAATAGTATTTTAAATTTGAAAAAAAAATGAATATGGTTTTGAAATGATATGATAAGATTGATATTTTGAAATGATTTGAAAGGATATTAAATGGTTAAATGATATTTGATTTTTTGAAATATAAATACCATTTTAAAATTATAACCATGGGTAATAAAAACGATTGGTTGTTAAAGAGACCGGGATCGGATATGGACATACTCTCTGTCGATACCGGAAACCACTTTAACAACTGTGTACGCGGTGGAGATACTAGAATGTAGTAGGATTGTGACGACGTTCCTGAGGTACATTACGTGGACCTGACTCCCGTGAGTTAGCTTAAGGTGGCTAAAACATGAGCGATCTCGGGCCAAAGGAGGTAGCACCTCTGGCTAGACACACTCCTTCGATACCATTCTATTACTGTTGTGATCGATTGGGTGCACTCCTTGATTTTGGAGTGTTGTTCTGGGTGGGCGTATGTGGCTGCTGCGTTACCACCAGCCCATGTGCGTAATTGATATATCTACCATGGCATTGCCTTGTGTGTCGTGCCACCTATCATACCGAGCCTTTACTACGAGTTTTTTTTTCTCCCGTAGCTCGTGGAGTATTTAGAGTAGTCTTCCGATCTGGAGATATGCTGATACTAGATGGACTACTGGGACTATTATGTGTGAAGGGTGATATGGGTAGCCCGGAACGCTATTTTAAGGAAAGTTTATTTTACTGTAGACATTATTATAATAGCGCAATATTACAATATAGTAAATAGTTTAACGGATCCTTAGAGGATTGGCGGTCCTAGGCATCCTTTAAGTTACTTGTATCTTTATTACAGTTCACTTGAGTTGGTTTACATTATATAAGTATATATTGTCCTGAATCGAGTGTTTTGCTTTACGCTCGGGTCAGCCTGAGCATTCACAGCTTTGGATTCTCTTTCTGGAGCTGGTCATTGCTGGAGTTTCCGCCTATCTACATTTATATCTATTTCTATTTCAGCTGATCTAGTTTATCTCATGTATTAGTGAACTTCTATGTATTTGGAATTTCTATTATGCTTTTTTCAGACTGATATTATGTATTTGTTTTGAGACTCTGTTATAGTAGCTTCATGAACTACTATGTTATTTTATATTCCGTTGCGAGTTATTCTGATTGTTTTGTGTCTGTGATTCTGTGTATTTGATTTCATTTGCTCCAAATTTATTTACAATCTGTTATTTTGCATCATTCTAGTCCGACATGTGTGGATTATTTCGATTTGAATGGTACAAAATGGCGGGTCGTGACATGCAGTGTGGTGCAAATGTAAATTAAAAATTGTGATATAATTGAAATTGTATATGTATAGTGAGAGCTCAAATTTTTACTATTCAAAATTGTAATAAATATTTGTCTGAATAAAATACCTGTTTGAATTTAAATTCTATGTTATTTATTTTATTCAACAAATATTTGTTTATTATGTGAAAAATTGAACATTAGCAAATACATTTAAATGAATATATCTGTTTATTGTCATCAAACATAAATCATGTACCTGCATATTCAACGATCTTCCTCTTTTGATGATAACAAACATATATTTAAGATTTTGATTTTGCTAAATGTATTTGATCTTTCAATTTGCTCCCCCTATTTGAATGCTCCCTCTCTACTCAAAGCTCCTCCTTAATATATGCATGAAAACAAATAAAAATATGCAAATAAGCCTAGATGCATATAGAAAATACAAAATAAAATATTTGACCTTTATTTACCAAAATCTTAACTTTTCTCTCCCACTTTTGTTATCGGCAAAAGAGTAATAATGTTAGAAAAATAGAGATAAAGTGATATTAATATAACATTAAAACTCAATCGAATATAAATATTAAATTTCAATAAAAAAAATCAAACAAAAATCATAAAACTCTGTTAGGTGCATATTCCTCTTTAGGATGATAGGAATGAAGTCATCATATAACACCATATAGTTGTGCCTATTTGTGGTATATTTATATCAAGAATTTGAATGTGTACTAACCATGCATAACCGTTAGGACTTTTAAATGAGATTAGTAGCATTCTCAATATATTTTTTAAAAATGAATTCAAGTGTCTTCTAAGCACGCATAACCGTGAAGACATTTAAATGGGATTAGAATCAACTTGTCTATTAAATCAATCAATTTTGATATGCGTTCCCTACATGCATAACCGTGAGGACTTTTAAATGAGCATGAAAGCACATAATAAAAAATGCCAAGTAATTCACCCATGCATTACCGTGAGTACTTTTAAACGAGAGTGAATACTTTGAATGTTTTTATATTATTATTGCTAAAAATATAATAAAATGAAAGTGCATAATCTCCCATTTAAAATACCACATATTAACATACTATATTGGATTTTGATGAGTGATGGTCGTTTGAAATATGATAGCAATAGAGATGGTCATGGAATTTTTACCAACAATTTTTTTTTGTAACTCTTGATTAAATTTTTAAAGAAATTTACTAATTATACTATTTCAAGTTATAATATATGATTAATATCAACACTTATCACTTTTTCAGTCACTATTTATCTTTTCGATAATCAGTATGTAGTCCAATTAGCTAATGTAGTCATTTAATATCAAATTCAAAAATAATTACAAAAACAAATTTTCTAAAATGACTAATCTGAAACTAGGTCAACAAAACCATTTTTTGAAGGGGGTTTTATAAGAAAAATGTTTGCTAATTTGTGAATTATTTCAAGTGAAAAATATGCAGATATTTTCTTTGAAAAACGATGCAACTAGTGAATAACTCTACATAAAACACTTTCCACTAGTAATTTTCTATCAACTAGATTACCAGTGTAATATGCATCCGAATTTCCTTTTGACTCAAGATTATCATTAGTTGGATTTGACAGACCGGACCTTGAAGTTGCAACAAATTCCTTAAAATACTTTATAACATCTTTTACCCGAAATTCTTTTGAATTTGAATTGAAACTGTGCAAATAAAAAAAACAGTGAATATAGAGTCAGCAGTAAAATAACTAAATGTATTATCATCAATCAATAAAACACCATCGTTAGACCAAACAAATTTATGAACTAGTTCAAAGATGAAAAATGATTGGTCAACATTTTGGAATAAGTCAGAATCAAAATCAGCATTCATTTTTATATCAATAACTGGCTGAATTAAATTATGGTGCAGATTATCACATTTAATAAATCATTCAAGATAAATATACCATTACCTATTTTACCTTTACAATAGTTTTTCATTAATGTACATTGTGATTCTGTCACCTTTTTACTAGGCGAAGAACTTTGATTTGTCTCCCGTTGTGTGCCTGGAATAGCCAGAACTTAGATAAGACTATTGTTGTTCCTTAGCCTGCCACCACACCTACACAATAAAAGATTTTTATGACCTATTTGTTTTTATGGGTCCGTGGTTGTTAGTGGCAAAAGATTTTGGAAAATATGATTGTGTAGATCCAAAACTATTTATATATGTTTCTTTTGGCACCTAGATTTGTTTAACTTTAAGGGATTTTATATTCGTGCCTTTTGGAACCCAAATTAGAATTGTTTTCACGTGCTTGGGTCTATACCAGCAAATATTTTGATCGTGTCCAATTTTTCTACAAATAGTGCACTTGGATTTAACTTGATTAATTTTTCTTCTAACATATTCAGAGTGAGTACACCCAAGTCCTTGCCTATCAATATTAACATTTTGTTTTGCTGTTAGCATATTTAGTGATCTTTCACTTTTGGAAAAGTTTTCTAAAGTTGTAGACAATTTTTAGACTTGTGTTTTGAGAGATTTATTTTTGTTTAATAATTGTGTGCACTTTTTAATAGAGTTCTCTCTCATAGTATTTTCATTTTCTTTCAAAATAAGAATTTCATTGTCAAGTGATTTAATTTTAATTTTTGATTTTTTAATCTCTTCTTCAAATGTTGGGCACTTTTCATACTTAGAGCTCTTAGTTTGATAGTTTTTAACCAATTGATTAAGCTGTTTATTTGATTCTATCAAACTATCTCTTTATGATTCAATTTTGGCATATTTTTCCCTAAGTCTTTCAAAATAGCCATTTACTTCATGGAAATATATAAGTAATTCTGAGTGGGTAAGTTTTGATATCTCGCTTGGCTCGTCATCGTCGCTATCAGTTATATTACCTCGTAGGCACAGATCTACTCTTTTAGTTTCACTGCTAGTGCTTTTATAATCATCATCACTTTTATTTCATGTAGCTGCAAAACTTCTCCCTTTTGAATTCTTTTCTTGGCCGTGTCGATTCTGAGGACAGTTGGGCTTGATGTGGCCGAGTATGTTGCACTTGTGACTGATGATTTCACGTTTTTCTAGGTTGTCTAGTGCTTTGACTATTCTGCTTTTCAATTTTTGATTCGGAGTTGAATTTCTATATTTGCGGTTCCACTTTTTAAATCTCTTTATTAGTAATACCAGCTCAACTGCTCTGTGACGACCGCCCATGACTCCCGCACAGAAACAAGGAAATAGTGAGCTGAAAATGTGCCAGGCAGCCATGAGTGACCGTCAAGGGTAAAATAAACATCGCAGACTCTGTCGTAAAACTCACAGCGCATGGATAAAATACAATAGAGAAATATAATATAGTGAGGCTCCATAGAACAGAATGTCATCATCTAATCATAATAGCTTTATACAAACATATGAATCATCCATACATCAAAGCCTCACTACATAACACTCAAACAAAAACAGCAGCGGAACACCCGGTACATATAATATGAAATAATATGCAAAAGCCTCCTGCTCGTCATCATCAGCGTAGATCTCCAAGAACAGCACCTGTCACCTGATACCTAGTCTGCCCATCCCAACATGGATGAACAGCCCAAGGTAATAAGAGGAGACATAAAACCTTGAGTCAGACAAAGTCTTAGTGAGCAGTAAATCAACTATCAAACATACCAAAAGAGCATAAGGGATAAAAGGGAATAGGAACCAAACCATCCCACTCCACCTCGTTCTACAGTGATACCCCCCCCCCCAGACACACATTAAGGAGAAGCAAGCATAACATAGCAAGCAATTAAAGTAAAGCAATAATCACTCGAGTCAAGGTCGATGTTTTCCAAATACAAACCCCCAAGGCCTAAACCAAGATCAGATAAGCACCCGGAAAACACCGCTCTTGAGACCGAATGATGATACAACCAAACGTCCAAACATCCATGACTCTGGCTATCACTGTTATCATTGCCTTGAATTCACCGTTAGTTGAACAACCATCTGTCAAGGGCTAATGGTAACCCCGGTTCTAGATATAACTCCGCACGTCGTCGCAGCCCGTGCCTAGGAATTTTCGCAACTACCCAGAGTACTAGCACGTCGTCGCGGCCCGTGCCTGGAACGTCGTCGCAGCCCGTTCCAACGTACTCTTGCTTTGAGCATGCTAGAACCTTCAACAACGATGAGATCTCAGCCTCCTAGTCATCCTCCTTGACGACTATTTCCTTACTAGCTCAAGCGCCTCTCAAGCTAACCATTATCAACCAACTCGCATCGCATCATCGAGTTATCAACATGCTTGGGATGATCCCGTTTGGATTAAACCAAGGCTATCTCACATCATGCTTCGCTTTATCGCATCATAGCAAAGTCTCATCTCAACATCATGGCTTGCCTCATCGCATCATGGCAAAGTCCCATCTCAACATCATCTAATCCATACATATGAGCTTCAACATCCGCTTCATATGCCACAAGCTGCTTTCACCATTAAAGAGCCTTTCCACTTAGCTTTTGAATCACCTTCGACCATCTTGTCTAGATCTAACTATCAATCAACTAACATACATAGCAATCAATCAAATCAATCATTAGCTTAAGCAATCAAGTAATCAAATATGGTCTAAGTAGGCATTTATAACTACAATGGCAATTTCGTAAATAAATGAGCATAGATATAGCATACATGAATAATGGGTTTTTAGCATAGATCCAACAAATATAAATCATGGGTTTTTATCTCTACAACTTGGTAAATGAACTTGCATAAGTAAACATCTTCATAAGTAATGGATCTACACTTGGATCTAAGGAAAAATGCATAAAATCACTATCTACAACACTCCAACAAACCACCAATCCAATATACTCCTTTGGGTCCGCGTGAGAGATAACCACCACTCACCGAATCACCCAAACACTTCAAAAACTAACAACTTTAGATCTGGACAGCAAGGATTCAAGCTTGATTCGTCGAAATCCCGCTTGAAACGATGAAATCTAGCTTGGTTGGATGAAGATCTTCAACTTTGACTCTTGGATCTTCGATCTTGGATGGATGTTGGAACTAGATTAGAGTGGAGAAAAGAAGATGAAGAAATGTTGTAGTCGAGCTCTCAAAATGGCAGCACTTCGTCGCTTCAAAATCCGGTGCCAAAAAGTGAGCCAAACCCCTCTATTTATAGGCTGAAATCACCCTTAGGTCGCCCAGATCTTAACTCGTAGGCTCGCTATTAGGTCGTTGCCGACCTAAAAAGTCTCGACCTAACTATACTACGACCTAAGACCCACAGTATGCACACTACCTAAAAACATAAGCGCACGACCTAACAATCTATGCAACCTACCTTAGGTCGTCTAATCGACCTAACTGCACCACACAACTACCCAGCGACCTAACTATTGCCGACCTACCATTCCCAACGACCTATGACTCAATGGAAACTCGACCTAATGGTCTAGCCACCTCCCCGACCTAACAGCAACACGAGCTACGACTCATCACTAAGTCGCTAACGACTTAGCATGCGCAGACCTAAACTCACGCGACCTAAAAACCCTGCCGTCCTAACTTAGGTCGTCTACGACCTAACTAACATGACCAACTTCCTTAGGTCGTAAACACCCTTAAGTCAGTCCATTCTTATAGGTCGTTTAACTCTTAGGTCGGCTAACTACTGGGTCGCTTCTCCTTAACTCGGTCGATACTTAGGTCGGTCAGAAACCATAACTCGTATACGACCTATCACTTATCTTGTTAACTCGGCTAACTGTTAGGTCGTTAACCCTAAGTCACTCATTCCTATAGGTCGGATATCTGCCTTAGGTCGCTCCCATCCTATAGGTCGCTAATCCTATAAGTCGCTCCCCTCGACCTAAACATCATACGAGCCAAAATTTGCACGAGCTAACACTCACTACACTACTAGGTCGCTAATCTGTCCCATCTTAAGTCGCTCCATATCTTAAGCCGCTTGCCTAAGCCACCATACGACCTAAGCTACACCACGACCTAAGCCTCTACACAAGTTAACTTCTATAACTCGGCAACTTCCTTAAGTCGGTCAGGCACTATAGGTCGGTCACTACCTTAACTCGGCCACACGACCCAAACATTACTAATGACCTAATATAACCATTTTACGATTTATCGACACGTAAAATACGGGTCGTTACATTCTCTCCCCCTTAGGAATTTCGCCCCCGAAATTCCAATCAAACAAGAGCAATCAAAATTATTCCGCATGCCTACCATCCATAGCAATCAATAAATCATGCATCCAATTTCTAACCTAGCATGCAGAATTCTAAGACTGGAACAAGCTACAAATTCATGAGATGTCACGACACCTTAGGGCCATACCTCGATGAGTTCAGGATGAGCTGCCTTCATCCTCTCTTCCTCCTCCCATGTACAGTCGTTAACATCATCACTCCATTGTATCTTGAGCAACGTAATCGTCTTCCCCCTAAGCTGTTTCGTATCGGTTTCAACAATACGAAGCAGCTTACGAGGTCTTCTAACAACTGAATCAACCTCCAAATCTTCACAGCTATCAGCAGAAACCACCGTATTTGAGTCGTGCACATACTTCCGTAGATAAGATATATGAAAAACATTGTGCACACCCACCATCTTCTCCGGTAACTCCAATCTATAAGCGAGCTTTCCAATTCGCTCAATAATCGGGAATGGTCCAACAAATCTCGGAGTTAACTTTCCTTTCTTCCCGAATCGAATAACATTTTTCAGAGGAGAAATCTTCACAAAAACCATATCACCTACGTCGAATTCCAAATCTTTTCGACGCTTATCGGCATAACTCTTCTGACGGTCTTGGGCTGCCTTCATTCGTTGCCGAATGATCTCTATGCAATCCGTAGTCTGTCGAATCATCTCTGGCCCAAGTATCAACTTTTCTCCAGTTTCCAACCAACATGTTGGAGAGTTACACGGTCTTCCATACAATGCCTCATATGGTGCCATACCAATACTCGACTGATAACTGTTATTGTACGCAAACTCCACCAAATGAAGATGATCTTCCCACGATCCTCCGAAATCCAAAACACAAGCTCTAAGAAGATCTTCCAAAACTCGGTTGACTCTCTCAGTCTGACCATCTGTTTGGGGATGATAAGCTGTACTCAAACACAACTCGGTTCCCAAAACTTCCTGGAAGCTCTTCCAAAATCCACTAGTGAATAATGGGTCTCGATCGCTCACTATACTCTTCGGAATACCATGGAATCGAACTATCCACTTAACATACAACTCAGCCAACTTCGATGCAGTCCTAGTCGATCGAACAGGAATGAACCTTGCACTCTTAGTCAAACGATCTACGATGACTCATTCCCTGCCCTGGTTCTAGGTAGGCCGTCGATAAAATCCATCGACACTTGCTCCCACTTCCACATAGGAACTTCTAATGGATGAAGCAACCCACTTGGCTTCTTCTGCTCCGCCTTAACCAACTGGCAATTCATACACTTGGAAATAAAATTTCCAACATCCTTCTTCATACCTTCCCAGTAGTAGGTTCTCTTCATGTCCCGATACATCTTATTTTCACCTGGATGAATCGTCAACTTCGAGTGATGACTTTACCTTAGAACTTCATCTCTCAATTCATCGATATCGGGAACAACCAGTCGTCCTTGCTTCCGAAGCCAACCTTCTTGATCAACTTCGAATCCTTTATCCTTTTCCGGGTCGAACCCATATTCCAAATCACGGATAATATTGACAATCTTATCGTCTCGCTTTTGCCCCTCGCCAATTCTTTCCACTAGAGTAGGCCTTATCGATAAGTTTGCCAACATCTCAGGTTCCAATTCACATCTGGGGCTGAAATCAAATCCAGCCAAATACTCGAGACTCTTCCATTCCGAAAACATGGCTCCCAATCCTGCATGTCTTCGACTCAACGCATCAGCCACTGCGTTACCTTTTCCCGGAGTATAGGCTATCCCAAAATCATACGATGCCAAGAACTCTAGCCATCGTTGCTGCCGAAGATTCAGATCCTTTTGAGAGAACAGATACTTCAACGACTTATGATCCGTGAACAACTCGAATCGAACTCCCAACAGGTAATGTCTCCACATCTTCAGAGCAAAAACAATCGCCGCCAACTCCAAATCATGAGTCGGGTAATTCCTTTCATGCGGCTTCAGTTGTCGACTTGCATACGCAACAACTTTATTCTTCTGCATTAGCACTGCTCCAAGTCCAGTACCACATGCATCGGTGTAAACCACCATCTCATCATTCCCACTTGGAATAGTCAAAACAGGAGCACTCGTCAGTCGCTCTTTCAGGATTCCAAAGGCCTGCTCACACTTAGCATCCCAACTGAATACCTGATTCTTCTTCGTCAATCCTGTCAATGGTGCAGCTATCTTGGAAAAGTCTTTGATAAACCGTCGATAATATCCTGCTAATCTAAGAAAACTTCTCACATCAGATGCATTCTTAGGTCTAACCCAATCCTGGATCGCTGCCACCTTAGCGGGATCAACCGCTATTCCATTTCCAGAAATAACATGGCCTAAGAATCTCACTTCACTCTTCCAGAAGTGACACTTCGAAAACTTAGCCTTCAGCTGATGTTTCCGCAAGATTTCCAAAACCAAACGCAAGTGCGTCTTGTGCTCTTCTTCAGTTCTGGAATAAATCAGAATATCATCTACGAACACAAGTACGAACTTGTTCAACTGATCTCTGAATACTCTATTCATAAGATCCACAAAATATGCCGGTGCGTTAGTCAATCCAAACGGCATTACCAGCCACTCATAAAAACCGGATGGTGTTCTAAAAGCAGTCTTCGGCACACTATCCTTTGCCACTCTCAACTGGTGAAATCCCGTTGCCAAATCCATCTGAGAAAACACCTTAGCCTCGTGAAGCTGATCAAACAAGTCATCTATTCTCGGCAATGGATACTTGTTCTTCTTAGTCACCTTATTCAGCTCACGATAATCGACACACAACCTCAACGATCCATCCGCTTTGGTTGCGAAAACAACTGGTGCACCCCATTCGGACATACTATGCCGAATGAATCCTTTCCGTAAAAGGTCATCAACTTGCACCTTCAACTCTTGCTGTTCCCTAGGCGCCATCCGTCTAAGAGGCGTCACAACGGGTCTGGCTCCCTCAACTAGATCGATACGAAACTCGATCTCCCTATGCGGCGGTAATCCTTTGACTTCGTCAAAGACATCCTCGAATCCATTCACGATTGGCACCGATGACAGTCCATCCCGTGGAACAACCAGCGAATACATGAAGCTCATGAAGACGCCTTCTTCATGCTTACATCGTATCACAACCTTTCGCCTCTCCACATTCTCGACTGTCACCTCAAATCTCTCACAATCAACCTTTGCCGCATACTTTCTAAGCCAGTCCATACCCAAAATAATTCTGAACCCCGCAAAGTTCAGAACAAAACAATCACAAACAAAAGAGCAATCATGACTCGACACAACTAGACCACGACATATCATACACAAACATGACGAACCCCCAACTGGATTAGTCACAACCAATGGCCTATCAACAATATCCGGTTCCAAACCTAACCGGCCTACAAGATCATCACAAACAAAAGAATGCGACGCTCCAGTATCAAACAACACCCTAACTGGAACACCACAAATGGAAAGAGTACCTTGAACCACCACACTCTTCCCTTTCTCTTCAGCAGTAAGAGCTTTTGAAAACGACGGCATAGCTCCCAAAGCATAAGCTTGCACAATCTGCCTGTCCTTCCTCGGTTCCGGACAATCTTTCCTGAAATGCCCTGGTTTGTCACAGTTGTGGCATTTCGCCGGCGCTTTTGGATTCCTACAATCCTTGGAGAGATGACCCTTCTACTGGCAATTATAGCAAGTCATTTCGCCCCTCGGCTTCTTCTGGCCATCCTTACCCTTCTGTTGTTGTTGCTTCCTCTTCTTGTTTCCACCCTTCTGTGGCTTAAACCCTTCCTTGGTTGCAGCAACAACAGAACTCTCCCTAGGAAACAAACTCTCATGCCTGAGAGCTTTCTCCACAAGCTTCTCAAACGGATCGTCCAGATGATCCACCAACTGTCTTCCAAGATAAGCATCCAAACCGGTCACAAACTTCTCATTCTTCTGATAGGGAGAATCAATATACGATCTGGCATACTTGGACAAAGCTTCAAGCTCAGAAACATACTCCAGAACCGATCTCCCACCTTGCTTGAGCTCAACAAACTTTTTAAACCAGACAGATTTCTGAGCCGTAGAGATGAACTTAGCTTCAAACCTAGCTTGGAATTGCTCCCAAGTAATCTCTTCCTCTGGAGTATCAATGGTGATAGAATTCCACCAATCCGAAGCTCTCCCTTGAAGTTGCCTTGATGCAAGCTTCCTCTTAGTTGCATCCTCAACTCCCAAGTCACCAAAGATCCTTCTACAAGCATCAATCCATCTTTGCACTTCAATGGTTGATTCCGTTCCCAAGAAAACCTTTCCTCCAAGAGAAGTATAGTCCTTGCAAAGCTTAGCAAAACCCACTGGTCTTGGAGCTTGAACTTGAACTCCAACATCTACTGATGGCCCCGAGGCTGGTATCCTTCTCATGATCGAAGTCATCATGGCCTCAAACATAGGAGCATAATCAACAGCTTCCCTAGCAGCACGGCCTTCCCTAGCAGCTGGTCTCCCCCTTCGACTCATCCTTAATATCTACAAAAAGGAATGACTTAGAACACCTTGAGAAACAACTGCATAAGGAGTTCAAATCCTTCTAAACTACTATATTATATATAGTAATCATTCATCAAAATACAATTACGTCTCTCATACGTAGTTACGTCAGCAAGCGTTGGCTAAAATCGATTAACCAAAGCTCTGATACCAAATGTGACGACCGCCCATGACTCCCGCATGGAAACAAGGGAATAGTGCGCTGAAAATGTGCCAGGCAGCCATGAGTGACCGTCAAGGGTAAAATAAACATCGCAGACTCTGTCGTAAAACTCACGGCGCATGGATAAAATACAATAGAGAAATATAATATAATGAAGCTCCATAGAACAGAATGTCATCATCTAATCATAATAGCTTTATACAAACATATGAATCATCCATACATCAAAGCCTCACTACATAACACTCAAACAAAAACAGCAGCGGAACACCCAGTACATATAATATGAAATAATATGCAAAAGCCTCCTGCTTGTCTTCGTCATCATCAGCGTAGATCTCCAAGAACAGCACCTGTCACCTGATACCTAGTCTGCCCATCCCAACATGGATGAACAACCCAAGGTAATAAGAGGAGACATAAAACCTTGAGTCAGACAAAGTCTTAGTGAGCAGTAAATCAACTATCAAACATACCAAAAGAGCATAAGGGATAAAAGGGAATAGGAACCAAACCATCCCACTCCACCTCGTTCTACAGTGATACCCCCCCCCCCCCAGACACACATTAAGGAGAAGCAAGCATAACATAGCAAGCAATTAAAGTAAAGCAATAATCACTCGAGTCAAGGTCGATGTTTTCCAAATACAAACCCCCAAGGCCTAAACCAAGATCAGATAAGCACCCGGAAAACACCGCTCTTGAGACCGAATGATGATACAACCAAACGTCCAAACATCCATGACTCTGGCTATCACTGTTATCATTGCCTTGAATTCACCGTTAGTTGAACAACCATCTGTCAAGGGCTAATGGTAACCCCGGTTCTAGATATAACTCCGCACGTCGTCGCAGCCCGTGCCTAGGAATTTTCGCAACTACCCAGAGTACTAGCACGTCGTCGCAGCCCGTGCCTGTAACGTCGTCGCAGCCCGTTCCAACGTACTCTTGCTTTGAGCATGCTAGAACCTTCAACAACGATGAGATCTCAGCCTCCTAGTCATCCTCCTTGACGACTATTTCCTTACTAGCTCAAGCGCCTCTCAAGCTAACCATTATCAACCAACTCGCATCGCATCATCGAGTTATCAACATGCTTGGGATGATCCCGTCTGGATTAAACCAAGGCTATCTCACATCATGCTTCGCTTTATCGCATCATAGCAAAGTCTCATCTCAACATCATGGCTTGCCTCATCGCATCATGGCAAAGTCCCATCTCAACATCATCTAATCCATACATATGAGCTTCAACATCCGCTTCATATGCCACAAGCAGCTTTCACCATTCAAGAGCCTTTCCACTTAGCTTTTGAATCACCTTCGACCATCTTGTCTAGATCTAACTATCAATCAACTAACATACATAGCAATCAATCAAATCAATCATTAGCTTAAGCAATCAAGTAATCAAATATGGTCTAAGTAGGCATTTATAACTACAATGGCAATTTCGTAAATAAATGAGCATAGATATAGCATACATGAATAATGGGTTTTTAGCATAGATCCAACAAATATAAATCATGGGTTTTTGTCTCTACAACTTGGTAAATGAACTTGCATAAGTAAACATCTTCATAAGTAATGGATCTACACTTGGATCTAAGGAAAAATGCATAAAATCACTATCTACAACACTCCAACAAACCACCAATCCAATATACTCCTTTGGGTCCGCGTGAGAGATAACCACCACTCACCGAATCACCCAAACACTTCAAAAACTAACAACTTAAGATCTGGACAGCAAGGATTCAAGCTTGATTCGTCGAAATCCCGCTTGAAACGATGAAATCTAGCTTGGTTGGATGAAGATCTTCAACTTTGACTCTTGGATCTTCGATCTTGGATGGATGTTGGAACTAGATTAGAGTGGAGAAAAGAAGATGAAGAAATGTTGTAGTCGAGCTCTCAAAATGGCAGCACTTCGTCGCTTCAAAATCCGGTGCCAAAAAGTGAGCCAAACCCCTCTATTTATAGGCTGAAATCACCCTTAGGTCGCCCAGATCTTAACTCGTAGGCTCGCTATTAGGTCGTTGCCGACCTAAAAAGTCTCGACCTAACTATACTACGACCTAAGACCCACAGTATGCACGCTACCTAAAAACATAAGCGCACGACCTAACAATCTATGCAACCTACCTTAGGTCGTCTAATCGACCTAACTGCACCACACAACTACCCAGCGACCTAACTATTGCCGACCTACCATTCCCAACGACCTATGACTCAATGGAAACTCGACCTAACGGTCTAGCCACCTCCCCGACCTAACAGCAACACGAGCTACGACTCATCACTAAGTCGCTAATGACTTAGCATGTGCAGACCTAAACTCACGCGACCTAAAAACCCTGCCGTCCTAACTTAGGTCGTCTACGACCTAACTAACATGACCAACTTCCTTAGGTCGTAAACACCCTTAAGTCAGTCCATTCTTATAGGTCGTTTAACTCTTAGGTCGGCTAACTACTGGGTCGCTTCTCCTTAACTCGGTCGATACTTAGGTCGGTCAGAAACCATAACTCGTATACGACCTATCACTTATCTTGTTAACTCGGCTAACTGTTAGGTCGTTAACCCTAAGTCACTCATTCCTATAGGTCGGATATCTGCCTTAGGTCGCTCCCATCCTATAGGTCGCTAATCCTATAAGTCGCTCCCCTCGACCTAAACATCATACGAGCCAAAATTTGCACGAGATAACACTCACTACACTACTAGGTCGCTAATCTGTCCCATCTTAAGTCGCTCCATATCTTAAGCCGCTTGCCTAAGCCACCATACGACCTAAGCTACACCACGACCTAAGCCTCTACACAAGTTAACTTCTATAACTCGGCAACTTCCTTAAGTCGGTCAGGCACTATAGGTCGGTCACTACCTTAACTCGGCCACACGACCCAAACATTACTAATGACCTAATATAACCATTTTACGATTTATCGACACGTAAAATACGGGTCGTTACATTCTCTCCCCCTTAGGAATTTCGCCCCCGAAATTCCAATCAAACAAGAGCAATCAAAATTATTCCGCATGCCTACCATCCATAGCAATCAATAAATCATGCATCCAATTTCTAACCTAGCATGCAGAATTCTAAGACTGGAACAAGCTACAAATTCATGAGATGTCACGACACCTTAGGGCCATACCTTGAAGAGTTCAGGATGAGCTGCCTTCATCCTCTCTTCCTCCTCCCATGTACAGTCGTTAACATCATCACTCCATTGTATCTTGAGCAACGTAATCGTCTTCCCCCTAAGCTGTTTCGTATCGGTTTCAACAATACGAAGCAGCTTACGAGGTCTTCTAACAACTGAATCAACCTCCAAATCTTCACAGCTATCAGCAGAAACCACCGTATTTGAGTCGTGCACATACTTCCGTAGATAAGATATATGAAAAACATTGTGCACACCCACCATCTTCTCCGGTAACTCCAATCTATAAGCGAGCTTTCCAATTCGCTCAATAATCGGGAATGGTCCAACAAATCTCGGAGTTAACTTTCCTTTCTTCCCGAATCGAATAACATTTTTCAGAGGAGAAATCTTCACAAAAACCATATCACCTACGTCGAATTCCAAATCTTTTCGACGCTTATCGGCATAACTCTTCTGACGGTCTTGGGCTGCCTTCATTCGTTGCCGAATGATCTCTATGCAATCCGTAGTCTGTCGAATCATCTCTGGCCCAAGTATCAACTTTTCTCCAGTTTCCAACCAACATGTTGGAGAGTTACACGGTCTTCCATACAATGCCTCATATGGTGCCATACCAATACTCGACTGATAACTGTTATTGTACGCAAACTCCACCAAATGAAGATGATCTTCCCACGATCCTTCGAAATCCAAAACACAAGCTCTAAGAAGATCTTCCAAAACTCGGTTGACTCTCTCAGTCTGACCATCTGTTTGGGGATGATAAGCTGTACTCAAACACAACTCGGTTCCCAAAACTTCCTGGAAGCTCTTCCAAAATCCACTAGTGAATAATGGGTCTCGATCGCTCACTATACTCTTCGGAATACCATGGAATCGAACTATCCACTTAACATACAACTCAGCCAACTTCGATGCAGTCCTAGTCGATCGAACAGGAATGAACCTTGCACTCTTAGTCAAACGATCTACGATGACCCAAATCCCTTCATTCCCTGCCCTGGTTCTAGGTAGGCCGTTGATAAAATCCATCGACACTTGCTCCCACTTCCACATAGGAACTTCTAATGAATGAAGCAACCCACTTGGCTTCTTCTGCTCCGCCTTAACCAACTGGCAATTCATACACTTGGAAATAAAATTTCCAACATCCTTCTTCATACCTTCCCAGTAGTAGGTTCTCTTCATGTCCCGATACATCTTATTTTCACCTGGATGAATCGTCAACTTCGAGTGATGACTTTCCCTTAGAACTTCATCTCTCAATTCATCGATATCGGGAACAACCAGTCGTCCTTGCTTCCGAAGCCAACCTTCTTGATCAACTTCGAATCCTTTATCCTTTTCCGGGTCGAACCCAGATTCCAAATCACGGATAATATTGACAAGCTTATCGTCTCGCTTTTGCCCCTCGCCAATTCTTTCCACTAGAGTAGGCCTTATCGATAAGTTTGCCAACATCTCAGGTTCCAATTCACATCTGGGCCTGAAATCAAATCCAGCCAAATACTCGAGACTCTTCCATTCCGAAAACATGGCTCCCAATCCTGCATGTCTTCGACTCAACGCATCAGCCACTGCGTTACCTTTTCCCGGAGTATAGGCTATCCCAAAATCATACGATGCCAAGAACTCTAGCCATCGTTGCTGCCGAAGATTCAGATCCTTTTGAGAGAACAGATACTTCAACGACTTATGATCCGTGAACAACTCGAATCGAACTCCCAACAGGTAATGTCTCCACATCTTCAGAGCAAAAACAATCGCCGCCAACTCCAAATCATGAGTCGGGTAATTCCTTTCATGCGGCTTCAGTTGTCGACTTGCATACGCAACAACTTTATTCTTCTGCATTAGCACTGCTCCAAGTCCAGTACCACATGCATCGGTGTAAATCACCATCTCATCATTCCCACTTGGAATAGTCAAAACAGGAGCACTCGTCAGTCGCTCTTTCAGGATTCCAAAGGCCTGCTCACACTTAGCATCCCAACTGAATACCTGATTCTTCTTCGTCAATCCTGTCAATGGTGCAGCTATCTTGGAAAAGTCTTTGATAAACCGTCGATAATATCCTGCTAATCTAAGAAAACTTCTCACATCAGATGCATTCTTAGGTCTAACCCAATCCTGGATCGCTGCCACCTTAGCGGGATCAACCGCTATTCCATTTCCAGAAATAACATGGCCTAAGAATCTCACTTCACTCTTCCAGAAGTGACACTTCGAAATCTTAGCCTTCATATATGCTTTTTAATTGTAGCGAGCATGTATACTGGTTGAAAATTTGTAAGTGATATTCCTTTTTAATTTCGATTGTGCTCGACTTTGATTCGAGTTGAATGATTATTCTTTGTTGCTTGAACTCGAATGAGTATTGGCATATGATGTTACTGGGTTTAAATAGGGTTCGAACCCCTTGATTTACGTTCGTTTGAATTCGTCACTTGCTATGCTTTGGCCATTCGATTTTGTATGGATGTTTGTGATTTTTCTTTCTGTCTTGTTCATGTTTGTATATTTCCTGTTACTTGATTCTCGCGACTTTGCTTTTTCCTTGCTCACCACGGTTTCGATTTTGCTGGCATTTTGACTTCGGCATTGTCTTGCTCAATTTGAAATCCCTGATGCATTGACATGATTTGAAACAGCTACAGCTCATTCACTTGACACTTAAACTTGATATGTTTATTCGAATTCCCTACATCATTATCTTGAAATTGCTGACTTGAGACCGAACTATTTCTGTTTCTCTTGACCATTTGAGCTTGATTTAGTTGGGCTTTGCCTTGGTTTCCACGGCTTTGTGAATTTGCTGATAATGTTTGACTTCGGTCAATTGATATTGATTCTATTTTTTTTACTCTGTTGACATCAGCCACTTGATGTTGCTATGTGAATTTTTGGCTTGTCTCTGACTTGTTCATTGCTGTACATATATGCTTTTGAGGCTGCTGCACCATGTAGTCTTTACTTGCGTATATGTGTCAGTGTTGTATTTTCTTGTCATTGTTGCTTGGTTGTCAATGTGTACATGTTGTAGCTTGATTTCATGGATGTCGTTCTCTGGTGAATGTGGTCTCTCTCTGAAAGTAACTAATAATGCTAGCTATTACTTAGGATCGTGTAATATGGAATATAATTGAATCTAAATGGGGAAACAGATGATAATAGCAAAGTAAATAAAAATAAAACAAGCACACCAGGAATTTTTATACTGGTTCGAACTTTCCGTTCTACGTCCAGTCCCAGACTCCTTCTGGAATTTCAACTACAACAACTCTCACTTAACCCGGAGCAATATGTTCACACTGTCTGAGCAACCGAATAGGACTTCACCCGCCTAAGCAACCGAACAGGACTTCAATACAAATAACAAAGGTATCTGACTATATTGTGTTCTTAAATAACACTGGTAAGTCAATCGAGTACAATCTTCCTATAATCTTCTCCTTAATGATATATAGTGATGTGCTTTAGGAAATGTGGAAGATAAGGTGATCAAAGATCAAAATATGTAAGTAATTTGAGTGCAATTTTAAAGTTTGAGAATAGATGAGAATTCAAGAGTCCTAAAAGTAAATTCGGTTTCAGTTAATTATTTGTTGAATTCTATAATCTATTTATAGTGTATAAAGAGTTGCAACCATATATGAAAAGTTATATTGAAAAGAACAGGTTCAACCATTGATTTTGAAGATGTTTCTCTTCGACGAAGAGAAGTGACTTTTCAAAAAAATAGCAGTTACAAACATTTAGACGTCTGAATAAAAAAATTCTGACTTCTAAATTGGATTAATACGCAAACAGCAAGGAAATAGGCTATTTTTGGCTTTATTCAGATGTTTGAAAATTTTCATTCAGACGTCTGAATATTGTGAAACAATATTCAGATTTCAGCATTCAGACGTGTAAATGAAGTATTTCAGACGTCTGAATCTAGCATGTAACAAAAAGTATCATAGCTCATTTGGTTGGAGCACTTGCCTTCTAAACTAGAGATCTGGGTTCAAGCCCCGCTCCATGCAAATTTTGAAAACTTGATTTTTCATTTAAAATATGAATGTAAATGTGTGTATACCATTTGGAGAAGATTTTAACATTTGTAAACTCTAGACACGATACTTTATGACTAATAAAACTTTGTTTGTCACCTTCGTCTTGTCTCTATCATGTATATCTCTTCTTGTATCTCCATATACATTCTTTCATCCTTTGTACCGTGTATCTTCATTTTGAACGTATTTGATTATCTCTTTTTGATGCTCATGTACCTGCAAATTAGCTTAGAGATTCTTTGATATAACTGTATAGTTGTTGTCATTATAATCCAACAATTGAGCTTCTAACACTCTCGACTCCTCATTGTAGTCTGAGTTAGGTTGTTGTTGGTCTGGTTCATGTATATGTATACATATGTCTTGTTGAAATTGTAGCATATCCAGCTCGGTTGTCTCGACCACATTTTTTTATCTGTTCTACTTGAGTTTGCTTTCATGTACAGTCTGCTTGACTTGATTACTTGATGCAGTCTTGATCTCTTCATGGTTCACCACTGTTGCATTGACTTTGTTCATATTGTGCTTGTATTTGCAGTGCACCACTTTGTATGTGCATGTTGCATATTCACTTGTACTTGACAATTTTGTAATGCACCTGCATTGAATCCAGCTTATAGCTTGGGTTTGACCTTGTATTCGTATCGTGACTTAATTTGTATTTCAATTGAGTCGAATCCGGCTTTTGATTTAGGTTTATCTCTCTCAACAACAACAACGGAGGAGGAGGAAAAGAGAGAGATATCTCTCTCAACAACAACAACGGATAGAAGGGAGGAAAAGAGAGAGATTATTCGTGTTTGATGAATTCAAAATTAAATGATGACGAACAACCTAAATAACCGAGGCAAATAATATTTTCAAAATAAACACTTTATTTTTCACTGCAAAATATGTTCTTTTCAATTTTACTACTTTAGTGTTTATTGTATAGATTGCTCGGATGCTGGATTCAATTTGGAATGGAGTTGAAGATAAATACGAGTGAACGAGTGATATCTATTGAGGTGCAAATGTAAATTAAAAATTGTGATGTAATTTAAATTGTGTATATATATAGTGAGTGCTCAAATTTGTACTATTTAAAATTGTAATAAATATTTTTTTTGAATAAAATAATCGTTTACATTTAAATTATGTGTTATTTATTTTATTCAGCAAATATTTATTTAATTGTGTGAAATAAAATAGTACATTAAGAAATACATTTAAATGAATATATATATATATATATATATATATATATATATATATATATATATATATGTTTATTATCATCAAACAAAAATCATATACTTGCATATTCAACACATGGGTCGACTGCTTTACTATGTTAAATCTAAGTTCAAAGATAAAATAGAGAGTACGTCCATTTTGTGTAACCATAGCCAACTATGGAAGTATAGCAATATCTCTAAAGACCAATTTCCAGATTGTACAAACATGCACCTTTTACAGTTTGTACAATAACAGAATATTTAATCTTGTTAAAAAAACTACACTTGTGTTATTGCTAAATAAAGAAAAACTGTTCATATTCCATAAATGATTCATAAAAACTGCTCAAACTTTATTAACAATGTAATCAAATAAAACGGCACTGCTTATGAACAAAACGATTAATCGACAGTTTCCTATCAAGAAGCGAAATTTCAGTTGAACCAAATTGTTCTTAGCCTAACCGTGGACATTAACAGTCATTGCATATTGCTACTCTTGACGTGGCATCAAGCTACACTTATTTCTAAATACAAATTTAATTATACAAAAATAATTTTATAGCCACAATCAAATACCTCGGTGGCCCATTTATAATCAAACACATAGCTAATGCTGCATTAAGTGTAATATGGCACTTTCTATCATTAGGTCAGAATTCTTCATTGGAAGTCTAAGTAATAAATCAAATACTTAAGTCTAACTCTAAAAGTTGGGTTTAATGCTTTAGACAGTCAGTGAGTTAACATCAATTAGGGATGGCAATGGGGCGGGTCTAGGGTCCAAACCCGGTCGACCCGCCCCTGTTTTGGCCCATCCAGACCCGCCCCATTGGGTCATTGGGGCGGGTAGACCCGTGACCCGTTCTTGAGTGCTCCAGGTCAACGGTTGGGTCGGGGCTCTGTTGACCCGCCCCAACTGGACCCGCACTACTAACATCTCATGAAACTGCTTTGTTACTATAATGATTTATTAATCTTCTTAGATATAAGTGATTCTAGCATAGATATTAAAATTTTCCAATAAATAATCTATATAAAAAATTAGAGAGTTGCGTCATTGATAATTATACAATAATATATGTATATATTTTCTGAATTGTTATTGTACACATCATTTTTACTAACTTTTTTTAGACACGTTGTTATTTGTATTTTATGTATTATTTGGTGATAATGAGTATAAACAAATAAATATATGTAAGTTGGTACACAATTTTGAATCAATACATGAGACTCATCGGGTCTTGGGGCGGGTCGGGTCTACACTGACCCGTACAGGTTCTGGATACAGGGCCAAATTCCAGACCCGCACTGGGTCTACGGGGTGGGTCTGGGGCAAGGTCTAAAAAATCCAGGACGGGTATGGGGCACTAAAAACCCGCCCCATTGCCATTCCTAACATCAATAAAGGTAACAGTATCTCTGACGGTAATTCCAATTTAGCAACAAAAATCATGAGCATAGTTGGAGAATGATAAAAAAAATTAGCCTTTTGATTAAAATATAAAAAATCAGCAACCATCAGATTAAATTTTCGTTCTTATCCACAACCAAATCGATTGTGTCAGAAGGTGTCCTAAGATTAAATTTTAGCTTTCACCGTCTGATTGAAAAAACTTTCTAAGAATCGAACATTTATCATATTAAATCATATTGCAGGATTTAATTAGATTTAACCATATGTTATGGTTGAAGACAAAACTTTGTAAATGCAGTATTTGAAAAATTCCATGTCAATTGGACCAACTGAAAACAAATTGACAACAGATTGAACTATCAATGCTAAATTCAGGACCACGCAATTTTCTAACTAGAAAAATAAATGTTCAATGTACAATGCACACAACTTCCAACGCATGGAGTATTAAGATGTTGGAATTGTTACCTTGATTCCATCGTTGGTGGAGCTGATGTCGCGGAGAAGGAAGTGAGGCAGCGCAAAACCCTAGCTTCAGATTTACCGAACGAGGAGGAGGAAGTCACAGAGCATGAAAGAAAAGGCGGTAGTTTGATTTGGAGTGGTGAAATGTTTTTTCCAAACAAAATATTTGGTGCGGAATTAGTTTCGTTCAGTAAAATAGAGGAAAGGAAAATAAATTGCATGAGATTAGCTGAACAAAATATTTTGTTCAGTGATTTGAAGAAGACTGCTCTAAATATTCCGTTTGGACATTATGCCAAACCATGGGTAGTGCCGAACCAAATGAGCTGTTGAATTTACTGGTCCAGATGCGCCAAACCAGATGCATACGGAACCTAACCCACGACCGGTATATAGCAGTCATCCCTCCTCATATCTTCACTCTATAAATAGTAGAGCTTCTGGACAACAATGGCAGCTATTTTAGAGAGCTGAAACTCTGTAAAATTTTATCTGTATTGTTAATTCTTCTTATGTATGGCCTCCAAAAGTGAATCAACCTTGTAACTTAAATCTTTCAGTGATTAATAAAAATTTCGCCAAGTGGATGTTCAATATCTCGGGGTAGTGGAACCACTATAAATACTGGGGTCATTTATTTTTCTGCATTCATTGACTTGTAACTGTCTGTTCTAGTGTTTATCTCTATTTATTTCCTCTCACTACAATCACAATCAAGTTATTTTCCGCTGCATTGGGTTTTTTACTCCCTTAGACTGATCATCTGCAAGGATTTTCCCCAACAGTCTGATATTAGAGCTGCAAGGTTAATTGAGGTGTGTTAGACGTTATGACAGGAGATGAAGCGACTCCAGTTGTTACAAGACCCTGTACTAAAGGGATGTATATCGCATCAAGATCACAGTTGGCAATTGAGAAATGGAATGGGGACAAAGACTTTAATAAGTGGCAATGAAGGATGAAGGCTGTTCTAATGAGGAATGAAGTCCATCCAGTAATGTTTGTTAGGAATTAAGATGTTGGTTTTGACGACAACAATCTTTTTAACTTATCTTATTATAAAATATATATTAACGCTGTTGGCTAGATAGATATGTATATGCAGGATATATAGCTATATATATATATATATATATATATATATATATATATATATATATATATATATATATATATATGCATGTATTGATTACGGAAGACTGATCAGTATAAAGACTCAAGACTCAGGATTGAAGACTCTAGAGTATCAATATCAAGATTTGGAGATATGTGTCTAGTTTTTGTTAAAACTTCATAATAGCATGGAAATCTTCATTCCGAATTTCATTTGGGATGGAATCCATTTCAACCTTTTTAATGACTTACAAACCCACGACAAGTAGCCTACAAACCTACGACAAGTGGCTTACGAATATACTAGTTTTGTGCAAGTTCTCGAGTCCTTATGTGATGAGATATTCTGCAGAAAGAAGCTTGCAAAACTGCTTCAAAATGGTTTTTTCAAAATGATTTTCAAAACTGCTTTTCAAAATATTTTAGCCTTAAAATTATCTTTTTCAAATGATTTTCAAAAAGATGTTTTAGCCTTAAAATATTATTTGTTTTTGTTTTAAAATAAACTCTTGTTTTAAACTTTATTTTCAAAACAAATTTTACATTGTTTTTTAACTAGGGATGTCGACATCATGGGATACTCTATGTTGACATGGAGGCCTCAAAAGTTTCAATTTTCAAAAGAAGTGTCTATTCGTTTGAATCTCTTCAGGAATGGTTATGACCGTTGGTGCTTTATAAATAGAATTCACAAACGAATTTTTTAACTAACTATTTTCTTATTTTCTTAACTTCTTCTTCTCCACAAATCCATATTCTAAAATTTTCATATTTTTGAGATCGTGCCAAAATTCTGTCGAATTCTCAAGTGAATCAAATTAGAATCACATTCTTGTTTGATTCTCTGCCCTCTCTCGAAGACCAAAGTGCTATTTAGAGTTATAGGATCAATTTGTAATCAAAAGTTTATCGAGTCTCTCTATAAGGCGTGGTTGTGCCTGGAAATCAATTGGGTGATCTTGAGTCCCGTAAATCAAGAGAGTTTGCCCCGGACTCTTGAGACAGGAGGGTACCTCAAGGCCTTTAGAAATTAAGGATTGTAATCTCAACATTGGCAAAATAAAATATATATGAGGTGGTTTGCCTTGGTACAGGACTGGACATAGGATAACTCCGAACCAGTATAAAATATGGTGTATTCCTTCCCATTACTGCTTTTTATTTACTTTCTACATCTGTGTTTGATTCTGTGATTATTCTGTAATTAAGTTTTGCATTTGTTTATATCATAATTTTTAAATTAGTTCATATAAGTCTTATAATCCATTAAACACTATTCACCCCCCCATAGTGTTAAACTAGCCTTAAGATCCTTAACCCACTATCTCTTTCAATTGGTATCAAAGCATTGGGTTTCATAGTTTTCGTAATCTAAAATTTGAAAATTGTTTTAATGGCTACCAACACTGGTAATGTCAACTCTGGCACTAGTTCTATTATCACTAACACTAACTCATTTGTAGAAGGTCAGTCTACTATTAGACCACCATTTTTCAATGGCAGTAATTATGCATATTAGGCTTGTAGAACGAAAATTTATTTACAATCAGTAGGATTAGACACTTGGAATATTACACAAACTAAGTATGTTGAACCAACTACCAATTTGGCTAGTGGACTGCTGAGCAAAAGGGTGTTGCACAAAATAACACAAAGGCTATGAATATATTATTTTGTTCACTAGATAGGAATGAGTTTAATAGAATGTATGTTTGTAAATCTATTTTTATAATCTGGAAAACTTCGCAAGTTACTCATGAAGAAACGAACAAAGTTAAACAGACTAAAATTTCCATATTGACTAACCAGTTTCAATTGTTTAAAATGCATGCAAATGAGTCCATTTCCGTCATATATTGTCGATTTCAAGATATTGTTCATTCACTAATAGCACTGGGAAAAAGCTTTTCGAAGGAAGACTAAGTCAGAAAAATTCTAAATTCACTCACTCCAGAATGGGGATCAAAAGACACTTGCAATCGAAGAAGCAAATGATATCAGTCTAATGAAAATAGAAGAATATATTGGGAACCTGATGTCTTATGAAGTTCAACTGCAAGGAAGAAGAGAAAACAAGACTACAGAAAAGAAGTCATAAGCATTCAATCCAACAACTGAAGATTCGAAACCATACAGTGATGAGAAGATTGCTTTCATGACAAGAAACTTTCGAAAATTCCTAAAAGATAGAAAAATAAATAATTACAAAAGAAATGATCAAAGGAATTCTAGAAATAATAAGGAGAATGTCAACAATGATAGATGCTACAATTGCAATAAAGTCGGGCATCATAGGAAAGATTGTCCGTATCCAAATAAACAGTTGTTCTCTCCAAACAATGATTCGTTAAGGAAAAGAAAGAAAACATATACAACAACTCTTGATGACTTAGACTCGTCATCCAGTGATGATGAAAAGAAGACGAATAATTCAAATCTTTGTTTCACTGCTATTCATGAATCAGACGATGATGGAGTATGGATCTAAAAATAGATACGCATTTACATTATTTTTAATTTTTCTTGTTCGAATGGATGCTTATTTGTTTGCTTGATTCTTTTAAATTCCTTGAATTTTAAATTCAAATTTGTCCCTTGAAATTTAAATTTTAAATTCAAAAATAATATTATTTTAATAATATATTAAATATTAAATTATTTATATTTAAGTATTATTATATTTAATGTTATCATGGGAATTATATAATTAGAACATAGGATATAAAATATATATATATATATATTAGAAATTAGGAATAGAAACTTGTCTTTTGATTCAACAGGCACATATCGACATATCCGGATACCCCATGTCGACATGCCCCTCAGAATTTGATTTCAAAATTTGAATTCAAACTTTTGAATTTTCCTCCACCTTTTCACCAACTTTAATGCTCTGAAAAGATGCCTCTTGACCAGAGGACATGTCTATAGAATCTCTATTTACTTCGCTCTCTTTATCATCACTTTTCACTTTCATTTCAAATTTCAAATTTATCTTCATTATCTTCTACTCCTCTCAAACTTCTTCAATGGCCTCTTCAAGCACTCCTAACACCATTAGGCTTCCAAAATCTGTCAAAAACTTTCTTTTTAATGACCCAGAAGCTATCAAAGCTTACATCAACTATGTAAACTTTGGTAAAATTCATACGGGAAAATTTGCTATTTTTGAAGATTTTCCGTCTTATGAAATTGAAAATCTTTTTCAACAATGTTTTGTTCTTAGTTTAGTAGATAACAAACAAAATGATTTTGTATGTTATCCAAATCTTGTTAAGATGTTTTATACGAATTTGAATCGTGGTTTTTATGATGGACAAGATGGACAAGTTTGGAGTAGTGTTAAAGGAAAGTTTTGGATTGTGAAATTTTGGAAAATATTCTGGGATGCAAGTATACCGGAATGAATCTCTCAGAATTTCAAATAAATGAAAATGATCGAGAGACATTTCATCAAATCTTTGAAGGGGATGATAATTTTGAATTCAAAAATCGTTACTTTCGTCCAAAAGCAAGAATTGTTAACCTTCTTATTCAACACACTCTTATACCAAGATCGGGAAACTACAACAACCCGACTTCGTAAGTTTGCAAAGATCTTTTTGCGATTTTTGAAACTTATGATATTAGTTGGGCTCAAGTTATTTTGGATGAGCTAAGGCCCAAGAATATTATTATGGGTGAAAACACATTATATCATGGAATTTATCTCACTCATATTTTTAATTACTTTGGAGTTGATTTCAAAAGGGAAGAATTTATAAATAGAAAGTGTCCAACCATGGAAACATTTCCCTTATGAAAATTCTATTAGTGTTTCAATCATATGAAACGGTTACGGGAAAAAGAAGAAAGGCTTGCTCACGAAGAAATGGAGGAAGAAGAAGAAGGAGAAGAGGAATAGGTAGGAATGGAAATTGAAGAAGAAGAAGAAGAAGAGGAAGAGGAAGATCAAGAAACTTCCTTAGAAAGTATTGAATTTCCCACTAATCCTGCTAATCCATCCAATAAGGCCATTCTCAATAATCAAAGAATTATAGTAGAAAATCAAATGACACTTAAAAAGACCAATGAGTAAGAAAATGGATAAGATTTATACTAAAATCGACAAGTTCTTCGAGAAAATTAGTAGAAGGCTTGGACTATCATATTCTTCATCTTCATCTAATTAGTTTTAGTTCATGTTATCGTAGTTCTATCTTTGAATTTTCTTTATTTTGGTTAATATTATATTATCTTACGTAATGTTGACTAGAATCATTAATGAAATCTTTCATTTCCTGTTGTTCAACTTCACTTGTCTCTGTAATTGCTTGGTTTTAGATTATACAAATTTTAGTTGAATAGATTTGATCATAATATTCAAAACAAAGCAAATTTTCACTTTAGGCAGAGGCATATCAACATACCCCATCCCCCCATGTCGACATACAATGGCAGAAAGTAGTTGCACTTTCAAATTTTAATTTCATCTAACTAACTTGTGTCTGTTCATTCTAATCGACTTTCTACCCTTATTTATACCTAATTCTTCTAGAATAAATTATCAAACTTCATTTCTAGTCACTTCCTTTCATAGTTCTTTCTATTTCTTAAATTATGACTTCTCCAATAAAGAATCTAAGTGATAATCTTGAAGAAACTCTAACTTATTCTAAGAATATTCTTACATTCATACTTCGTAATCAGCGCCACTTAGAATTGAGTCAAATGCAGATGACCAAGGAGCAAAAGAGATATTTTCGGCGCCCTTTGTTGGATGATCTCGGCCCTTAATAAGGACGATCTCGAAGGTAATCCACCAGTCACTCCCGACAAAGATAAAGAATAATGGGATGCCATCAAAGCAGACCCTTTCTTTGGAGAAGAAGGATGGATGGAAGTACTAAGGAATGTCTAGTCATTCTGTATGTTATTTGTTTGATTTGATTGGTTTGTTTTAAACTTGATTGACTTGACTTATTTAAAAACATTTAGTATGGTTTGTATATGTGATTGGATTGAGTAATCACTGTTAAAATGATTGGATGATGATTGATTTACTTCTCAATTACACTTATGACCACACTTAGCACGTATTACACTTATATATGGATTATTCTATTATGGTTGATTATCTTATATCAAGTTCAGGGAATTTATTAGTAAGGAGCTTTTGTTGATGACAAAGAGGGAGAAGTTATAAAATAGTAGTTGGCTCGCAGTAAGAGGATTTATGATTGGAGTAAGGGGAGTCATGGAGTAAGGGGGAGTTATGATAAGAGTTATGGTATGGTAAATATATTTTATAAATACAGGTTGTCATCATCAAAAAAGGGAGATTATTAGGAACTGAGATGTTGGTTTAGATGACAACAACCTTTTTAACTTATCTTATTATAAAATATATACTAACACTATTGGCTATATATATATATATATATATATATATATGCATGATATATATATGCATGATATATATATAATGCATGTATTGATTACTTAAGACAGATCAGTATAAAGACTCAAGACTCAAGAATGAAGACTTTAGAGTATCAAGATCAAGATTTCAAGTTATGTGTCTAGTTTTTGTTAAAACTTCATATAGCATGGAAATATTCATTCTGAATTTCATTTGGGATGGAACCCATTTCTACCTTCTTAGTGGCTTACGAACCCACAACAAGTAGCTTACAAACCTACGACAAGTGGCTTACAAACCCATGAACATCCTGGTTTTGTACAAGTTCTCGAGTTCTGATGTGATGAGATATTTTGCAGGAAGAAGCTTGCAAAACTATATCAAAATAGTTTTTTTAGAATGATTTTCAAAACTGCTTTTCAAAATATTTTAGCCTTAAAATTATCTTTTTCAAATGATTTTCAAAAAGATGTTTTAGCCTTAAAATATTATTTCGTTTTGTTTTCAAATAAACTCTTGTTTTAAACTTCATTTTCAAAACAAATTTTACATTGTTTTTTAACTAGGGATGTTGACATCATGTGATACCCCATGTCGACATAGTGGCCATTGAATTGCAAAAGCTCCTCCGTACAAAGGAGACTCTGCCAAAATTTTCTGAAAAATTTGGGAGTTAGAAAATTTTTGGAAAATTTTTGCTAACAACAAAATGATTTCAAATTTAAAATTAAAGTAAATTCGTAAATGAAACTAATATGAATCAGTTATATTTGAAAAATAAAATTCAATATGCAAAATTTAAAATAAATTGAATTCGTATGAAAATGGGGAAACTAATTTAAATGGAAATGGATATGAAACTTCTATAAGGAAAGGTATGTAAAGATTTGAAAAGGGCTATGATTGGATGATATTGCTAAGTAGTTTATGCAGGTATTAAAGGGGAAAAGAAAATTGGATTTGTTTCCAAAAGATAAATGTGAATTGTCCGACAAAAAGGTATGCATTTTAATTTCTGTATGAATTGGATTGTGTTTTTGATCTAGCCACTTGGCTTTCTGCTTTCTTTTTGAAATTTTGGAGCCCGTAGAGGCCTTTTGTAGTTGTACCGAGCTAGCCGCGCAAAGGAGACGCTGTCAAATGTTTTTGGAAATTTAGAGAGTTAAAAAAAATTGAGAAAATTTTGATAATTCAAATTTGGTTTTAAATTGAAATTTAAATGATTGAGCAATAGGGTAATATTTGAAACTATAGAAGATTTTGGGAAGTTGGTAAGGTGATAGTGGGTCTTAATAAAAGACAGCTGGTAGGATGTTGATAAAGTTGTTGGTTTCGGAGAAAAGGTAGACGGGTATTGGTCCATTCTTCCTAGTTAGTAATTTCGGGGACAAAATTCTTTTAAGTGGGAGGAATGTGACGACCCGGAATTTCTAACAATTTAAAATTTGAATAATTAATTGATTTTTAAATATTTAAAAGATAATATTAACTTGAATTCAAGATATAAATATTTACTGGATGATTAAATTATTGAATTATATAGTTTAACTATTGAATCATATAATTTAAAATTGGGTAAAACGCTAAATCTGGAGTTTTAAGCCTGTTAAAAATAATTTGAAGGCTTATAAATTTTTTATTGATAGCACCGAAGGTAGTGAAAGTGTTGAAATTGAGTTTGGAAGTGTTTTGTTCCGTTTTGAAAATATATCGTTTAAATTAGATTTAAAAATAGCCTTCCGAGGCACAGTCTCGGAATTCGACGAAACCAGTTCCATTGGATCCGTAATACTTAGTTATTATCGGATTTCAATTTTCATAACAATCGAAGTTGTCATTTGACCCTGGCAGCTCAAAACGCTTAGAATTATTTTAATCGATTTAATCTAAATTTGATCGTTTATTTCCGTAACTCGCGCATATGATTGAATTAGCTTCCGAAACACGTTCCATTGTGTTCAAAATACGAGTAAAACCTTATAAGCACCTGTCGGCATGTCTGATTCGGAGTTCGAAATTTCGCGTTATGCTTAACGAGACGTTTTGTAAGTTTATAATATAATTAAATTTAATTAACAAGATATTTTCATTACAACGCGTGCTCGAGAAGCCTCTCACCCACCTATTTTTATTTCTTCGTCTCCCTCACATCGATAAGCAGAAATCGATCTAAAAAAAAAGAAAAGCAAAATATAATGGCCGAGTTTTCTTTCCTTCATCTCCTCCCCTTCTATTCGATTTCTAAATAAAAAATAAATAAAAAAAGAGAGAGAGCATCGTGTCTCCAGGGCATGCGATCGAATAGGGTGAATCGAAGTTATTGATGCCCTCGTCTAAAAGTGATTGCGACTTGAATTCGATAATTGTTGAGGTTAGGGTTCCGTCTTGAGGCCATGGCAGGGGACGAGATCGATGTCGATTTCAAGATACGGGCGACTGCGATTTGGATTCCTTAAGGGCCGTGACATCGAGATCTAGAAGTCAATTTTTGCCGTGGATTCATAGCCGATACTGGGGGTTGGTTGATCTTTGGCTTAACAGAGTTCGTTCGCTGTTTGGTCACCCAAGCAGCACTAGAGGTGAGTTAATTCTTCTTCTCATAATTAGTGTCTAATACTTTTCCCTTATTGTTTGATTGATGTCATCTGGATTGTGCATTGGCATATGATGGTTGTTTAAGTTCACTTGCATTATTTTCGTGAGTTAATTTGGATAACTCGCCACTATAGTTTAGACAATATTTTCAATGAACTGTTGAATTTTTAGTGAAGTACGTTTATTGATATGGATTAATTGGATGATGTTGAATTGCATATATTCGATTAATGGTTGTTCTGATGAGATCACAATAGTATGTGATCGGAAAAAAATGGATTTTAAAGAAGTGGAATATTTACGGAAATAAAAAGTAAATTTCATAATGATTTTTAGTTAAAAACTGGAAACATTATTTGTGATAGATAATTACTTAATGGGATTTATAAAATATAATTACTTGGTGAAATTAATCAAGAAATTAATTAAGATGATTAATAAAGAAGAAATTGATTTATTTAATAAAGTAAATAAATAGTTAATTTAAAGATTAAGATAAATCAAGAATGATTAATATTTGTCATTTAATTAATGATTAATTGTTTAACATAATTAAGTTAGATAGGATAAACTAATATGTAATTGGAAATCCTTAACTTATATAATTAACGATGTAATTAAAGATTGATGAATTAAAATTGATTAATCCATAATAAGTGACTTATGAGAAATTAATTAATATAAGTAATTAAGAATAAATGAAATTAATATGGTAAATTAATTTATTGAAGTAATTAAAGATTTCTTAGTGATTTCAGTTAAGAATAATTAATATTATGAAATTAATTTAAGTTAATTACTTGAATGTAATTGGAGGATAATTAATCCAGAGTGATTAATTAGGATGAATAATGAATGGATGATTGATTAATTGATTTGGAATTAACTAATGTTAAATGAAGGAATCTAAGCGATTGAGGTTTAAAATTCAATTAGAATCAATTGAATTAATTTGGAAGTGATCAAATTTGCTTATGGATAAATGAATGGTCTTGGATGCGTGAATGAGTTGATATCTCCGATATCAAATATCGTGTTTTCATTTGGACAACTTGGGTTAGAACGACATGAGACTCGAAGAGGCCGGGATCGGGTATTGGGAAATACCCGAAACCACTTCGAATTCTTATAAATTGTAATGTAAAATTAATAGTTGGGATGAAATGATTTAAATGAATCGGACTATTTGATGAAAATTTTGGCAGTTAGAAAAACTTATGTGCGGAATAAGCGATGTCTATAATAAATTGTGGCTTTGTAAATTGAAATGAGTTACCCGGGTTCTATATAAGTTGTATGTTCTGTATTCCATGATAGATGAGTTTACTCACGCTGGGTTCCAGCCTGACCCGGGTGTTACTTTGGTGTAATTCTCGGGTCGGACCGAGTATTACAGATTTTCAGGTAGGTACGTTCTGGAACTCAGGGGGCGAGCTGGATGGCAGGAGCGTATAAAGTATTTTCCGCTATATTTATATTGTTGTTAATCTGAGACATGATAATTGTAAATATTCAGTGACTGTATATAATGTGAAACTCTGATGTATTAGAATGTAACTGACAGATATAATATTCTCTTGTAGACTGTTATTATTTATTATTATATTTTATCCGCTGCGAATGTGAGATGTTTGGTGTTTCTGTTCTTCTTCTATCTCTTTCTTCTTTTTCATAACTATCTGGAATTTTCGGGTTAGAAAATTTCGGGTAGTTACAATAACCGACATATAATAATTCCAACATATTATGACGATGCTATAAGTAATTGATTTCGGCTCAAGGTACTGATGTCATGGTATATCAATGTCGGCATTCTTTGTTTAATTGTTTTCAGCAATGAAGCCATGTGGCAATGATGCTACAACTTTCTATTTTAATGCCGGTGAGGCCTTCTTTTATGCAAACTAAAAGTATGTTTTAAAAAAGACGAGATAGCCTACGTTTTAAGAAAGTTGATAACCTTATGATTTTGGCACTTAGCCTTATGATTTATAAAATCAAAATTTTGTTTTTAAATCTTGTACAAATGTTCGTTATTGTTTTGAACGACGTGAATGCCATAAGTCTTTTATGATTCCAACATCACATATACTGGGGATACCATTGTGTATTATTACGACATGCTATAAGTTTATGGGTTTGCTAACCTAATTAGGGATACCAATAGATATAGGTTAAGCATTTGAGTAATTGAGATTAATTATGAATTAAACTGATAATTGATGGGTTCATATTCATCCTAGGAATACTATGGAATATGTGATGGATATATCACATAATGCCTAAAATGGATAGTTTCTATATGGTTAATGACAAGTTCATAGTCATCTTAAGAAAATTATGATATATGGGATGGATGGTCCACATAGTTAAAATGAATGAAATCCGTGTAACGGATGGTCCATATAATTTTAAATAGTTAAACAATGTGTGGTGGGCAGTCCATATGGTAGGAATAGGTAATCCATATATTGTATATATGTAAGATGGATAGTCCATATAAATATAAGACCGATAGTAGTTCGAAGTTAAGACAAATAGTTAGATGAAATTGAGACAGATAGTTAAATAAATTGGGATGGGTAATCCATTATATATTACATGATTGCCAATGTTTATTTATTATGCTCTAACCATTGTGGATGCAGGAGCATATTATATGGTTGATATATTTTGATTAAGATACTGGTGAAGGAAAAACCCATTCTGCTTAAGGGCATGGTCTCATTAGATATCTATTTTGGTTCGAGATGGTGGATTATTATTCACTCCATACTGTTTATCTGATCGGAAGTTTTTGTTTTTCTCTTAAACTCTCGAATGCTAATTTGAGTAGCCTGGGAATAAGGGTTTTAGGTTTCTAGTTGGATGAATAAGCATTCAGAGACGTGCATGAGGCAAGTTAGCTATTATTAGGAGCTTTTATTTCCGCTATGTCGATTACTTTATTTAAATGGATGCAGTGGAAAAATGTATAATTGCCGAGTATCAGACTCTAGTCAACCAAGAGGGCATCTTCATATGTCGCTCTTGGAGTATTTTTTAATAATTATATTTTCTATGAACATTGGATCGAATGATTATGTAATAAATATGAAATCTTATTGGTAAAATAAAATATGAAAGTTTGTTAGTAAATTATGTTTGAAAAGTTTCACACTCATGTGCTTCTAATATTATTGATATGATTAACATAGTCAAATTTTTCCATCGAAAATTAATACCATGGATGACAGCAACATCCATAATACTTAGTTTCGAACCTCAAAATAGGGGATTTTATATTTTGGTATCAGAGCATAGGTTTACATAAAAATTTACAAGATTAAAAGAGTTTTGAAAACATAATCCAAATGAATCAAAAAATAGGATTGGGGTATGTGATAATGCTATAGTAGCATGCTTGTATTTGTTATATATAAGTATGCATTCTCCCCTTTCTCTTAGACCATTCTTTGTATCTTATTAAGGCCCATATGTAGATTATGAGAAAATAAGATAAGGAAGCATAAAATGGAAGTGTTATTCTAGGTGGAGGAAACATTGCAACCACTGGAAATGTTTGACACAATACCAGAAGAAACAAGGGTCCATTGGCAAATGCTAACCAAAATGTAAATCCCAATGTAGGTGCTAGAACCCCATCAGTAGATAAGGGGACTAGGTATTAGTTCTATGTCAATATGACGCAAGCTGGAGTTGCTGCTGGTTTGGCCGAAGGAAATATTGCTAATGCAGGAGGAGATAATCCTGTGGTGCCAGTTCGCAATAACTATGCCAAGCTAAACCATGATTATAATTGTCTTGTAAGAAAGCCTTTTCTTGGAACTAAGGATGCTATTGAAGTGGACAACATGATTTTGCATTGTGAGAGGTTTTTTGTTGACCTAGGGTTGAATAATGTGCAAAAAGAGGAACTGGGTGACCATATGTGTACCAAAAGAGGAATTGACCTGGGCTGAATTGTTAGGTGATTTGAGGAGATCTTCTTATCTTAAATAGCCAAGTCAACCTTGCATAGGAAGTTTGCTGATTTGGTGCAAGGAGAGATGTCTATACTGGAGTATGCAACTAAGTTTGATGAGTTTTCAGGTATGGGTATACCACAATTGATACTTTGATCAAGAGAAATGCAAAGCTTATCCAAGGTTTAAGGTCAGAGATTACTAGGGTGATTGTGCCATATCTCCGAGATCCAAGTAATGTAGTGGTGGAAATGGCGATAAAAAATGAGGAAATGCTTTCGACTCTTGGGAAGGAAAAGTCAGTGGAAATCCAGAGTTCTCAGAATAAAAGGAGAAAGTTCTTCAAGGGAAAGGGAGGTCAGAAGGATGGAGCTGCAAAGAAAGAGAAAACTTATATTGTCTACTATAAGTGTGGTAAAAAGGGACACTATGCTAATAAGTGTCGATCTGTTGATGGTGGGACGGTTGTGGGGAAGAATAATATGAGGTGTTTCAAATGTGACCAGATGGGGTATTATAAGAACAAATGTCTCGAAGTGGCCAAGGCGGAAAAATGAAAGATTTTTGCTTTGGAGCCATCGTCATCTAGGCCAATAGCAGAGGAGAAGGAAAAGGCTTTGACAGGAGGTACGTTTTTGATTCATGGAATACCTATTAGAATATTATTTAATACTGGTGCATCACATTCTTTTATCTCTTAATGTTTGGTAGATAAGTTAAATTTGGAACCATCATACCTTATTAATTCCTTAAGGCTCGTGAATCCAATAGGAGGGTATGCAACTCTTAGGATGAGATGTCACCATCTAGAATTTGACTTGTTTGGTCATACTTTTGCTTGTGGTTTGTGTTTGATTTTATGGGCTTTGGGATCATTTTGGGTATGGACTGTTTGAGCAAATACAATGGTAGGATTTTTGCCAGGATAGAAAAATATCATTAAGACACTCTAATAGTAGTTATCAGATTATATACTCAGTTGAGAATTTGAGTTTAGATGTTTATGCTTTATTGGGTGCAACATAGGTAGAAGATGAGTTGAGTTGGGTTTTATTTTTAAGATAATTTGTAGATGTTTTTGAAACAGTTATAGGACTATCATCAAAATGAGCTATTGAGTTCTGTGTAGATCTTGTGTTTGGAGCTAAACCCGTAAATATACCGCCTAGTAGAAAGACACCTATTGAGATGAAATATTTAAAAGTGCAGCTGGTGGCCTTAGAAGGAAAGAGTTTTATTAGACCAAGCAGTTCACCTTAGGGAGCGGCCGTGGTGGTCATGAAGAAACCAAACAGTCTTTGAGATTTTGTACAGATTATCGTAAGTTGAATGAGAATATGATAAAGAATTCATATCATTTGCCGAGAATCGATGATTTATTTGATGAGTGGAGGCAAAGTGTTTTATCAGTTGATTTGGCAACAAGGATCCATCAACTGAGGGTGGCGGAGGACAGTAATCCTTTGACGGCGTTTCGAATGAGGAATGGTTCATACAAGTAGTTAGTGATACGATTCGGGTTAACTAATGTGTATGCTTTCTTTGTGGACTTGATGAACTGAATTTTTCGAGAGCACTTGGATAGGTTCGTATTGGTGTTCATTGATGACATTTTGATATATTCTAAGGATGAAAGAGATCATGAGGTTCATCTTCGAGTAGTGCTTGAGACGTTGAGGCAGCATCAACTAAAAGTGAAGTTTTCAAAGTATCATTTTTGGAAGAGAGAAGTGAATTTTCTTGGTCATGTAGTTTCAGAAGAAGGGTTATCTATGAATCCAACTAAGATTGAAGCTATAAATAATTGGAAAAGAGCCAAGACGGTGACCGAGATAAAGAATTTTCTTAGATTAGCTGGCTGTTACCGAAGATTCATTAAGGATTTCTCTCGAATAGTAGGACCCTTGACTAAACTAACCCAAAAGGATGTAAAATTCATTTGGTCTAGTAAATGTGAGGAAGCGCTCCATAAGCTAAAACATTTATCGACGAATGTGCCCATATTAGTTGTACCAAATTGTAATCAGGATTTGGCAGTGTATACAGATGCATGTAGGACAGGATTAGAAGCTATGTTGAAGTAAAGAGAAAAGGTGATTGTTTATGCTTCTCGACAGCCTGGACCGCATGAAGTTAGATATCCGACTCATGACTTGGAGTTGGCAGCTATAATCTTTGGTTTGAAGGTGTGGAGACACTACCTCTTAGGATAAAGGTTCGAATTATTTACGGATCATAAGTCATTGAGGTATTTATTCTCTCAAAAAGAGTTGGATATGAGATGGTGGAGATCGCTATAGTTATTAGCAACATATGATTTTAGTATTGAGTATACACCAAGGAAATGAAATAAGCTTGTAGATGCATTTAGCAAAAACATCAGAATGTGTTGCTAGCTATGATAGTGGAATGGAAGCATCTAGAAGTATTGGCTACTCGTGGTGTATAGTTAAGATCAACGGCTAGTTCTAGTTGGTAAACTACTATGTTGTCATGTTTGGAAGTTCGACCAGTGATGATAGAAAAGATTGATTCTAAGCAGAGAGATGATCCATTACTAGCCGAAAGGATTAGATTATTGAAAGGTGGAACTAATATTGGTGATCTAAATATATTAGTCTTAACCAGAATGGATGGTTAAGAAAGAGGTGATGATTGTGTGTTCCAGATATTGGTGACCTAAGTAAGGAAGTTTAGGGAATGTCATCGATCAAAGTTTACTATTCATCCTAGAGAAACTAAGATGTATCAGGATATGAAGAGGTGTTTCTTCTGTGAAGGTATGAAAAGGGATGTAGGCTTATGGGTAAAGCAATGTTTGAATTGCCAGCAAATGAAAGCCAAGCATCAGAAGCCAAGTGGTTTGCTTTAGCCTTTAGATATACCAGTTTGAAAATGGAATTCTATGTCCATGGATTTTATTGACAGGCTGCCAAATTCGATTAGGGGAAATAAGAGTATTTTGGTTATAGTGGATAGACTGACCAAGAATGCATATTTCATGCCCATTAAGTTGACCAGAACGACACCTGTATTGGGTAAGTTATTTATGAAGGACATTGTTAGACTGCATAGGGTTCCTAGTTGTACAGTCAATGACAGGGATATTTTATTCACTAGTGAATTCTGGAAGAGTATACAAGAGGTATTAGGTACCAAGCTTAAGATGAGTACTACTTATCATCCACAGATGGATAGGCAGACAAAGAGAGTCAATAATGTACTTGAAGATTGGTTGATAGCTCGTGTACTAGATTTTGGTGGGTTGTAAAAGGACATTTGCACTTAGTTGAGTTTTTCTATAATAAAAGTTATTAGATTAGCATAGGAACGGCACCTTTTGAAGCTTTGTATGGAAGGTCATGCAAATCACCAGCATGTTGGTTGGAGACCAAAGACAGATTGATTCTTTGTCCAGATATGGTGACAGAAGCCACAGAAAAGATTGGGTTGATCCGAGCATGGATAAAGGAGGCTAAGTCTAGGAAGAAAATTTACACGGACAAGAGACGTAAAGATTTAGAGTTCTCGATTTTAGATCACGTTTTCATTAAGCTATCACCAATGAAGAATGTTGTACGATTTGAAAAGCCAAGGAAACTAGCTCCTAGATATGTTGGGTCGTTCCCTATTATAGAGAGGATCGGAAAGCTCGCGTACCAAGTAGTTTGGAAAGAGTCCATAATATTTTTCATGTTTCTCAACTTAGGAAATATGTGCATGATCCAAAGACTACTATTGCTTCGACTGCATTGGAAGATTTAGTAGTGGAACCGGATCTGACTTTGTGAGACAACCAGTTCATTTTGTAGTGTAAGATGGGAAAACACAAAGGAACAAGATAGTCAGATTAGTGAATGCCCAGGGCAGTGACAACGAGAAAGACTATGCTTGGGAAACAGAGGACGGGATCAGGCATACTTATTCTAAGTTGTTATGATGGTATGTATTATATTAATTGTCATATACACTTTGTAGCTTGTAGGACATACTAGCATTGTTATTACAGTTGTTTTCATGTTTGTTGTGCTTATTGTATAGTCCTTGTTAAATTTCGAGGACAAAATTCTTTAAGGAGGGGAGCATGTAACACCCTTAATTTTAGTTTAACATTATTCAAGAGATTTAATTGGATAGAATAAATAGAATAATGTAGTAAGTATTAGTTTCAGCCGGCTTAGGCCTAAACATGACTTATCTTCCAGAAGTCAATTAGTACGAGATTCAATATCTTGCAAAAGCTAAACAACTCTTAGAAATCCTTCCACCCTGCTTGAGTCTTTCCTTTTAGCTGCTACCCATTTTCCTTTTCTAGTAAGGAGCTAAACTATTCTTCGGCTCAAGCTTGAGCTTATCCTCCACCCTTTTATGTGCCTAGTACATACTATCATACCTTCTCATTTTATCTACTACAAACATAAACGGAGACACCAAGTGCACCATCAACTTATGGTCTAAACTTTGCTTTAAGATTCTAATAAACTTCACATTCTTCTTCAATGTGGCATTAATCAAGTCTCTATCATACTTTGCTAAGGCATCAAATTTCTATATATACTCTTCCTTGGAAAGATATTCTTGCTTGAGGTCAATAAATTACTTCAAAAAACAGTTCACCATGACTCGAAAATTTATCGAGCCCTAAATTTTTCCACAAACTGCTCCCAAGTGATCTCTTTTTCGAGAGTCTCAACAGTTACTATCTCTCATCAATCTAAACCATCTTCATGCAACTGTTTAGAGGCTAGACTTTGCTTCTGTGCATAATTCAACCTCAAATCTCTAAATATGTGTACACTCACCTTTAGCCAGTTCAACACTGCTACTGTCGGTTCTCTATCGGCGCTTCCATTTTGGGTTCTGGTAGTCTTGCTTCAGCTTTGAAATCCTCCCTAGCCACTAATCTCGACCCGGCTACTTCCGGCATATTCTCTCTCATCATATACTTATGAACTACTAGAATAAAACATTCGCATCCATCCCCATAACAAGTGGGATTGCCTCATTCTCGACTGTCGAAGACACCTCCCTTCCATTACTTTCGACGATTTATGTGATATCATTCTCTCTCCTAACATTGGTTCTTCCTACTATAAAGCTTCCATTTCTCATTTCCATTTTCCACTAAGAAAGTCTTCATCGGAAACGAAAGGAAAAAAGTGATTTAGCAATATAAGTCTTTACCATATCCATCTATATGTTTATGTAGCAAAATACAAATAAGATGTATAGTGGTGTACAGCCTCCCTAAGATTATTTTTCTACTATATAAGTTTACCTAAACTTTTACTCGGTTATGTTTATTTAAGTGTTGCCTAACTTAAGCTCTAATACCAACTGTAACATCTCTCATTCCGTAACCTAAAGATAGAACTCCAATAAGCTATAGTCACACTGGAATTGTCTTTTAGCGACGAAGATGAGATTGGTTATATTAAAAAGTCTTTAGTAAACAAATCAGATATTAAATAAAATTAGAAAACGAATTATTACAATTCAAGTTTGAAATATTGTTCCCCAATTCATACACCATAGGAATAATAATGTTATGCCCATCATATGATAATGTTAACATAAATACTTAGTACAATGGATTCAAAATAATGAATAATTCTTCTAAGCCTTATGCTTCCTCTTTGGCTCCTTCATTTGTTCGCACAAAAGTACCCTACCTAAATCCATAAACCAATTGACTCGGATGGGTATCTATGTGTTCATGGAGGAAAAAAATGATAAAAATACGTGTCAAACATAAAGTATGATATGAGTGATATATTACCTAAACGTAAAACATAGTGAGGCACGAAATAGGTTTTCACCTTACTATAACATAATATTCATTTAAAATTTTTAACATAAGCATACGTCGATAATTCTTTCTAAGGAGCCTTATTCCTACCAATTAGCCAAGAAAGAGATCAATAACCATTTCTCTCGACATGTCATTTAAAAATCGTTCTCCTTTTAACCAAAACCAAAAGCACTCTACCTCGATTGGCATTGAGGCCTTACTCCTTATGTAAGAGATGAAAGGCTTCAAACTTATCATTCGGCTGCTATTTAGACCTTATACCTCCACTTAGTTCTGCTAGTTACACTATCAAGTTTGGCTGCCACTTCAGACCTTGTGCCTACTTCGCTTATGTGTTTTGGTTGCCACACTCGGCCTTACACCTATGCTTCCCTTTTTGGATCCACTTCCTTCCTTGCACCTATGCTTTCGTATTTCGGTACTTAACTTCCATATTATGTTTGGTTGCCACAACAGATCTTAAACCAACGCTTTCATGTCTTAGATGCCACCTTAGACCTTACTCCACACTTTCGACTACAATAGACACTTTAATCCTTACACCAACACTTTCAGTTACGGTTGACACATTAGGCCTTACACCAAGGTTCTTAGTTTTGATTGCCACTAAGGTCTTACACTTATGTTTTCTTTCCATTAAGGCCTTACTCCTATGCTTTCGATTTTTAGACTACCACCTCAGGCCTTACGACATTTATCGAACATCACTTTTCTACCTAACATTCATACTTTAAGCTTTCCTCCTATTCATCTATTAAGCTATGTTACTACATTATCATCAATGTTCTAAGTGTTAGTTTCGACCAACTTAGACCTAAGCATAAATTCTCTTCCAGGAATCAATTAGTTTTGATTTCAATACCTCTTCTAGAAGTCAATTAGTTTAGGGAATAACGCCTTAGTTTAGTTTCAATTAGTTAATATAAGGACTCTCAATCCTAGGTTTTTGAAATCACCTTCTCTACCTATAGTTCCTTCTTTTACCATGTCTCATTTGGCCTTCAATTTAGTAAACTTAGTCTCAAATTTAGCATTACTTAGCCTTCTTACTTAAGTATTTTCAATTAATTCTTTAGTAAACATGTATTTTCTTTCATACAATTTCTTAAACTCCTTATTTATTTTAACCATTTTTCATAATATATAGATCTCAAACAATCCATACCAATTTATTTAAATCAAAACCCATTTCCAATTTTGTATTCCTAAAATTATGTTAAATTTGCGTATCAAATAGATTATAAGAAGCAAAAGAAAATTTCGTATTACTTTGGTCGTAAGAAAATTAGGAAAGAAATGAGATTAGAGAATATATTCCTTACCTAGATCTCTTAGTTGAATGATGTTTCTTGTTCCCTTAGCTTTAATCTTCTTCTCTCTTATTTCTTATTATGCTGCAAACACTATTAAAGTGCTCCAAATATTTTATTTTAACTTTGTATGTTGAATGAAATGAAAAGAGGAAAGCAACTAACTTTATTCCCATGTATGATTGGGTCGTCATCCCATCACCCTTCTTCCTCATTTAATTCATTTTAATTAAGTTTCGTTAAGTGATAATCTTGATAAGTGAATGTACATCCAAATACTGATCTCATTTTATTATTAAATTCTCATAATTTACTCTTTAATAATTAATTATTAAATTATGGAGTGTTACAAAAGGGTTGTATCGATGTCCTTTTTCTCAAAAAAATTTGACCAAGAATCATTTGAAATAAAGTATTGATCAGTTTACAATTCATGGTTACAACATTTGTTGCTGCAACCATATAATACTTTATTTAAGGATTTTCTACTTATACATGTTTAATGGTTTTATTCATTAAAAACATATATAAAAAAAAACAAAACTAGAAGCTACTTCATTCTGAAGAAAATTGATACCAAAGCTAGATTATGTAACAAATTACATGACTGTCCCAAGGGCATACCCTTTAAATTTTCAATATCCCTCATTCTTTCCATACGATTCGAAATAAAATCTCTAGCCTCCGTTAGGGAAATTTGAAGTGAGTAACTGGGCCATGCAAGCAAAACAAAAAGGGGAAGAAGGTGTTTTTCAAGAAGGAAATAACAAGCAATACGATGTGTGCTCAATTTGCAATTTCCTTTATGTTAGGTTATTTTCAAACATTTAAGCTTATCTTTATTTTTGATATATACATATATACATATATTTCGCTAAAAGGACTATTTTCAAAAGAATTTATGCGCAATTATTTAATTAACACACACATGTGCGCGCGCGTACACACACATACATATATATACAATATTTTAAGGCAAAAAAAATTAAAATTTTTTATCTCGCCTTCAAATTAAAGATAATTTTTTAAATCCACTTTTTTAATTTAAATAATATTACATAAATTTAGTCAAAAGTTGCAACTTATATATGTGTGCGTATATAAATAAAAAATAATTTTATGAATAGGAAAATTATCGTATAGTTTTGTGAACACTAACTTTTTTTGAATTTTACCATAATTATTTTCATTACAATGAATTTTAGAAATAATGATATATATTAAAAATAGATTTAAATAAACTAATATTAAAATTTTACATTTTAGATCTGGAAAATGAGACAATATATTTTAAGCATTATAGTATTTTAAGTTGATTTTATCATGAATAAATTATTTTCCAAATTCAAAAAATAAACTATAATTTCTTAACATTATAGCATTTTTTTAAATTTTACATGAATATATTAAGTATAATAAAATTTTGAATATACTAATATATTATATATGTACATTTAACTATCATTAATAAGCTAGAAATTACACGCGTGCGTGCACACGCACAAACTCTTTATTATTTATATATATAGATATAAATGAATACATGCACATATACATATTTGAATATGTATTTATATGCGGACTATATATATTTACATGTAATGCATGCTTTATAACAAATATATAAAATATAATATAATAAATACATTTATAATATTTACATACAATGCATGCTTTATAACACATAGATATATATATATATACACATACATATATATAATAAATACATTTATATATTCCCATTGGACATTATTATAATATAATAATAAACATACAATCCTCACACATCACATATAATTCAATTAAAATATTTACAACAAAATTGATTTTAAATAACTCGCATTAGATTAAATCAAAAATTAAGTATGTTTTTGAGTTTATCTATGTTATTTACGATAGCATACTAAAATGGTTTAATGCATAATGAATTAAAGGAATTTTTGAAATTTGCCTATTTAACACATTCCTTAATGCACCTGATCCAACTGTAATGACGTGTGGTATTCCTTTGACTCGATAGTACCATGGAACTTATGTATAGATTATTACATTGATTTTGGTCAATCACATGATATGGTTAAATCATTACTATAATTAGGTATGTATCAAAACACATTAAGTCGCAAGCTATCTAAGAGAGGATTTGTCTCCTTTGATATAGAAGGTTGATTTCATCATAATTGAAAGCCAACTCAAAGTTAAAGTAAAAGGACTAGAGAATTTATAAACTTCAAGAAATTACCATCGGTACTCTAAAAATTGATGTATGTTTTCACAAAAATGGCATAAACATCTAGTCGAGTACAAAACATGAATATTATCAAAGAAAAGAAGATAAAATTAAGAAAGAACACACAATTCTTATAGTGGTTCGATAAATTCTTCGCTCTACGTCTAATTAAAATTTGTTATTCCATATCTATGACTCTTACAAAATGATTTTATGGATCGATGTTCTTGGATAGATGGATATCTAACAAAGTTTCATGAAAAAGTAAATAAATTTAGAAAAGAAGAAAATCCACTTTTAAGTGCATCTCCCCTTTTTTTTTAGATGAAAATCTCCACATTTGGCTCCAAAAATCGCTACATACATTCTCCACGTCATGCACGTCCTTCTATAAAAGTCGCACGTCGAACCTTGGACCAAGATTTCTCAAGTCATTGACTACCCAAGGGCTTCATATTGGCACTAATATGACTTCGGGCTTGACTTTGAGCCACTTGTTGCTCTGCTTCTGGTTTGACTTTGGGCTAGCTTGAGGTTGTATTGCTATGGGCTTTTTGTCAATTTCTCTAGGCAGCGCTTGGGACATGAATCGGTACCGACCCAAAGTACCCGATCCATGAAGTCAATTTTCATTTTTTCGACTATTTTACGTTTCGTTTTTCTTTCCTTTTTATGATGTTTTCCAAGTCTTTGCGTCATTTCTTCATCGTTTTCTTATCCAACTCGATTGTATAAGTATGTTCGAAGACTATAGAAAATCCGATCCTAACATTTGCTCCCCAAAGCATGTCTTGTGAATGTAATTTATTCTTTACTCAGGAACAAATATTGAAGTCAACAAATCATTAGTAGTTGAGCTCTCTGGCTATTACTGATCGAATTATAGCAAATCATCTAGGTCCTTCGGATACATCTGTAAATCAAAGGACATTCCAGACCACCATAGCTAAGGACTCGATTCCTTGCTTGAGTGTTAGTCACAAATCATCATTATTCCTTGTTCTTTGAGAATTACTAATCGTAGACGGTAAACCAAAATCATCACGTATTTGTTCAGGAGTTAGCAATCATATATAAAAATAAAGTCATCTCATGTGCATCCGAGATTTAAGTTACGATGTAGGAATCACATGTCTGGTAATCAACAGTTGATAAATATATGAGTTCATTGTTACCGGTTAGAGCGTTATTTATAAATCTTCTAGTCTCGCATATTATTCTATTATAACAATGCTCAATCGAATCAAAGCAATGACTTTCATTAATAGTTTAGCAATTGTAAGTTATTAATCAGGGTAGTACATTGCCACCGATCAGAGTATTATTTACAAACCATTTGAAATTGCACGACATCCCATAGTTAATGAGTCTGACCGTATCAAGGCAACAACGTAATCTGATAATAGTTACCTAATTATTTAAAATCAAGTGGCATTCAAATCCAAAGTCTAATTTTCAATTTCTCCAGATTGCATCATCAACATCTAGGTTAGCTTCTAATCCCTCTGAATCATGCAATAGATGACCAATCCAATTCCTAATCTTTCTGTATTGTTATTTTAATCATCATTCTCTCCAGGTGTTAGTCTAATCCTCAATCTCTCCGGGTTGTTAGTTTAATCTCTATCTCTCCAGATCGTTAGTTTAATAATCAATCTCTCCATATCATTAGTTCATCTTGAGTCCAATCAGCTCGCTCTTCAATGAGGGGACCCAATAGCCTAGTGAGTCTAACCTCTCACTCTCCGATGAGGTCATGTACAAGTCCAATCCACTCGCTCTTCGGCAGGGGGACTTGTGCCTTATGGTTCATCGCTGTCTCTTTGGTCGGGAGATCCACGTTCAATTAGTTTATAAATCAATATTAAGCCGTAACCAATCTCTATGGTGCTGACTCCTAACGATTCTGATCATGGGAATGATCTTCTCAGTCAAAATTCATAGCCTCATCCAGATATGTTCATCATAGATGGTGATTGCTCCTGCGACATCACAGTGATTTTTCCTATGGTAATTTGATTTCTGACATATCATTGTGAGTGGCTAAACCAAATCTACTCTTCGATTTAGTTCCCATCGTGCCCCTCGTTCCTGTGGAGCTTTCTAACTCTAATTCCTGTTGTTATGCATTTTCACTCTGATCTCCGCTCCATGGCTTAACATCATTCCTCGAACGCACTCAATGTCACTTGAATTCCATACCTAGCATGCCCCTAAGTCCTCTTGGATTGGTACTGACTTGTGCTCGGTGATCGATACAGAGTTGAGTTGCCATATTAAGGGTTGCACCACTTCGTCCTGCTCTATTTCCCGGTGCATTCGTTCCATAGAAATCACATGCCAGTCTCGAACCAAGATTTCATAGATCGATGATGATCCAAGGGCTCGGATCGGTAATGATCCAAGGGTCACCTAGTATCTTAGTTTGGGCTTGACTCAGGTTTGTCTAGAGTTTGTCTTGAGTTCATTCCTTAGTTCCTTTACTTCATTCATGCTATTCTTTCCTACATTTTTATCGGCATCATTTCCATCTTATCTCTGGTTACGTAGATGGATGAGGGGTTAGATTCTAATGATACCTCCTTGCTGCCCCCATGTCCTTATTGGCTTTCTCTAACAATGGTTCTCATTGTTGATGGTCTCGTTATCTTCTTATCTTCAATTTTCAAGTTGTCAAATCCTATTTCTTCCTAGTTAACACAAAATATTGTGCCAAAAAGGCACAAACACCCAATCGATTACCAGATATGAAAGTTATAAAAAAAGAAGATAAAAGTAAGAAAGAACACACAATTTTTATAGTGGTTCGGAAAATTCTCCAAGCTACATCCATTTAAATTTGTTATTTGATTTATGTGGATTTTACAAAATATGATTTTAGGGATCGCTATTCTTAGATCGGTGGAGATCCAATAGAGTTTAATGAAAAGCAAATATAAATTTAGAAAAGAAGAAAGGTCCTCTTTCAAGTGCATCTCCCCTCCTATTTATAAACAAAAATATCCATATTTGACTTCAAAAATCACTACACACCTTCTCCATGTCATGCACTTCCTTTCATAAAAGTCGTACGTCGAGATCTGGACCAAGAATTCACAAGTGATTGACGATGACACAAGGGCTTTAAATCAGCATTGATTTGACTATGAGCTTGACATTGAGCCACTTGTTTCTCCGCTTTGGGCTTAGCTTTGGGCTAGCTTGAGGTTGTATTGGTCCGGGATTTTTGCCAATTCCTTAGGCAGCACTTGGGGCTTGGATCGATATTGACCCAAAGCACCCGATCCGTGAAGTCAATTTTCACCATTTCAACCTTTTTATATATTCTTTTTTCTTACCTTTTTATGATGTTTTCCAAGTCCTTGGATTATTTCTTCATCATTTGCTCGTCCAATTCGATTGTCTAAGTCTATTCAAAGATCGCGGCAAATTAGATCTTAATAAGGTATGTGTTACTACTTAGATTAGAAATGATGATGGTGAAATAGCCTGTGATTAGCCAAGATACGTTCCTTTATCAGCGTTAAAAATTACATATTCTTAGGGAACCAATAGTTAATTGCATACCATAAGGAAGAAAATGAGTTGAAAGGCCATTGTTAATGATAAAGAAGTACTGATTTAACCATGGCTCAGTTTCTATAAGGAGAAATAAAGAAAGTTGATTTGTTTTGAAGGTATTAAAAGATATAACCTCCTTTGATAGAGGGATTCTTAATGCAAACCAAAAAATGAAGTTATCAAAACGAGGGGGAGAGTCCAAGTTCTCATACAAGATGTATATGCCAATCAAGTAGGAATAGGCTAAAAGGAGGAGAAAGTGAGCAAAATCACATTGAGAAACCTATTACTTCAAGAGTGGGCACTTCATAAAGTAAAGATCCCATCACATATTTTCGTTAGTATTGGGCATGAATGTTGATATAGGATGGTTCCTACGATCAGTAACTTGAGGCATCTGAGTGGCATAAGCAACAATACTAAACCTAGATGACATGACATCAATCTATTCTAGTGAGAGGATTACTAAAGGAGTATCAATTTGTTTAAGCTTGGTGGAATCATAAGAGGTGTGAAAGGCAGGTTTTGAGTAGACATAGCCTACTCGAGAAATAAAAGTTCAAAGTAGTAGATGTTAAACAAGCAACATGGTCCCTGAAGGTTACCGATTTCCTCCATTCTTTGTTTCTTTAACTAGTTAACTTTCATATACCAGTATTTTTACATAAAAAAATATATCCACTATTTGAAGTATGAACTACTCATGCAAGATAACGTGTAAGCGAAGATAAAAACACTCTTTGTGACATTCAGTCAAGCAATTGCGGTGAAAATGTAAAAAATAAAATGAAAGGATAAGAAGAAGGGGAAGAAAAAGAAACTTACTAGTTTTGGAAACAACAAGCGTCTTACAAGTTTAGCAATGGAAAACATCAGAAGCTTCAATGGTTTTTCTTCAGACACAAATGGATGGAAAGGATGGTAAAAAAAAGAAGAACAAAGGCAAGGAAGAAAAGGACCTTTATAGGACAAGATATATTCTCAATCGTCAATCGCAAAGAAATGCGAAGAATCATAAGACCATTCCCAACCATGGGGTTGGTTGGGAAGGAACCAACCCCCAATGGAGGGTCGGTGGGCCACTTCACGAAAGGTTGCCAAAGCAACCGTGAAGGTTGCTTCTTAGTCGGTTTTCTTTTAGTTGGCCAAGGATAGCCGGCTAAAAGAAAGCCGACTAAAATTATATATTTCCTTAGCAGGCCAAAAGAAAGCCTGCTAAGGAAATGTATAAACTTAGCTGGCTTTCTTTTAGCCGGCTAAGGAAATATTTTCTTAGCTAGCTAAAAGAAAGCCGGATAAGTATATTTTGGTTGGGAGTGGGTTTAGAGTTAATTGTCTTGAATCGACCCTTCCCAACACCTTAGGTTGGGAATGCTCCAACAATTAAATAGCAATCATTTCAAAGGTATAATAGGTGGAATCCAGACCATTAGCCCTTGGTGGAAGAAAAGACATAGAAATGCGATAGAGTATGATACATGTAAAAAGCATTAAATGTGGAAGATTTGAATGTGAAATTTGAAGTGACATGTAAAATGAAAAGGAAACAAAGGAAGAGAAAATCCAAATATACACTGACTCCGTCCATAATCCTGCCTAAAAATGAATAGTTCCATCTAAATGGTTGGTAATACGCATGTAATCTTTTGGGGAACCACGAGATTAAAGACACATATAAGTCCAATGCTGTACAACACGAGCAAACCTAGGATGATACAAATCCACACAGTCCAAAAACGATATAGATTGAAAGGTATTGTGATGGAGAATGAGATCATCTTTTTAATTAATATTTTTGGCAATAAGACACAAGTATCAAAATATGGAAAATTTGATAATATCAGCAACAATCTTACTGACATTAATGAGACTAATGACTGAAATCTTTTTTGCACCGTGGATGTAATAATCTAAAAATCTAAACCACATAAACCTACGCATCATCTACTTACTGCATTTGCATCACTTTTCAATATGAGTTGCGTAGCAAAAAATCTATGTTTCTACAATTATGCAAATTCACGAACATCACAAGTGCATTATTCGTATACATTAGAGTATGCAGCGGTACATGTGCTACAGTGAGGTGTGGTGAAATAAAAAATCTTAGTAACACTACCATGCAACAAAAAGCAACCATAATGCCCACTATGAGCTCGCTCATTTTCCACCTCAAGCCTTATCAACTCTACGGCTTTCAACGACGTGGTGGATTAATAATCCTATTATGGGCACTTACGTAAAAGTCGTATGATGCTATTTAATTAATATAGGGTATTAGTGTCATAGAGTAAATGTGTAGAAATCAAAATTGTATTTTCAATTTAATGATGGGCCAAATTACAAATATATCATAACTGTTTATTATCAATTATTAGTATTCAGTTGTGGTCCCCAAGTAATAGTACGTTCTTTTCATTTTATCTTTTCCTCGTCGGAGAAAAATAACAACAGAGAAGAAACTGTATTCTTGGAATATCATAACCTTCACACAAATCAATTCGATGGATTCTGGTACGCTTCCGCAAATCTCTGGCTATTATTTGTTTGTTTTTCTCTTGAATTGATTAGGGTTAATTCAGGCTAAATTTTAAACAATTGATATCAGAGAAAAAATTACCAGATCTATTCAAACTTGTCAGCTAGGACTGAGGAATTATCTTTTGGGATCAGAATCCTTTTACTGTGTAAGATCAGAATCCATTGAACCAACAGTTTTCACAATTGCAGAAAGAAATACTTTAACGTTTTTATTTCAGAAATATGGGAATAAAAACAAAACAGGATGATACTATCATTAATTGAATCAATAAACATCAATATTTTATGCAGCCGCACAAATCAAACATCAAACAAAACCATAAAAAAATGAATCAATGGAAATTGCAAACGTCAGACCCTAAATCGAAAAATCATAACACTATTGCGGCAAATTCTCAAGAATTATTTTAGGGATGACTCCGATACCAATTGCTATAAATATAGCCACAGATTTTGTTAAGGATATCTAATATTTTAAATAGATTAATCGAAACAAAATATTACTAAAGTGATAACTTTTGTGTAAATTAATCTAATTAAAATGTCAAACTAATTGTGTGTACGTAATTCATTCATTTATTAACGAGCCCAAAGGTAAATTAATATTTGGCCGAATTTCATGCATACCTGTGGTGATAAATGTGCGACAATTATAAGGTATTTTTTGTTAGCGATATGTTAGTCCAAAGATTACATATTGTTTGACATAATTTATTGTCAATATTTGATCACTACAACAAGAGTATCGTTTACAATTAATATTACTGTCCAAATACTTGATATTAATGATGTGTTTGATATCTTGAGATGGGATTAACCAATATGTGAATTTATTGATTTATATGGATTCTTAATTATATGAGCGTGTTATTTATATAATTGTTATGTTATCTTTTCAGCCGTTGCTACTATATCTGCTAACCTTAATTCAGTATCGGTCCTTAATGGTAATAACTTTAAGGACTGGAAGGAGAACATTTTCATTGTTCTTGGCTGCATGGATCTTGACCTTGCATTAAGGATGGATCGGCCTGCTTCTCTTACGGATGCTAGTTCCTTCGAAGAAAGGAGAATTTTTTAGAAGTGGGATCGTTCAAATCGCATGAGCCTTATGATCATCAAGTACGGCATACCTGAGGCTTTTAGGGGTGTGGTGTCTATGGAGATCACCGATGCCACAAATTTTCTTGTTGAAATTGAGAAACGCTTTGCAAAAAGCGATAAGGCGGAAACTAGCATTCTTTTGAAGAAACTTATTTCCATGAGGTTGAAGAGAAAGGAAAATATAAGGAAGTACATTATGGAAATGTCTCATCTTACTTCAAAGCTGAAGGCACTAAAGCTTGCACTTTCAGATGACTTGCTTGTGCATTTAGTGCTTATCTCTCTTCCTCCACAATTCAGTCAATTCAAAGTCAGTTACAACTGTCAAAAGGATAAATGGACTTTTAATGAGCTCATTTCATTTTCAGTTTAAGAGGAAGAAAGACTAAAGCAAGAGAAGACTGAAAGTGCTCAACTTGCAAGAACCTCTAAAGATAAAGGGAAGAAAAGGAAATTTAAGAATGAAGCTGCTAAGAATCCAGCTCAAAAGAAACAATAGGAGGAGGGTTGTTTCTTTTTTCACAAGACTGGACATGTGAAGGAATGTACCAAATATCTTGCATGGCGTGAAAAGAAAGGTATGTTTCTTACTTTGGTCCGTTCTGAGGTTAATTTATCTTCAATACCTAGAAACACTTAGTGGATAGATTCTGGTGCTACTACTCACATAAGTGTTTCTATGAAGGGTTGCCTGAGCTGCCGAAAGCCAAGTGATGATGGAAGACACATCTTTATGGGTAATGGACAATCAGTAGAAGTGGAAGCAATTGGAACTGGTTTTTATTTGTATTTAAAAGACACTTTATTTGTACCGTCATTTAGACAGAATTCGGTTTCTATTTCTTTGTTGGATAAATTTGGATATTGTTGTTCATTTGAAAACAATCGGTTTACTTTGTCTTTGAATTCAAATGATGTTGGAATTGGTTATTTACATGCATATGACAATCTTATTTGTTGGAAACAATTACATCCTATAATGTACCTTGCACGTAGAATCACGTGGTACTAAACGTAAATTAAATAAGGAAAATTCAGCATCTTTATGGCATAAGCGCTTAGGTCATATCTCAAAAGGTAGTGTTCAACGCTTAGTGTTTAATGGCATTTTAAAATCTCTTGACTTTATAAACTTTGATGTTTGTGTGGATTGCATCAAGGGAAAATGAACAAAAGTAAAAGATTGGGTGCCAATAGAACTTCAAACGTCTTAGAATTAATTTATACAGATATTTGTAGGCCTTTTCCCTATGGCATCTTGGAATGGTCAACATTCATAGACGATTACTCACGTTATGGATACCTATATCTCATTCATGAAAAGTCACAATCATTGAATGTGTTCAAAGCTTATAAAGTTAAAGTTGAAAATCAAATCAACAAAAGAATTAAAAGTGTCAAATCTGATCGTGGTCATGAGTACTACGGTCGATATGATGGCTCGGGTGAACAATGTCTAGGATCGTTCGCTAAATTCCTAGAGGAGTGCGTTATTCCAGTACACCATGCCAGGATCACCTAGCATGAATGGTATTGCTGAAGATGAAATTGAACTCTTAAGGATATGGTAAGGAGTATGATTGCTCATTCCACCTTACCAGAATCTCTTTGGGGAGAAGCGTTAAATACGCCAGCTATATTCTCAATAAAGTATCAACTTAAGCAGCTGCAAAAACACTTTATGAGCTTTGGACAGGTCGAAAGCCTGGTCTAAAACACTTTAACATCGGGGATGTCCAGCTGAAGCAAGGCTTTATAGGCCACATGAAAAAAAACTGGATTCCAAAACAATGAGCAGTTACTTTATTGGTTATTCTGAGCGTTCTAGGGTCTATAAGTTTTATGTTCCCATAGTTAAGAATATTTTTAAGATGGGAACTGCGGTATTTTTTGAGGATGTTGAGTTTGGAGGGAGAAATAAAGTTAAAGACATTTCTTTTGAGGAGGAATTGGATACAAACCCAGTTCCTATTATCACTTTTGACAATGTTCAGTTACCTACACCTATCATTGTTCAAGAAATGAATCTGGAACCTCAACAAGATAATATTATATAACCCCTTGTACAAAATGAAACCACTGTTCCTGAAGAACAAACTCATCAACCTTAAGAACCAGTACCGTAAGGAGGTCCATGAGAGAAAGGAGAAGTGCTACTTCGGATAATTGTATTGTATTTCTCCAAGAACAAGAGAATGATAATGGAATGATGGAAGATGACCCAATCAACTTTCATCATGCCATGAAAAGTGCTAACTCTCAAAAGTGGATTGATGCCATGAATGAGGAGTATAAGTCCATGCATGACAATAAAGTTTGAGAACTTGTCCCATTACCAGAAGGTGCAAAACTAATTGGTTGTAAATGGATATTCAAAACCAAGAGGGATGCAAAGGGTAATGTGAAGAAGTATAAAGCATGTCTTGTAGCAAAAGGCTATACTTAAAAAGAAGGCATCGATTTTATAGAGACTTTCTCTTCAGTTTCATCGAAAGACTCTTTCAGGACAATTATGGCACTTGTTGCTCATCTTGATCTTGAGTTACATCAGATGGATGTTAAGACAGCAGTTCTCAATGGAGATATTGATGAGATGATTTATATGGTACAACCAGAAAACTTTGTGTCTGGGGATCCAAAGAATATGGTTTGAAAATTAATTAAATCCATTTATGGACTTAAGTAAGCTTCTCATCAATGGTACCACAAATTTCATTAAGTAATCATCTCGTTCGGTTTTGAGATGAATATTGTTGATGATTGTGTGTATCACAAGTTTAGTGGGAGTAAACATATATTCCTAGTTCTATATGTCGATGACATTTTGCTTGCCACTAACGATATAGGCTTATTGCACGAAACCAAAAAATTTCTATCTAAACATTTTGAGATGAAAGATCTTGGGGACGCCTCTTTTGTATTAGGTATTCAAATACTTCAAGATCGTTCTCAGGGTATTCTTGCATTATCACAAAAGAGCTATATTGATAAAGTACTCAAAAGGTTTGGCATAAAAGATTGTAGACCAGGAGATACCCCTGTTGCTAAAGGAGATAACTTCAGTCTTAGTCAGTTCCCTAAAAGTAATCTTGAAATTCAAAAAATGAAAATGATTCCTTATGCTTCAATTGTTGGGAGTCTAATGTATGCTCAAGTATGTACGCATCCGAATATTGTGTATATTGTTGGGATGTTAGGTAGCTACTTAAGCAACCCTAGTATAGATCATTGGAGAGCAGCCAAGAGGGTTATGAGGTATCTTCAAAGAGCTAAAGATTATATGCTCACTTATAGAAGATCAGATCATTTGGAGGTCGTAGGGTATTCTGATTCTGACTTTGCTGGATGCCAAGATAGCAGAAAGTCTACATCATATTATGTTTATCTATTAGATAAAGGAGCTATATCCTAGAAAAGTGTCAAACAGACACTTGTAACTTCTTCCACTATGGAAGCCGAATTTGTAGCATGCTATGAGGCATCAGACTATGGAATATGGCTACGAAACTTTATCACTGGGCTGCGCATTTTAGAAAATGTAGAAAGACCATTGAAGTTATATTGCGATAAAAAGTCAGCGGTGCTGTATTCTAACAATAATAGAAGCTCAACTAATTCAAAGCATATTGACATAAAATTCCTAATTGTGAAAGAGAGAGTGCCGAGTGGACTGATTTCCATAGAGCACATTGGGACAAACTTCATGATAGCAGATCCGCTCAAAAAAGATTTACCACTTTGGTCTTGTTGAGACTCGATTTTTTGATTCATGGCACGAAGCTATCATTGCGACAAAAAGAGAAAAGGAGACGAGACTTTAAAACTGATGCATCAACTATATTATTTTGTTTTTAAGTCTCAGGTCAATATTGTTAAAATCTCTCATTGGTTTCATATATATTAGCTTATATATTTAACCATTCTATTCCCCAAATATTTTCTACATATATAAGCATATAATTAAATTATAAAAGTGTTTTAAAGTTATAGAAATTAATATACCTATGTAAACTGTGCATATTGCACAAATTTAACCAGGTCAGTCAACTAACCCAAAGGCCCGAGTTGACTGACACTGGAAATTTTGTGCAACATGCACAGTACATAGATATACAAATTTAAATTTAAGTATTATTTTGAATATTTAGTCGACTGACCCAGAGGCTCAGTTGATTGAATTTCTATAACAGACACTTTTCGAAAAGACACGACTTTTGTGAAGAGATATGAGCCTCTACGAAAAGATTGGACGCAACACTTCAATCGAAACTCTTCACCAACAGTCGCTGCTTTCTAACCTTTATAAATACAAACTCCAACTTGATTCCAAATCACTTAACCACAATCGAATTTTCTTATCTCTCTGATCTAATTCTCTGGAATTTATTTGTCATCATACTTTCAATTATTCTGTATTAAAGCAATACTATACTTTCTATTCTTCATATATGTCACGATCCGAAATCTAGCGATTGAACATCGACATCAAATACCTCACTTATATTCGACTGCCGGAGATTCAAGCATCGAATTTCAGTTCGTATGGAGCTTATAACAACATTATATGAATATAAACAGCGAAAACAAAATGAATATCATATATCAACATAGATTCAACATGGTACGATATCTAATACAACATCGATCCCAAAAATCAGAGTGATACAAATATGATGCAACAATAATACGACAACAGAAACTTCAACAAGTTTCCAACATACTTCAACTTCGACAAGGTCTTCAAAAACTCCAACACTTCAAAAGATTTCCAAATCCAAAGCTTCTAGAAGACTTCAAAATCCAAGCTAGCTCCAAAACGCGGATAACCTGCTTCTAGGCTGCCCATGTGGAAAATTATGGGCACCCAGAGTTTAGGAAAGGAACAATAAACTCCGAATCAGTCATGGGACTGGTATGAGTAAACCAAAAACAGTTGTTTGAAATAAAACAGTTCATTTTTATCAAAAGCAAAACAAAAGAATTTGAAAGAAATCCGTAATACTTTTTTTTTGAAAATAAAACTGCCATAAGGCCTCCCGCCACACACACAATGCAAGCGCAAACTTGGAGGAAATTTCTTCTTATGACAGTCAAAATGCTTGATACGAGAAAATCTCTTTTAAATATTATTATTATTAGTGCATAGTGTGAAAATATTTTCGAAAGTATAATATTAATCTTAGTCAGCATAGATACCATTATACTATGCTTACTATAGCTACCACCTGAGGTGGCGGGTTATACAATTTAAAACCGTATTGGGCTTGTATTGTTTTATTTGGATTTCCAACAAATGGTCGGGCAAAGGAACTTCCCACACAAAATGGAACGCCTCTGGAGGGACGTCCCCGAGAACCTAACCGGATCTCTGCTACACAAGGCCGGGTTACCTCTACGACTAGGTAACAAATGACATGAGTATGCCACCTCCCGGTCGTTACCAACCTTTATTCGAAGCGCTTCTCAACCGACAACCACAAAGCAATAAGTTTGAAGCAACCACAAAGTAAGGATCTGGGCTCCATACCATGATACCACTTATAATCCAGAAGGAAATGGACATACCCTCAGGGGGTGCTACCCCCAAATAACCTTGCTGTCACGATTCCTGTTTCGACCATAACCGGGTTGTGAGGTTCGACGAAGTCTCGTCCACAAAGCTACGCTTTTTCACAAATCCATGCTTCGATCAACAAATGATCAGCAACACTCAGCATGCCACACTACCAAATTGGGAGTATATCACTAATAACCTTCAACTACATAACCTCTGAGCTCGTACGTCTCAGAGAAGGGTGTTAAGCTAAGAGAATAAATTCTCCGCCACCAACAGATATGTATTTGAAAGAAAACAGCTTTATGCCTCAAATTGTAATGTCAGACATACAACCATACAAGTCTGTTCCGGGTTCGAACAGAACCGAAGGCACTTCCGAAGAAGCCCTTGCAATCCAGGCATCCACAATCCCGATCGGACTCCCCATCACATATGGAGATCTCTATACCAGAGCAACTCAGTGTAGAGTCATTCGACAGGTTATCTTATCGTTCTCGAAGAGCCCGGTCTTCACCACCGTCTTCAATTGCTATCCATTTCGTCGTATCACATATTCTGAATGGATTATATGACACAAAGGTCCTCTCTCGGCTAAACCGAATAGTGAGCGCTTAATTTAAAAATAAAGAGGATGTATTCATCACAAAGATTCATATTCAGGGTTCGATGTGGGTTTCGAATAACCAACTGGAATCCGACTCCCCGTCGCATCGAAATTCAATTGTCGTTTTACGGTCCAAAAGGGTGTTCGCATTAACACATAAGAATATTCATCACAGATATCACAGCTCAGCACAAAGCATTTAATATCACATAATAGAAATACCAATCCAACACACAACATTCAAGAACAAAACATCTTTAATTAAGATGAACGAATCGTTATGGTTTTAATTTATTAACCACATAATTACTTTCATTAGTAATCTTTAATCAATGATCATTAATTGCAATTGATTAAGTCTTAATCACCTTTATTGATTAATCATTCCTTAATTATCTTAATTTAATTAACCCTTAATTATTAAATAATTAAATCTTAATTATTTTTATTAATTAATTAGTTCTTAATTAATAATTGATTACAAATTAACTAACCTAATTTATTTATTAAATTAATCTTTAATATTAAATATTTAATTGAGTAATTACCTTTTTAAAAATAATTATATTAACAAAATCTTCAATTATTTCATATGTCAAAAGATAAATTAATTACATTGATTTTCCTTTAGAACTTGTTTTATAAATCATCTCTATCACATTAGTTAATTAAAATATTTTGATTTGTTTTAATAACCTTTATCTTAATTGCCTTCCTTAATTTCATTATTCAATTAATATAAATAATTTTTTAAAAATAATGTAACAAAATTTAAATTAAGTTTAATTACTTTAAAAATGTCTTAGTTAAACCTTAATTAGTTAGAACTTAAATCAAAATTATCTTTTTAACAACATGGATTAAAATTGTTTAAAAGTTTCGAATTTTATTTTTAAGTAAAACTGTTTCGAAATTCAACCTCTAAGACAACTTCGGGTCTTCCCCGCATAGGTACGCTACTCGCTTTGAGTTCTCTCAGAAATCTACTCGTGTGCCTATTTTTTTCCAACTTAAAATTTTTTCTAAGTGCAAACCCGTGTGGCCCATAATTTGCTTTGACTCCATACCCGAGCTCGAACCCCTACTTCCTGAAAGTTACTTCGATTCGTTTGCCTTCTTCTCCCATTCAATGTCACTAACATCACTTAATTCATTGTGCACATGCACAACTGTTTTGATCGCCTCTGGTCGACGCTACGGTCATCGACCGGTCGATGCTACGGTCATCGACTAGTCGACGATCATCAACTTGACACACCAGAGCACCCAGCGTTGTAAAATTTTGACGAATTTGCAATTTGACCGTTCGACCAAAATTCGAACAAAATCGAGCCACTTTTAAACTCCTCGTTCTCCCTCGCCAGATCATCAGAGGTCACGACACTCCACCCTAAGCTTCGCCGGCCTCTCATGTTTCTGATGGTCCCGGTCCGATGATCTCCAGTGGCCTAACGGCGGCGCAGTGATCACGTTTCTAACCTCAACTCAATTTAGACCTTAAACCCTAATTTGATCTCGTCTCAACTCCACGATGATTAGAAAAATTTCTGAGCATTTTCCTCAAGCTACCCTACCCCCCAGCAAGCTTCACCCAAGATCGCGAGATGAACCGTGTTGCCGATCACCAGAAATTACCAAAAAACTCGAATCTGTTCATCTTTGCATTACTCAATGAATGCTTGCTTAAAAATTTTGATTTAACTTTCAAAAATCATTATTTGTGATCACAATTCAGATAGTATTCTTGAAACTAGGATTTATAATATTTGAATTTCTACATGGTTTGAATTGTGACTGTATTTTCAAATTTCCCAGAGAAGCTTTAATTCATTTTGCTTGAATTCATTTTTACAACTTAAAACATGTCAAAACAAACAACTTTTGTTTGAATTCTAAGATCAAATAAGGATCAGGGATAAGGGAGTTGGATTTTGTACAGGATTATCAATCTCTGTAACCTAGAACAGAGGTGATTCAAATTTGAACTGACAGGCACAGGCAAAGATATGCACATATTCATAGATTTTGTGCATACAAACAAATGTTCAAACTTGTTTAAATCCTATATTCAAACAAAACATCGGACATCAGAGCTTAGAAATGTTTGCTCACTTGAAAAGATTTTGAAACATAGAGCACTTTTTGTCTTTGAAAACCTGCAGTTTAATCTTCCTATATTTTTTTCTTTACAGCAGATTGTATTTGAGCTTGAAAATATAGTGAGGTTTAAATTATTTTTCTCTGATTTGCTAAGTTATGTTTTTGGACAAACAAGACTAAGTTGCATTGCATATATAGAAAACAGTTCTGCAGGGGAGGCTTGTTGTACAAGATATTTTCTATTTCTTTGATGGTCAGAGATTTTTCTTATTTCCTGCATATTGAAATGATATTTGTTGTGCTGAGATGATGTTATTTAATGCATATGCCCCCTTACAAGTTTACATGCATATCCAATTGATTTTTTTTGTATGTATGTGTGTGTGTGTGTGTGTATATATATATATATATATATATATATATATATATATATATATATATTCTTGCTTGCATAATTCACATACATGCATTTTTGTTTGATTTTCTTTGCTTAATAAAAAAAATTGTCATGGTTATTTTTATAGTTTTTAACTTACCTTATATATTTATGTTTAACGCAATTCTTGTTTTTTTTACATTTTTATTATTATTATTTATTTAAAGCTTAAATTACCAAATACTTTATTTATATCCGTATATTTTTATAATACTTAATATTAATAATATTTTATTTTGTTTTGAAACTTTTCAAATTAAATTACAAAAGTTTAAAGAAGTTACCAAATTTAATTAATAAATTTTGGGACATTACAATATACTTCAAATGTATGTATTTATACTCGAGGAGAAGATTATAGGAAATGTGTACTACAAGTGACAAATCCGTGTTATCAAAACACACAAAAGTCAAAACTATTTTCTGTATTTGTTGAAGTCCTATTCTACTGCTTAGGCGAGTGAAGTCCTCTTTGGCTGCTGAGGCAAAATCCTGTTCTGCTGCCCAGGTCCCAGTTCGGCTGCTCAGGGGTTGTATAGACCTATTCCTCTAGGTTAAGTGAGGGTTGTTGTTTTAGTAAAATTTCAGAAGGAGTCTGGGACTAGACGTAGAACGGTGCTCCGAACCTGTATAAAAATTCCTGGTGTCATTTTACTTTACTACTTTTATATTCCACACTATTTACTGTATTACTATATCACTATACTCTGTGTTATCATATATCCATATTACACGATCCATATCACTCTTTTTAATTGGTATCAAAGCAAGGTCATCATATAACCGTAACACAGTTATCTCATAATCTAATAATATGGACAATAACACTAGCACTAGCATTAATACTAGCTTCATTGAAGGACAATCCACTGTATGTCCACCACTATTTAATGGCATGAATTATAAATATTGAGCCGCACGAATGAGAATATATATGCAAGCAAATGGTTTTGATTCATGGAATATAACTCAGACAGAATATACTATTCTATTGAAGAATATTCTACTTGGTCTAATACACAGAAACTAGATGCAACAGCTAATGCAAAAGCCATGAATATGTTGTTTTGTGCGGTAGATGAAAATGAGTTTAGCCATGTTAGCATGTGCAATACTACATATCAAATATGGCGTACACTCAACGTTACACATGAAGGAACCAACAAGGTCAAACAAAGCAAAATATCCATGCTCAAAAGTCAGTTTCAAAACTTCAGAATGAAAGAAAATGAATCTATAAATGACATGTACTTAAGATTTCAAGATATCTATCATTCATTAGTAGGACTAGGAGAAAAATATTCTGACTTTGATATAATATCCAAAATCCTTAACTCTTTAACGAAAGAATGGAAAAGAAAAGTTCTTGCTATTGAAGAAGCGAACGATATCTCCAAAATAACCCCGGAAGAGTTAATAGGAAATCTAATGTCTTATGAAGTGAATTTGCAGGCTAAAAGAGTTCAAGCTCAAGACAAAATGAATATAGCATTCCATGCAGAACAAGAAGAATCAGATTCAGAAAAAGACGACCTATCCTTTATTGCCAAGAACTTCAAAAAATTCTTGAAATATAGAAAAGGAAACAGAAATAATAGCAAGAGAAGTTCAAACAGCAATAAACCACCGTCTTTATCAGTTATGGAGTGCTTTAACTATCACAAAAAGGGGCATATGCAGAAGAACTGTCCAGATCAAAAGAAAGAATATCGAAATAAATGGAAGGATAAATTCAAAAGAAAAGCCTTTTCAGTCACATGGGCTGATTCAGATTCCTCCTCTTCTTCTTCTTGAAGCGAAAGTGACAGTGATAATGAACAAGCTAACGTACTCTTTATGGCTAAAGCTAATGAGGTTAGTGATTTAACTTTTGATGATATGATAGAAATAAATTCTAAATTATTAGACACTTTAAAAAGTCTCAAAAGAAAATACAAAGAGGCTGTAGAAGATCAGAACAAGGCAGAATTCGAAAGAGATATGCTTAAAGACGAGAAGAAAATAGAAGAACTTGAAAAGGCTCAAGAATCACTTTCAAATATTAATTCTCAACTTATATTATTGAGTCAAGAAATTGAAAATCAAAAAGAAAAGAATGATGGTCTTGAATCTGAAAATTATGTTTTAAAAACTAATATTAAAATGGTAGAACTAGAAAATTCAAGTCTAAAGACCAAAATATAAGGAATTACTAAAAATGTTTCAAATTTTAATAAAGGAATATAAAATTTATCTTGAATTATTGAAAATTCACAATCTGTTAATAATAAAAATGGTTTAGGATATAAGAAGAAAATCAAGAATTCACAAGCTAGTAATTTAAACAAAGTTAAGTATGATAAAACATCCACATCTTTAGATAGATTAATTTCTAAAACTATAAATATATGGGTACCTAAAACTAATAACAAACTAATAAGGAAAAAGTATATTAGTTCATTTATAGAAGATGTTCATAATAATAAAAATTATATTTATAATAGGGATACTAAACACACTTGGGTTTGATTTCCTAAGACCTAACTCTTAGGATCCTATTAAAAAGGTGGGCACCAACGTTATCCCATATTTTTTGCAGGTCCCACTCAAGAAAAGATGAAAATGGATACTCGACAGTGGTTGCTCAAAACACATGACAGGAGACAAAGATATGTTAATAAATATGACATACTTAGATGGAGGTTCTGTCACTTTTGGAGATAATTCCAAGGGATATATCATCGGCAAAGGCGATGTGAGCAATTACGGTACATCTAATTTACCTCTTATTACAAACATTTTATTAGTTAAGAATCTAAAACATAATCTATTAAGCATAAGTCAATTATGCGATAAAGGTTTTAAAATATCATTTTCTGAAAATAAATGCAGTATTCTTGATCAGAATTAGAATCTTATTTGTGAAGGAAATAGAGATAAAAACATTTACATTTTGAATATGACAGTTAATCATAACTCAGATATGTGTTTAATAGCTAAAGAAAATGATCCCTGGATATGGCACAAATGATTCTGTCACATCAATTTCAAAAATATAAATAAAATTTCTAAAAATAATCTTGTAAAAGGATTACCAAATATGAATTTTAAAGTTAATAATATATATGACCCATATCAATTAGGTAAATTAATTAAATCTTCGTTTAAATCTAAGAAAGTTATTTCGACATTACAACCGCTCGAGTTACTTCATACGGATTTATTTGGCCCTACCCAAATTCAATCCATAAGCCATAATAGATATTTGTTTGTAATAGTTTATGATTTTTCTATATATACATAGACCATCTTTATGAAAAATAAAAGTGATACCTTTGAAAATTTCAAAATTTTTATTAAACAGATTCAAAATTTAAAAGGTATTAGAATTAAAAATATTAGAAGTGATCAAGCAGGTGAATTTAAAAATATACAGTTTGATAACTATTGTAAGAAGAAAGGAATATTTCATAACTTTTCGTTTCCTAGAACTCCACAACAAAATGGAGCTGTAGAACGAAAGAATCGAACTCTACAAGAATGTGCAAGAACTTTACTAAATGAAAGCACGTTACAAAAACAATTTTGGGCGGAAGCTGTTGCAACTGCTTGTTATGCTTTGAATCATGTTTCTATTAGACCTCTCACCAAGAATACTTCTTGTTAGGAAATCAAATCTATGGTTTCGATGACAACTATACAATGGAAATCCAATATTATATATATTTCTATTAACAAGTACTTCCTAGAGTAACATCACTAGAAAGACAAGAATAAGACTCAAAGAACATTACAAGAGACTACAAGTCGATAGGATCAATGGAGCAACAAGACAGATGCACAAAGTAAACATGCACTGGTTTCAGACGTCTGGGTGCACTAGCCAGACGTCTGCAGAAATCCTCTGAAATACAAAATAGACAGGATCAGACGTCTGGCTGATGCACTCAGACGTCTGAAAGACTATTGTATACAAAAAAATATACAGAGTCAGACGTCTGAAACAAATACCAGATGTCTGATTCTGAACTCGGATTTAAAATTCAAATTACAACAGACACATTTGAAAAGACATCTTCGCTTCTCTTAACTGCTACTCTTTGTCACCATCAGAAGCAACCACAAAGCACTCGTTAATGGATGCAACTGCTCAAGGAATCTCTCTACCACTATATATTACATCAAGAATCAAAGAGAAGGACTCACTTACTTACTTGCGCTCTTTACTCGCATACTTTGTTATATTCTTGATCTCTAGCAATCTATACTTGTATTTTCACTCTTCCATATATTCAGATCTCTTCAATCAATACTCTCTAGATATATATTAGAAGCATTTGTATTTAATAGTCAATATCTCTGTTATAGAACACATACTTGACAAGAACAAGCTACTGTAACCAAGCATATTCCTCTGAACGAAGTGAGGGTATTTGATAGTCGAATTCCAAAGGGGATCTTTGGGACTGGACATAGGATGGGAGGTCTGAACAACATAAAATCCTGGTGTGCTTATACCATATTTACCTAGATTAATTTTGTCTTGGTTGCATCATATATTTTGTTACATATACTTGCATATACACTATAAGATCCACCCTATAGACTTTCAATTGGTATCAGAGCAACGTTTGATTAAATTACAGTAACACATTTTGAATCACTTTAATATGGCAAGTATTTTTCAAGAAGGAAAATCCACAGCACGACCCCCACTTTTTAATGGCCCTAACTATGCATATTGGTAAACATGTTTAAGAATTTTTATGGAAGCTAATGGACTAGAAATTTGGTCAGCCACTCAAGATAAATATGAAGCACCTACTACTGCTATGAACACATGAACCGATACACAAAAAAGGCAGCTTCTAAAAATGCCAAAGCTATGAATGTTCTATTTTGCTCACTAGATAAAAATGAATTTTCATGTGTCATGTGTCATGTTATGTAACACCGCATTTGATATTTGGTGTACCTTACAAGTTACACATGAAGGAACAAACAAAGTTAAAAAACTGAGATTTCAATTTTACAAAATCAATTCTCATCATTGAAAATGAAACAAAATGAATCTATGATAGACATGTATTCTAGATTCCAAAGCATTCAACATGATTTAATGGCACTTGGAGTCAAATTCACAAATTTTGATTTAGTATCTATAATACTCAATTCTTTAACTCCATAGTGGGAAAGAAAAGTATTAGCTATCGAAGAAGCTAATGATTTCTCAGCACTCTTAGTTGAAGAGTTGATAGGAAATTTAATGTCCTATGAAGCTAATTTGCAGGCACAAAAAAAACTAAATTCGGAAAAGAAGAACATAGCATTCCCGGCAACAAATGAAGACTCCGACTTAGACGAAGAAGAAATTGTATTTATAGCCAAAAACTTCAACAAATTCAAGAAGTTTAGAAAAATGACTAAATTTCAAAAAGGAGGAAAATCAAGCTTAACAAATCAAACATCAATCAAATGTTATGAATATGATCAATTTATACATATGAAGAAAGACTGTCACAAGCTCAATAATGATAAAAAAGTAACAAATTTGAAAAGTTCAAAAAGAAGAAGGCTTTCAAATTAACATGGGATGTCTCGGATTCATCATCACCATCAGATAGTGATAGCGATAGTGACGGAGAACAAGCTAATGTGTGTTTGATGGCACAAACAGATGAGGTATGCCCCTAACTTAGCTATGATGAATTATTAGAACTTAGCATGGAATTAGACGATAAATTTAGATAAATTAAAAAATTGAACAAAGAACATATAGCCAAAATAAATAGATTAGAACTTGAAGTAGGAATGTTACAAGATGAAAAATTATTTTAGAAGAGGAATTAGAATTATCTCAAACAAAATTAAAAATAATTTGGTCAAAAATGAGGCTATTGCTATTGATTTTAATAAAACTAAAATAGTAAATGATAACTTGTTAAAAGAAAATGTCAACTTGAAGAGTAATATTAAAATACTGAAAACTGAAAATTTAGAATTAAAAGAAAAATTAGATAAAATTACAAATAATGTTTCAAAATTTAATAAAGGAAAACAGGATTTGGAAAATCTTATCAAAACTTCAAAACCATCAGGTAACAGAAATGGAATAGGATATAAAAGTACTCCTAAACAAAGAGGAAATGATGTTAGGAAATATAATTATTAAAAGACTAAAAGTTCATCTAATTCTAATATGAATACCAAATATATAAAAAAATTGATTTCCAAGACAAATAGTAATTTGATTAGACAAAAACATATTAATAATTTCTTAGAGAATGTAGTCTATAATAATAAGAATTATATTCATAAAGGTACCAAACCATCTTGGGTATGGCTACCTATTTCCCCTAACATCTAGGACTCTAACAAAGTATATGGGTACCAATTAAAACATCTTTTATTTTGCAGGTATCCAAAATAAAAAATAAGGAGAAATGGATACTAGATAGCGGATGCTCCAAGCATATGACCAGAAATTCAAAAATGTAATCAAATATAACATACATCGATGGTGGAACGGTAACCTTTGGAGATAACTCAAAAGGATACGTCGTGGGCATTGAAGAAGTCATCAACTCTGGTATTTCTAACTCTCCTATTATTACAAATTTTTTATTAGTATAAAATCTAAAATACAACCTACTAAGTATTGTCAATTATGCGATAAAGGTTTTCAAATCAATTTCGAAAAAGATAAATGTAATATTTTCGATAACAACAAACAACTTAAATTTGAAGGTTTAGAAACAAAAATATTTATGTCTTAAACATGAATATAAATAAAAATTCAAATTTGTGTTTAAGCATCAAATATGACGATCCATGGTTGTTTCATAAACGATTTTGTCATTATAATTTTAAATATATTAATAAATTAGCAAAACATGAGCTAGTTAGAGGTTTACCTGAAATAAATTGCAAAGTAGAAAATTTATATGATGATTGTCAAATTGGAAAACTAAAGAAAAGTTCTTTTAAATCTAAAAATAATAATTCTACAAAACAACCATTATAATTATTACATTTAGCTTTATTTGGTCCAACGCAAGTACGATCTGTAAATCACAACAAATATGTTTTCGTAATAGTTGATGATTTTTCAAGATATACGTGGACTTTATTTTTAAAACATAAAAGTGATACCTTTGGTATGTTTAAAATATTTGCTAAAAGAATTAAAATACAAATGGATTTGAAAATTAAAAATATCACGGTGGAGAATTCAAAAATGATCTTTTCACTAATTTTTGTAATAAGAAAGGAATAAGTCATAATTTTTCTTTTCCCCACACACCTCAACAGAATGGTGTAGTAGAAAGAAAAAATCATACGTTACAAGAATGTGCACGAACACTACTAAACAGTAGTGGTCTACCAAAACATTTTTGGGTTGAAGCTATTGCCACAGCTTGTTATGTGTTGAATCGAGTAACCATACGTCCTATGAGTAAACAAACTTGTTTTGAAATATTTTTTGGAAGAAAACCTAAAGTATCATACTTTAAAACTTTCATATCAAAATGTTTTATATTAAATACAAAAGATAATTTAGGAAAATTTAACCCGAAGGCCGATGAAGGAATCTTTGTTGGATATTCGGATCGCAGCAAAGCATATAGAATTTTCAATAAACGAAATAACACTATTGAAGAAAATCTTACATGTTTCATTCGACGAAAATCTTCTCAACCATCATACTAATGATGATGAAGAAATAATTCCAATAACAAATACAACAGATTCTATTAATAATGAGACAAATGCACAAAATAATACTTTGGTGTCATCCCCTAGAATTCTTAAGGATCATCCAAAAGATAATATCATTGGAGATCTCAATTTTAGAGTAACTAGAAATCAACTTAATCAATAAGCCTATAGCATTTGTGTCAAATTTTGAGCCAAAAAATTATAAAGAAGCTTCAACTGATAATTTTTGGATAATAGCTATGCAGGAAGAATTAAATAAATTTGAACGTAATAATGTTTGGGAATTGCTACCAAGACCAAAAGATCAATCGGTTATAGAAACAAAATGGGTATTTAAAAACAAAGAAAATGAAACGGAAATATTGTTAGAAATAAAGCACTTTTAGTTGCTCAAGGCTATAATTAAGAAGAAGGTATCGATTATGAGGAAACCTTTGCTCCGGTAGCAAGATTAGAGGCCATTCGTACATTACTCGCTTTTGCAAATCATCACAACTTTAAACTATTTCAAATGGATGTCAAAAGTGCCTTTTAAATGGTTTTATTAAAGAAAACATATACGTTGAGCAACCTCCATTATTTTTTCATGAAAAATATCCCGACCATGTTTTTAAATTACGAAAAGCATTATATGGATTAAAACAAGCTCCTCGTGCATGTTACGAACGTCTTAGAAATCACTTAATTACATCTCGTTTTCAAATAGGAAAAATCGATACAACTTTATTTATTAAACGAGAAAATAACGATATTTTAGTTGTAAAATTTACGTTGAAGATATTATTTTTGGTTCAACCAACAAAAATCTCTGTAACCAATTTTCAAATATTATGAAAAATGAATTTGAAATGTCTCACATGGAAGAATTAAATTTCTTCTTAGGTTTACAAATAAAACAACATGAAAATGGTATTTTTATTCATCAAGAAAAATATTGTAACAATCTATTACATCGTTTTGAAATGGATAAAACTTCAAGCAAACCAACACCTATGAGTGCTAGTGTTCACTTAGAAAATGATGACAACGGAAAAGATTTCGGTGAAAAATTATACCGTAACATGATTGGTTCCTTACTCTATTTGATGGCTAGTCGACCCGATATTATGATGAGTGTATGTCTCTGTGCCAGATTTCAAGCAAAACCAAAAGAATCTCACCTAAGAGCTATTAAACATATTTTATGATATCTATCTAGTACTAGAGATTACGGTTTGTTTTACCTTAAAGGATCATCGTTTGAACTAGTTCCATATAGTGATACGGATTTCGGTGGATGTAGAACAGATCGTAAGAGTATTAGTGGAACATGTCACTTTATCGGATAATCATTAGTTTCATGGTTTAGCAAAAAGCAAAATTATGTCTCCTTATCTACTTGCGAAGCCGAATATATTTCAGCAACTCTAGCATGTGCATAAGTGATATATATGCAACAAACACTTAAAGATTTCGGCAAAATTATCAATAAATCCTCAATATATTGTGATAACACGAGTGCAATAAATCTATCAAAAAACCTTGTAAATCACTTGTGAACTAAACATATAGATATACGATATCAGTTTTTACGTGACAATATCGAAAAAGGAATTATTTCATTAGAATACATAAATACCGATAATCAAATAACAGATATTTTCACAAAACCACTAAATGAACAAACTTTTGTTAAACTCCGACACGATTTAGGGATATGCTCTCCCAACGATCTCCTAAATTAATAACCACACCTTCATTTATGGTATGATTAGCTAATAATTTTCTATCCACAAATTATAATTGATAAATCCTTAACCTTCAGTTTTTTAGATAGTTAGTTTCTGAAAATAATCTATAAATAATTTTTGAACTTATATATAAATCCTTATACAATAAGAAGAATAAATATATACACATTTCATATTTACAACAAAATATAATCATATCTTCTGAAAATTCTCATTTATCCTTCTCGACACCTACAACGGATAGCTCAGCAGATACACCACAACGGCTTCCTACACCCACACCAAATCAAGAACCGACAAATAGGTGGTCCTCCTATCATACGGGATTCCCTCCCGGTAGCAAGAAGTCCAAACGATCTTTATTTTTCTCTCCTAACACGAAGAAGAAAATTGATGAGATACATCACTATCAAAAACAACTAATAGATCTACAACGAGAATTATATTTTGAACAAAAAGTCAGGCACGTCGACTAAACTTTTTGGAGCAAGTTGCGATGAAATTTTGTACTTCATGGAAGAAAGATGTCCATGAACCACTTCCGATGCCTTGCAGTTCCTTGGATCCCTCTTCCTCGTATCATACATCTTTGGACCCTTCAACAACGTGATTCTCTGATTCCCCGAGCACCCACAAACGTGGAAATATATGGTCTCCACTCAGACCATGGAGGGATGACAAGTCAGATGATCGCGAAACTCCATCGCCGTCTAAATAGATTATATTTTTTATTGTATTTGTATCTATGTATATTTGTTCACAAAAATAATAATCCATGTTGTTTCAAACAATAAAAGGTCGAGAAATAAGCAACACCCTTTAGAATTAGTCTATATTTGAAAGATTGGTCATTTCGAACATTTGGATATTGACCTCAAACGTCTGACACTCTGATATCCTAGAATTTTTCATCAATGTGCATATGTCAGACGTCTGTTATAACCTTCCAAACATCTGAAAAATTGCTCTGCTTCTTTAAAATAGATACCAGACTATTTCAGACGTCTGAATTAAGTCTCTACCACCAAATTATAAAAAATCGATCTATTTCAGACGTTTGATATTTAAACCATACGTCTAAAAAAACTCTCTGACTATCAAATTTTTAAAAGTCGACCAAACCAGACGTCTACCAAAGTAAACCAAACATCTAAACTTATTTAATGTGTTCAAATTAGGGTAAATCAGACGTCTAGATTCGCTTACAGACGTCTTAAATTCAATTGACACTTTAAAGCACCCAGATAACATCTACTTTTTTAATCTCACTTCTATTTTAAACCGGTTATACTTCATCGATGATTTTTTACGCAAAAACATCTTTTTTTCACACTCACTCGATTACAGTGCATCCTAGAACTAAAAATCTTAAGATATCCAAAAGAAAACAAGACAAACCAACTTCCTCAAATCCTCAAGTTTGCTCAGATGATCAAATCGAAAGATGGATGAATCGAGCACCACACCAACTTGAGAGATATGAGGATATATAGAAGAAGAAACTTCAGACAGGTCCATTTTGACTTACTTAAGTTTCCAATGTATAATTTGGATGAAATATGTGAGAATGCCAGTCTAAAAACATTGATATCATTCACTCCCAATGACATCCAAATCGATCGATTGGCTATAATTTTTTAATGCAAATTTGGATAGCATGGCGGTATGAAACACTGAAAATGAAGACAATTGGCTATGATCTAGCGTTTATGGCAACACGATTAGACTCACTCCGAGAATAGTAGGTAGAACTCTCGGATGTTCCGACATGGGTGAAGATCTATAATATTATTCTCGATATACATTTCAAACAAAGGAACAATATAACGCATCAAATACGGGAGTATGAAATGCCTAAATTTGCATCCAAATATATAGACCAAAGGCAAGACTTCTTACTCGAATGATCATCAATACCATCATTCCTCGTCTGGGAAGTCATGAGCAGAAAATTGAGTTAGAACACAAAGCTTTATATGCTCTATTTTGCGGAACAAGGGTGAATTGGGCCAAATTTGTTTTTGACGAGCTCAAACATTTTTGGACTCGATCACGGCCATCAATTGTCTACCCCACATTCATCATGAGACTTCTATGTGCTCACTACATCCCCTCTACTTATCAACTTTTGAAGAAATCTCTCCAAAATATGCTTCCACAAAGTTTTTCTCACTGATGCACCTACCGGAAATTCCTCCGGAATTTACATCTTTTGAAGATTGGATGCATAATCGTCAAGCCAGACAAGTCGGGCCTCCACCTCAACCACACCACGAACCATCACAACAGAAGGAACAACATGATGAGACAACTCCTCCTCCTCCTGCACCATTTGATTATACAAGCTAGGATGAGATTTTGGAAACTCGAAAAGAAACAAATCCAAATGAAAGCATTCGAGATGTTACTCGTAAAAATCAACATATATTGTCTCAAAATCTAAAAGTTTTGGCTAAGCGTATTGACAGCTTTGGAACATCCTTTGCCACATGCCTAGCAACAGTTGAAACATCACTTTCAACTGTATTATCGGTTCTCAAAGAGGTTCTTCAAAGGGTTCGCGGTCCGACACCTCCTTCTAAAGATTGGCCAACCCCAGTGCCTTCTCCTCCTTCGAAACATTCCAAACTTTTTGAGGACGAATCTTTAAAACAAGCTCTGACATCTCCTACAAAGCAACCTAGCTCTTCCCAAAAAGAAGATAAAGGAGACGACCAAGAAAAAGCTTATCCGAAAGACTCATAAATTTTAGGATTTCAACTTATGTACACTTGACAATATCTATGAATGTACTCGGTTTCAAATTATTAACAAAATTCTCTTTTGGTGTGTTTTCTCTGTATATATCTTTGGCAATTGATTATATTAAAATTTAATAAGTTTGAAATTCTTTTTGATAATGCCAAAGGGGGAGAAATAAATAAATATATATATATAATAAGAACATATTCAGGGGGAGATTTATAAATTATATATAAGTACATTGTATAGTTGTCATCATCAAAAAGGGGGAGATTGTTAGAAATCAAATCTACGATTTCGATGGTAACAACTATACAATAAAATCGAATATGCATATTTATTTCTATTTACAGATACTTGCTAGAGTAACATCACTATAAAGACAAGAACATGGCTCAAAGAACGTTACAAGAGACTACAAGTTGATAGGATTAATGGTGCAATAAGACATATGCACAAAACATGCACAGGTTTCAAACGTCTGGTGGCACTATCCAAACGTCCGCAGAAATCCTCTGGAATACAAAACAGACATGATCAGACGTTTGGTTGATGCACTCAGACGTCTGAAAGACTACTGTATGCAAAAAAAATGCAGAGTCAGGCGTCTGAAACAAATACTAGACGTCTGATTCTGAACTCGGAATTTAAAATTCAAATTACAACTAACAAATTTGAAAAGACATCTTCACTTCTCTTCGTTCCAACTCTTCATCACCATCAAAAGCAACCATAAAGCACTCATTAATGGATGCAACTACTCAAGGAATCTCTCTACCACTATATATTACATCAAGAATCAAAGAGAAGGGCTCGCTTACTTACTTGCGCTCTTTACTCACATACTCTGTTATATTCTTGATCTCTAGCAATATATACTTGTATTTTCACTCTTCCATATATTTAGATATCCTCAATCAATACTTTCTAGATATATATATTGGAAGCATTTGTAATTAATAGTCAATATCTGTGTTATAGAACACATACTTGGCAAGAACAAGCTATTGTAACCAAGCTTATTCTTCCGGACGAAGTGAGAATGTTTGATAGTCGAATTCCGAAGGGGAGCTTTGGGATTGGATATAGGACGGGAGGTCCGAACTAGTACAAAATCCTGGTGTGTTTATTCTATATTTACCTTGATTAATTTTATCTTAGTTGTACCATATATTTTGTCACATATACTTGCATATACACTATAAGATCCACCCTATAGACTTTCACTCCTTACGAACTTTTTAACGTAGAAAACCAAACATATCTTATTTCAAAATATTCGGGTCAGAATTTTTTATATTAAATACCAAAGACCAGCTTGGGAAATTTGATTCAAAATGTGACGAAGGAATATTTCTTGGATATTCGAATCGAAGCAAAGCTTATCAAATTTTTAATAAACAAACTAATACTATCGAAGAGTCACTTCATGTATCTTTTGATGGGAACTCTAAACTTGTTTCTAATACAATTAATGACAATGACTTAATTAAAAATAATAAAACAAATATAATAATAAACAATTCAAGAGATGATGACGATATCATTTATAATTCTAGAGAAGAAGAAAACCTTATTAATAATTTAGAAAACAGAAATACTACTAATACAATAAGCTCTCCTCGAAGAGTTTTACGAAATCATCCTATAGAAAATATAATTGGAGAAATAAATTCAAATGTTCGAACTCAAAATTAATTAAATTTAATGGGTAATGTAGCTTTTCTCTCCACTGTAGAACCGAAAAGTACTAAGGAAGCATCATCCGATGAATGTTGGATTATTGCTACGCAAGAAGAACTAAATCAGTTTGAACAAAATGAAGTTTGGGAACTAGTACCCAGACTGACTAATCAGACTGTTATAGGAATTAAATGGGTATATGAAAATAAAACAGACGAATTATGAAATATAACTAAAAACAAAGCGAGACTAGTAGCACAAGGATAGAACCAGGAAGAAGGAATAGACTACGAAGAAACGTGTGCTCCAGTTGCTAGACTAAAAGCAATATGAATCTTATTGGCGTACGCATGTTTTAATAACTTTAAACTCTATCAAATGGAAGTTAAAAGTGCATTTTTAAATGGCTATATCAAAGAAAACGTTTATGTTGAACAACCTCCTTTATTTATTCATGAAAAATATCTAAATCATGTATATAAACTTAAGAAAGCTTTATATGGTTTAAAGCAAGCACCATGTGCTTGGTATGAACGCCTTAAAAGCTATCTAATCGATTCTGGATTCGAAATAGGAAAAGTAGATCAAACTTTATTTATAAAATATTCTAAAAATGATATATTGATAGTTCAAATATATGTCGACGACATTATATTTGCTCAACCAATAATGAATTATGTAATGAATTTTCTGAAATAATGACTAGAGAATTTGAAATGTCCTATATGGGAGAATTATCATATTCTAGGACTTCAAATAAAACAAGTTTCAAATGGAATTTTTATTAATCAAGATAAATACTATAATAATCTTATCATACTTTTTGGAATGGAAAACACTTCTGCCAAACCAACACCTATGAACACAACATCACATCTTGATAAAAATGAAAATGGCAAAAGTGTAGACCAAAAACTATATCGTAGTATGATAGGATCACTACTTTATCTAACAGTAAGTAGACCAGATATTATGATGAGTGTGTGCTTATGTACACGATTTCAAGCTGGCCCAAAAGAATCACATTTACGTGCCGTAAAACGTATACCATGCTATCTTAGTAAAACTACAAATTTAGGACTTTTCTATTCGAAAGAGTGCTCGTTCGAATTAGTATCATACAGCGATGCTGATTTCGGAGGATCACGAATAGATAGAAAAAGTACAAGCGGTACGTGTCACTTCATTGGTAAATCTTTAATATCATGGTTTAGTAAGAAACAAAACTGTGTCTCTCTATCAACTTGTGAAGCAGAATATGTTTTTACGGCACTGGCTTGCACACAAGTAATTTATATGCAATAGACACTTAAAGATTTCAGAATCAATCTATCAAAATCAACAATTTACTGCGAAAATTCTAGTGCAATAAGTCTATCTAAAAATCCAGTAAACCGTTCAAGAACTAAACATATAGATATTAGACATTATTTTTTATGCGGTAATATAAAAAAAGAAGTGATAAATATAGACTATGTACCATCGAAAAATCAATTAGCCGATATTTTTACTAAACCATTGTTAGAAAATATGTTTATAAAATTGCGTCGTGAGCTTGGTATAATGTCAATTAAAAATATATAGATAAAACACAAATTTTTTGATTAAAACTCAAAAATAAAATTTTCACAAAAAAATTGAAATTCTGACCTTGCTGAAACTCGAACCCATGATCTGCTATGAATAGCCCAAGTGTCTTAATCACCTGAGCTATTGATTTTTTCTATTATAGTCTAATATGGGGATTTTATTATATGGTGACATCTATATATACTAAAATATGTGTTGCATTTAACGTTATGAATATACATTACTATTCTTATAAACATTACAATTACATAAAATAAAACAGATAACAGAAAAACTAGCGTATTACCCTAATTCTTGGCTAAAATCAATATAAGCCACTTAATTCTATCCTACTTTTTCTAGACTTAGGCTATAAATAGATGCATACTCCATCTTCTATACAGTCAAACTGAATTAAAATCAAAAGCTTTCATTTGTTTTCCTTCCAACAACTATTTTTCAAGAATGCCAACCTCTTCTTCCACGGATTCTATCGAAATTCTTACCTCAAACAATTCTCCAAAGACTCCGGTTCATAAAACTTCACCATCGTCTATCTATCACACCAGATATACTCCGGATAAGAAGACAGGAAAGAAGACGATTGACATATCTCCAAAACGAAGCAAAAGATAGATGATCTGCACCATTATCAACAAGAATGACTAATGCTACAACGTGAAATGTATTACGAACAAAATATAAACTCCAGACAGTTAGGAATCATTGAGCATATTGCTATGAAGTTCTGCGGGGCATCGTCACATCCGATAGACGAACATGCTGTATCGCCTATCAGACGACCATCGACTTCGTCTCCACCGCGACCACCATACTCACAAAATTCGTGGGATCACAATGAAGAATCGAATGCTCGTCGCAAGCAACTAAAGGGATACAAGATGCCTATCCCCTCGAAATAAACATAGTTGTCGTTATCTCTTATTCTATTTTCGAATAATTCTAATAAGTATGTTTTTTCTTGGAATAATATATTTCTGTTTCATTCATCAATATGTAAACTAAATATAATATTCATAAATAAAGTCACAATGTTAATATATATAAAAATTATATATAAATTTACCACAGATGAATTCACTATAAAAGCTGATCCAGGTCAGTCGATTAGACCAGGTGGTCAGTCGACTGACACAGAAATCAAATTTTTTCTATATAAGCATGGCTAGTCGAACTGTCTCAGTGCCTCAGTCGACTGGACTAGTAAGGTGAAAATTTTCGACCTTCAGCTTCAGTCGACTAACGCACTGAGCCAGTCGACTGAACCGTAGATCTGAGTCACATTATTACTTTTACCCACCCACTTTACTTCTTTTATCTTCTACTTTACCTTCTTCCACCATTACCATTTTAGATTTCAAAGATTTCCAAAACCCCAACCTTTCAAAAACTCCATTTTTATTCTTCAAAAATTCAAATAAATGGCTCCTAAACGAAAGAGACGGGCTTCTTCATCATCTCAACCTCCGTCAAACGAGCAAATCCAAAGATGGCTATTTGATGACACCGCGATTAGGAGGTGGAGACGAATGCAAGACTCATGGATTTTGAAGGTTTGTTTGTTAAATTCTCTGATTTCTCTCCATACCATATCCAAGAGTTAGCTTGAAGGAGCAATTTGGAATCATTATTCAACACTGATGATAATAAGCACAAAATCAATCAAATAATGGTGAAACTATTCTATGCAAATCTAAACTTGGGTCATCAAACCGTTCAGAATCAACAAGATTGTGTGTGGAATCTAATGTGTGGAAAACCCGTCTTTTTCTCTTTAGATCGCATGGCTCATACTTTGCAAACAGAAAATAATGGTATGGAATTGGCTAATATTGATTGTGGTTTGGTTATTCGTGACAATGTAGGTCATTTGTTTTTAGAAGACGACATGCGTCAACTCAAATCCATGTCTCTACGACCAAAGGCACGAATTATTCATCGCGCTCTAATGAAAACCATTACTCCTAGAACTGGGAGTTATGAACTTGTCTATGAACATAACTTTAAAGACTTATATGCTATTTTCGGAAACATTAAAGTCAACTGGCTACGTTTAATTCTTGACGAATTTTTAAGCTTTAACAATGGTAGAATGAATGTAATCTACTACGGTGAATATATTATGTGTGTTCTAAAGGCTTGTGAGATTCCGAAACTGGACTCACCGATTTCTACCGTTGGATGTTTGAACTCTCGGACTTTAGCGTTGATGAAACTACCGGTTGCTAGAACCCCTCATATCATATCTTTTGAAGAATGGATCCAAAGGAAATTAGCTCAAGACCAACCACAACAACATGGCGAACCATCTCAAGGACCATCTCGTCAAAGATCGACTCGTCATCAACAAGAGAAATTTTGATTTCGAATCCGGATCTTCAACCATGTGAATCTATCTCTATACTTTGCCGTAACCAACAAATTCTACAATCCAATATTATCAGAATTGATAAGAAGCTTGATAAGGTCAAAGGATTTTTTTACGAAATTATGGCAAGCTATCCCATGTTCTTCCAGAACATCTACGGCTACTATAGGCGATCCGGGTAAGAAACTCGTCTTTACCTGGTCTTCTTCTAACGACGATCAAGCAAGTAGTAGTGATGATGATGGAGATGAAGGTGATAATGGTGGTCAGACATCACATAGTGGTAGAGGTAAGCAACCAATGGCGTAAGATGTTCTTTTTCTTTTTATTAAAACATTAGTTTTCATTTCGTATGGCTTGTACTAAATGGCCACTCTAGTTTTTTTTATTTCGAACACTCTTGTTTATGGAAGTTTAATGTATGACTGATCGTTTTCTTCGTATTATCTATGACATTATAACTTCATATTACTTATTCCTTTTTGTCGATGACAAAGGGAGAGAAATATTATTGCTAACATTAAGAATGCAGGATATAGAGCGTCAAAAATTTAGGGGGAGTAAGTATTTATGTTATCACTATATACAATCGAAATCTATATCTATTTACAGGTTGTCATCAATCAAAAAGGGGAAGAAAGTTGAGACTTGGTTTTTTGATTCATGACACGAAGCTTTCACCAAGACAAAAAGAGAGAAGGAGACAAGACTTTAAAATCGGTGCATCAACTATATTATTTTATTTTTAAGTCTTAGGTCAATATTATTAAAATCTCTCATCGGTTTCATATATATTAGCTTATATATTTACTCATTCTACTTCCCAAATATTTTCTACATATATAAGCATATAATTAAATTATAAAAGTGTTTTAAAGTTATAGAAATCAATATACCTATGTAAACTGTGCATATTGCACAAATTTAACCAGGTCAGTCGACTGACCCAGTGGTCCAGTCGATTGACACTGGAAATTTTGTGCAACATGCACAGTACATAGATATACGAATTTAAATTTAAATATTATTTTGAAGACCCAGAGGCTCAGTTGAATGAATTTCTATAACAGTCACTTTTCAAAAAGACACAATTTTTTATGAAGAGATACGAACCTCTACGAAAAGATTGGACGCAACGCTTCGATCGAAACTCTTCACTAACAGTCGCTGCTTTCTAACCTTTATAAATACAAACTCCAACTTGATTCCAAATCACTTAATCAAAATCAAATTTTCTTACCTCTCTTATCTAATTCTCTGGAATTTATTTGCTATCATACTTTCAATTATTCTGCATTAAAGCAATACTATATATTTCTATTCGTCGTATACTTCATATATATGTGTATATATTTATATTTATACTCGAGGAGAAGATTATAGGAAGGGTGTGCTACAAGTGACAAATCCGTGTTATTAGAACACATAAAAGTCAAAACTATTTTCTGTATTTGTTGAAGTCCTATTCTGCTGCTCAGGCGAGTAAAGTCCTTTACGGCTGCTGAGACGAAATCATGTTCTACTGCTCAGGTCCCTGTTCGGCTGCTCAAGGGTTGTATAGACCTGCTCCTCCGGGTTAAGTGAGAGTTGTTGTTTTAGTAAATTCCAGAAGGAGTCTGAGACTGGACGTAGGACGGTCAACCGAACCAATATAAAAATTCCTAGTGTCATTTTACTTTACCGCTTTTATATTCCGCACTATTTACTGTATTACTATCATCACTATACTATGTGTTATCATATATCCATATTACACGATCCATAGCACTCTTTTCAGGTCTCCCATGAGCACACTGCACATATGGGTGTTGTATTACTAGAGGATACTGTAATTTAGTGGGAGTTTGTATTTTATTTACTTTATGTTTGTTTTAAGACATTTATGTATTTGGTTTTCAGATCAGAAGTGAAGTATTCAGTTTATTCACTTTGTTTTATTGTTTAGATTCTGACTTCATCTTAAGTTTAAGGAGGACCAGTTGAAAATAGACATGTTTGGTTCATATTGCATGTAATTTTCATTCTACACATTCATGATTGATCTATATCATTTGACTATGTGTGTGTGTGTGATCATTGACGGGTTTAGTCATGATTAATATGGCAAAGAACACATTGATCCTATATAGATATGGTTAATGGACGAGATTGTTAAAGAATACCTTTATTCAATATCAAACTTTGAGCTTATAAAGTTGTACATTTATAAGGAAACATATGTTGCCCAAGTGGGAGATTGTTGGATTAAAAATCCTATTATCGGCACATATGTAAAAATTGTATGATGCTATTTTAATTAATATAGGGTATAAGTGTCATGGAGTAAATGTGTAGAAACCAAAATTGTATTTGCAATTTGATGAGGGGCCAAATTGCAAATATATCATAACTGTTTATTATCAGTTATCGGTATTCGGTTGTGGTCCCTAAGAAATAGTACGTTCTTTTCATTTTCTCTTTTCCCCGTTAGAGAAAAATAACAGAGAAGAAACTGTATTCTTGGAAGATCATAACCTTCACACAAATCACTTCAATGGATTGTGGTACGCTTCCGCAAATCTCTGGTTATTATTTGTTTGATTTTCTCTTGAATTGATTATGGTTAATTTAGGCTAAATTTTAAACACGGCGATACTGCCACAACTATCAGCAATGGCCGAGCAATGCTCATCAACATAGCTATGGACGGTTTGTTCTTGTCCATGATCCATAACCGAGTGAGAGCCTTAGCATCTCGATTCGATCTTTACGGAGCATCTAGTCGTTCTATGTTCACAAATTTTGTTGTACACGAACCAAGCAACGGTTAGGACCCACCTCTAAAATAGCTAATGTCGTTGAGCATGTTGACCCAAACCAACTCCTCTACAAACAACATGTCAATAACGGAGAGTAGGAGTTACCTGAACCATTCCTAAACATCACCAGTTCAGGAAATACTTGAAGCGCAAAGCATACATCTAAAGCATCCAAATCTAATTCCAAACAGCTATTTGGAGTCTGAATTGGCACAAAGTATCGATCAAACCATAACCATAGTGAACGTAGGTCTATTGGTTAAACCACTTTAAAAGCCGGTTTTTTTTCTAGTATTATTTAACTTACTCTCATTGCTCATTAACATCCTCTGTCTACGCCCATAGGCCGAGGATCTTCAAATGCATGTAACTCTACGGTTGACCAAATAATTCAATCAGTACAACCTTAGAGGTTTCTTTTATATAGTAAAAATGGTACTTTATTTAAGTAAAACACTTATTTTAACGTCTTAGAAGTTCGAACATATAACCTCTACAACCTACATCTATAGCAATATAACGCTAATTGCTTGAGCTAACGGTCCTTGACCAAACTTAGATTTTAAATTATCTCCATTGATGAGATATAAAGAAAAATTAGACTTCATGTAATTTGAGGATGATAACCCCATATATATTTGAACATGAAATATTTTCAGTTTGACCTTTCAACAAATTTAATTTTCACTCTCGGGTACCCATTATTTCATGACTATGCCTTAAGTCATAAAATTTTATCTTATAGATTGATCATTTTAATTAGGTAATTCTACATTAATATCCCAACACAACAAAAACCTAATGAAAATGGTCAATTACCATATTGCGGATGGTAAAATAAATATCGGAGACATGCTTGTTAATAAGTTATGTGATTCAACAAAAAAGATATCATGATGGTGTTAGTTAAAAAAAAAGCCAACCTACAGTACAGTAAAACGAAACCTTGCAGCAAATAGGGGAAATCCAATACGTAAAAGTTAACGGCAAGTTTAAGTCAAGTCAATCGGTGAGAAAGACCTTAGTTGGCAGCTGTTAATTTAGAAGTCTGGTCGATGGCAAAGGAAAAGGCACTGAGGAAGTAAATTTTTTTAGGATTAGCGAGAATGAAAATGCAACAAAATAACCGGGAAAAACGACGCAAAAAATTGGATTAAATCAGTCCATTAGAATGAGGATATACGGATCGGGAAACTCTCCAGTCATACAATACATTATACAAGAGATGCCATGACAACCAGGGAGCAGAATTTAAATAATTATTTTTCATCCTCTCAACCACTGGACACTGAAGTAAAAATAAGACGCACAACGTAAGAATAAATATTTTATCATTCATAGCAAGAGTTCATAAATTAAGTTAAGTTATATGATTATATTTGGAATATGCATGTAAATCAATATTTTTATGACTATGTTAATTTTATAGGAAATGATGATGGAATTAAATATATTTGACTACATTATACTATTTTCAATTATAATTGGTTTCGTCATTATTCTTTTTGGTATTGAAATAGCAACAAAAGTAACAATGATCAAGTATTTTTTATTAAAGTGGTAACATAAGTTTTGTATCATGTTTCACAACACCATCAAATTTGAATTGCAAATTATTTTTTATTGTGTTAGTTTTACTTGGGATTGCATAGTTTATGAACAAATGAAAATATACATACGGGTAAAGTCAATTGCACCATTTTAATGATCAAATAAGTTCATATTTATTAATGAAGTATTAGATTGAAAAAAAAAAATAAGGCTAGACGAAAATTTTGGATGAAAAATCTTTTATTTCATTGTTCAAAGAGGAAGAGAGAGAAAATGTTAATTTATTTTATGATATGAAAAAAAAAATGGACGTGGATGGGTGAGAGGATAAATGGTGGAGAAAAATGTTTAAATGGATACAAATAATATTATCCTTATTAAATGGCTCGGCTTTACACTGCAATTTCCCGTGCTACCAACAGCAAGTTGAAGCAAAATTGTCGTACTTTGTACATTGTGCTGTAGGGGAGTTTTCTAGTAATGATTAGAAGAGCTTCACTGTAACGGTTTTGATCGGTCCATTTGAAATATTGTTAAGTCGACAAATTCATGCTTGACAGTTCAATATACATTGATTTTTCCATGAAAATAACTTTACAAATATATCTTTTTATTTACAGGGAATTAGGCTGAAGGAAAAACCTGAGAACACTTTTAGTATGAAGAACAGAAGTTTTAAAATTTAGTCTGAAGGACAAAAAATGATATATTCATATAGCATTGCACATCCATAACGCTATATTCATATAGCATTACGCAGCTGCTTGTTTGTGTATGCATAAACTTATAAAATTGTGTTGTATATAGCATTATAGATGTGTAATGCTATATGAATATAGCATTATGGATGTGTAATGCTATATGAATATATCATTTTTTGTCCTTCAGACTAAATTTTAAAACTTCTGTCTTTCAGACTAAAAGTGTTCTCAGGTTTTTCCTTCGGCCTAATTCTCTCTTTTATTTATTCTATGTGAAAATTAATTTTATAATATGATTACCATGAATATAATTTGTTAATAGAATTAGAACGATGTGATGTCAAAATTACACTAGATCCGTTTTTATCGGTTTTATAAAATTAAAAGACGTCAAACTAACTAGCAGAAGCTAAGACAACATCGGTAATACCGAGCCATTGAAAATCAGAAAACAAACTCTTTCCCACTTGTGCTTATTCTTCAGCTCTTCCACCTTTTTCTATGTAAACTTGCTCATCCTTTATTCAACCGAGTAGTCTCAAAGATCTTGAAAATTTAGTAACTTTGATCATTTTTGTACGGTAGAGATTTGAATTACATTTAGAAATATAGCATAGTCTATTAAAATCTTTAATTGAACCCACAACAAAAGTTCTCTAAACAGACTAGTTTCCGTTTGTGAATTTATAACAAAATCTAGAATTGAATGATGATCTATTGCTGTAGGTAATCAAAAACATTATAATCAAAGCTTCCACGAATTCTTAAAATTCTTGCACTTTCTTGTCTTATATAGCCTTTGGTTTAAAAACGATTTTATGTTTTAATACGAGAAGAATGAAGGGACGATGTAGAGAATGAAAGAAAAACGAATGGAAGAACGAAGAAGACATAAGAACGACGAAAAAATTAATTGTTTCACATGCTTGTATCATTTTTCAAAACACGGAAAATAAAAAAAACTGTATTCTATTTATTATGTTAATTATATTTTCTAAATTAGTCGTTTTTGGTAATATGCATGGGTCGTGTGTATTTTTTTATGAACACTAATCAAAAACTAAAAATAACAAACAAACATTATCTTAGTTTTTGAGATCCTACTTCTAATACACATCAAAGCATTACATATATTTATACATTATATTCTTATGATTCCAATTATCATCAACAATTAACTATTAGCAAATTGTTTTGTAAGAACTGAATTTGGAAGTCAAAAATAAATAAATGAAATAAATAAATAAAAATAAACTGCCATTTAACATGAATTGCATCCATTGGACTTTTTATTAATGTTTGTACTTTTGATTTGAGATTTGGCTCCTGGACAAAAACATCCAGATCGACCATCGTATCAAGCGTGAAATTTGATTGCAAGGCGAGTAAATAAAAATGCAAGAGCCAACAACCTCGTTAGAGTTGATATCAGTTTCAGTTTAAGGTCCTATACAACTCCAAAATAATCCACAAGTTGCAGACCGTTCTCTATTAGTATATGGTTGCATATTGCACAGGATTGGGATGTACAGTATACAAACACAGAAATTGTGTTCTGAACGTAAATGTACTCTCCAATAATGATAAATAAATGGTATGTACAAGTAAAATTGTATTAAAACTGTATGCTCATAATTCAACCCTGCTATTTGTTTTTAGAAAATATCCATTAAGCAGGTGCTGCTTGCAGAGTATACAAACACAAAAGGAGTATCCAATAGCATATTCTACTGCAGAGGAACCTGTTAAGTTTCAGCGAAGTTAGCTAACTTGGTGGAAGTAACAAGTTGTCTTCAAGACTTACGCTTCAAATAAATAAAATAACTAACCCACCCTGAATTGCCAACAATCATCTTTGAAAATGCAGATCGCCGGACAAATAAAAAAGAATCAAAACTGCATTATAAGCGTGCAGAGAATAAGTATTTTATGTTTAAGAATGGACGGTATAAATGCACCAACAGTAAGACAGCCAAATATAGCTGCCCGGAACAACAACGTGCAATTCAGCCATTATACCGTGTCATTCATTTGACATAGTAAAAACTTATTTTCAATTGTTGCCCAATGCACATAGGCAAGATGAAAACCACCTAACTTCACATAACAGGAAATCACTGACTGACGCAACATAATCCTGCCTAACAATCAAAATGTATCTCACCACATAAAAAGTGTAACATTAAACCTTAGATTCCTTATCGGAATCGCCTAATTCTGTAGCACCACCAGTAGCTTCAGGCGAAGAACCAACATTAACGATCTCAGCCTCCTCTTCCTTCTCTTCATTGTTCTCTAGCAATTTCTTTTTACCTGTCATTAATTCAATGGCAGCAGCACTAGCTCTAGCAGCTGCAGCATCCTTAGCAGCAGCTTCTGCTTTCTTTCTCTCTTCTTCTTCTCTGGCTAGTGCTTCAATTCTAGCCTTCTCCGCTTCTTCTCTAGCTAACGCTTCTGCCTTTTCTTTCTCCACCTCTTCATAAAGCTTGCTCATATCCTCTTCCCTTCCTTCCTTTTGCAATGCCTCTTCTACTAGCTCTTTCATTTCATCGCTAAATGTCAAACTCTCATCCAATAATATACCCTTAACTGCCTTTAGCATGTCATCTAATCTCCCTACTTCAATAAAAGCCTTGGCCAACGTTTCATAAGTAGCTAGATTAGGTTTTACTTCCTTCTCCACCATCAAATCAAAGAACTCCTTCGCCTCATCTAGCTTTCCTACATTTACTAATCCTCCCATAACCTTATTGTATGAATTTGCATTAGGTTTCAATTCCACTTCAACCATTTTCTTGAAATACGCAGTTGCATCGTCGACTCTATCAACTCCAAAACAAGCTTCCATTAACAAAACATAAGTATACTCATCAGGGTTAATCTCCCTTTCACTCATCTCTTTGTAAAGCTCCTCCGCCTCTTGAACCAACTTATTCGACCCAAGTTGTTGTATGAGATTATTATAAGACAACGTATCGGGACTACATTTCTTCTCACCCATGCTTTTAAAAACGTCAATAGCATCCCCAAATCTCTTAGCAATACAATACCCATCAACCATCACATTAAAACTCCCTAAATTGACCATAATCTTAATCGGAGGATTGTGCTCCCTACACATTCTATCAAACAACTCAATCGCCATATCCAACTTCTCGTTCTTTGCTAAGGCTTCCAAAACCAAATTATAACTAACTGCATTAAACCTAACCTTCGCACCATCTCCAAGCACTTCGTTATAAACATTCATAGCTTCATTTTCCATCCCTTTAGCAAAATAAGCCTTCATCAAATTCCCATAAATGATCCCATCCTCAATCAAACCACCGCCTAACTTCTCCTTCACCTCCTCGTACAACTCCACCACTTTATTTGCCTCACAATTTTTCATAAAGCCCCCCATAATCAAATTATAAACAACTGGGTCTGCCTCAACATATCCTTTTGCTATCATATCATCCTTCAGTTCCAATGCTTGCTCTAGTTTCATGTTATCTACCAGCCCCTTAGTTAAAATCCTGTAAGTAGTAGGTGATGGATTCAAAACAGAATCATCCTTCACAATCAACCTGTAATGCTCCAATGCAGTGTCTGTCTTCCTACAATCACAGTACACCTGCAAAATCAAGTTGTGTGTGATGATAGTAGGTGCCACTGAAGCCTGAGTTATAAACCTATGCAGAGACAGCAGGTCTGAGTAGCGCGATTGGCGCAGCAAAGCATTGAGCACGGCGTTGATGGTGAAAATCGTAGGTCTGCAATTAGAGTAAATAGAGTGTCTAACCAACAACGATGCTTCAGTCAGATCGTTTTCGCGAATGAGCTTTAGGATGTCGTTGTGAAGATTGAGGCGCTTTGCAGAGAGGGCAGATATGGTTTCGGGGATCTTGGGAGCGTTAGGGTTAATGGGTTTGGAAGGGATGCGTTGTCTCTGCTGCTGCTGATTGGGGCGCAGAGAGGAGAGAGGAGGTTCGATTCGGAGGCGACGCTTACGGCGGCGACGTTCTGCGGCGGCGTCTTCTGGAGTGGCGAATGATAGGTGTCGGGCTATGATTGGAGCATAGGAGTTTGGGAGTAGTCGGAATTTGTGTACGGTTTTGAGATGTAAGAGGAGTTGGGGTTTTGAAAGTAACATTTTCTGAGATTTAGGGTTTTGGAGAAGAGAACTGAACCAAGAGACGATGACGAATGTGGAGTTTTAAGAGGTTTGAATTGATGGATAAGATTTCAAAGACCAAACGTACAGTCGGGATTCAGTACAGAGTTATGTTGCTGAAATTTTATAAATGAGCAAGGGTTTTCTTTAAGTAATCAACTTACTTCGACATAAAATAAAATTAGAATGTTAAGTTATAAGTAGTTACCAATAGGAACTTGCAAATAGATGTGTTTGTTAATAATTCGACTTCTAGTTTAAAATAAACAAAATACAAAATAATCTGTTTAAATCTACTTATAAATAACATCATTCATAAGTAACAAACTGTTGTTTCGACTATGTTTAGTAACCATTTATAAGTAGTCAAACTATCTTTTAAGTTACTTATTTTGATTCTTGTGTTTGACAAATTCTTTATGCTTTGACAAATTGTTTTACTTATTTTAAAGTAAATTGCAAAAAGCACTTAAAATTATTATTCAAAACTCATTTCAAGAAGTTTTAGAACAAGCTTTGCTACCAATAGGGATCTTCTTATATTTCTAGTTTTTAGTCACTATTGTAAGCTCCATATAAAGAGTTGGTAAACACTAAAATTGGATGAAGTTTCTTGCAAGTAGTTTTGGTTGTTTATAAGTAGTGTCTAGCCATGCTCTAAGTCCCTAAAACTTTAAAACATATTGCATAAGTCCCCCATATCCACAAGCTATAAATCATTTTCATTTTCTAACAAGGGTAATTTGTATAAAGGAAAACTTGGGAACATCTTAGTTTTAAACCAACCGACAAATGTCTTAGAGACACAACCAACTCCAACTTTCTTCTCAGCTTTAAATTCATATAATTTCTTAACACTAAAACACATTCCGCTAACGATTCACTACCATCGTTGCAAACCTCATCGTCGCTATGCCCGTTGTTGCTCGTCGATCCTAACCACCATCATACTCATTTCACCTTCTCGGGCCTAACAAACCCTTACCTAGTAAATCTAACTTCACGCTACATTTCACTACCTATCACGTCGTCCAGGCTCACCACCTTACCATGACATTTTCCGCCACCACCTATTATCCTCGCTTTCTCGTTAATCATCAAACAACAATAAAAAAACCCAGAAGTAGGTACAAAATGATAGAGTTGGGGGATGCCCTAAGGGAAATTCTGTAATTTATTGTAAATTAATTAACTCTATGATTAATTCTCGTTCGTAATAAATGTGTTTTTCTTTATGTTATATATTTGATATAATGTATTATAAATAATTAAATATTTAATTAAAATATAACTAATTGAAAATACATAAATGGTGTGTTTGTGATAGTAATTACAAATAGTTGTAATCATGAGTATTGTATCACAATATATAATAAACATATCATCATTTTAAATAATCCTAGTCAAGATGCATTGACATCAGATATTGATGCATCTATTGAGACTGGAGTATGTAACGCTCTTCAAACGTTAGGTAGTGTATTATTCACGACTACTGAGGACACCAAGAGGTTACGTACTGATAGTTATTGAACAGTCGTGAAATGACTCACTTGGTAGTTTTTGTTGGTTAATATAGCTAAGGTCAAACAGAATATATCGATGTGACTAATTTACACAATTCTCTCAACTTGAGAATTCCATTGATCTTTGATATGAAAGTTCCGCTTTGGTTATAGTCAACTCATAGTCTGACGTCCAACGAGTGACTATAGTTAGGTCGAGTGGAAGTATTGGAAGTGAAACACTATTCAAGTGAGGATTCGCCTCCTTAGAAATATGGTGTCGGTATCGCGGTGAATTGAAGTCAACAAAAATTCAAAATCTCTTATCAAGGTAGTTTGGATAATAATGATTGTTATCATTGAATTAAAGACTTTATGTTTGGATGATAGAGTTGAACATAGATGATATTGGAATTTTTAACATTATTAAATTTCACAAGTCCAAAGTGATATAGTTTTGATGAAGATAAATAGTGTAAATAATAGTCACTACAAGGTAATGTTTAACAAAGTAAAATTGGTTTTTTACCGAAACCAAGTAAGCGATAAATTTGTCGAAAATGTCACACCATCTGCTAAGTGACGTGTGTACGTTAATATTCGAAGAGTTCTATATTAATTATTGACCAAATTTACATCTAAAGATTCACACGTCCGAAATGTTAAATACTCATTTGATCAAATGATTTAATTAATTTGTAGTTGTTATAAATTAATTAAATTAGTTAACATTTATGAAATAGTAACTATAAAATTTTATTTGATGTGCTAAACAATATTAACAAATTAGTTATAAATATATTAATCGATATACAATATCGATACATGTTTAAATTGGATTTAATTGCGGTAAATATTGTTTGGGCTTGAAGTGGGTTTGAAGCCCATATGTGGGCATATGTATTTCGGCCATGGAATGACAAGGAGGGTGCGGCTATGAAATGGCTATTTGGTTGAGCTTTGATATTTTAAAGCGAAGAGAATGAGTAAGAGAATGAAAGGGATCTTAATCCTATTTTATCTCTCTATCCTCTCCTTTATGAATATATCATGACCCTCACTTTTCCACCACTTTTTTTGGAGCCTCCACCTTCTCTATGTTGGACGAAATTATCCCCAAACATCTCCTCCATTTTCAAGCTAAAAATCAAGTTAAATAAAAGTTATTTAATAACCAGTGGGAATCATTTCAGAAGCTAGCACATGCTGGATTCGAATAGGATTCAAAGAAGCTTGTATCTTCGTTTCAACATGCATTCAGTAGTTTAACATCCTGATATTTTCAACCATTGGCATCTGTACATGTCGGACTTGAATTGCTTAAAACACCAGATTGTTAATTTATATTTGGCAAACTCAGCATATATAGTAAATAAATAAATCACAGAATCATAGACACAAAATAATATAACAATAACCAGCGGAAACAAAAGAATAGTAGTTCATGAAGCTACGATATATATAACAGAGTTAAAACAAGATACAATAGAAGTCTCGAATACATAGAAGTCTCAATACAATAGTCAAATAACAAAATCCGAATACATCGCTGGAATCAACTTAATATCTGAAAGCCGAATCGATAGTTGGATCTCCAAGCGAAGCTCCAAACTCTAAAGGTGTATGGAATGCTGTAACACTCAGTCTAACCTGAGCGTAAAGCAAAAACACCAAACACTCGAGTCAGGATTAACATTCTTATATCAATAAATCCATCTCAAGTGAAATATCAACTGAAATACAAGTAACTCAAAGGATGTTTGGGATAACCATCCTTTAAGGATCCGTGGAACTATCTATTATGTAGTAATATATGCTTTTATAATAATGTCTATAGTAAAGTAAACTATTAAAATAACGTTAAGGCGTTGCCCATATCCCCCTTTACACATTTTATATAATCACATTGTCTATACAGTACCGTAATCTCCTCCGTACTAGGCGTCGTCAGAGGGCACTCCATTGTTATGGTACAAAATCAACTCGTAGTGGTTTCGATAAGGTAGATGACATGGCACAAATAGGAAATGTCAGGGTAGATATACCAATTACACTTTCGAGCTGGTGGTAATGCATAGCTGCAGCTACCGCCCACCTCGAGCCACACTCCTAAATCAAAGGTGCGCACCAAATCAATGACAAAATAATAGAATGGCAAATTGAAGAAGTGTGTCCGATCGGAGGAGCTACCTTACTTGGACCATCGATTTCTCATGTTTTATCCACCTTAAGCTAACTTACGGGAGTCAGGTCCACATATATACCTCATATAGGATCGTCGCCACCATCCTACTTCATTATAGAATCTCCACCGCGTACACAACAGAGGGTATGACAATAACTGATCCTGACCTCTTTAACAACCAAACGTTATTATAACATTGCGATCATTTCAAAATAGTTTATACTTCAAAACTAAAATATCATTTCCATTTCAAAACTATATCAATACGATATCATTTCCATTTCAAAACAAAATACGATATCATTTCCATTTCAAAACCATATCAATACGATATCATTTCCATTTCAAATATATCCATTTTCAAAAATCATAGCACTTCAAAGTTATAACACTTTCGAAATTATAAAGCTTCTAAAACCATAACACTCTAGAAATCATAACTTAGAAATCATAATACTTTGGAAATCATAACTTAGAAATCATAATACTCAGGAAATCATAACACTTTGAAATCATAACACTTTCCTTTACCGTTTTGATATTAATGATGGTATATATAATAAGGTAGTTTATACAATAAAATAGTTTATATAAAATAGTTATAAGTTAAAATAGCTTAAAATAAACTACTTAGTATATTAAAATAGTTTATATTAAAAATAGTTTAGATCAAATGATTTATATTAAAATAGTTTATATGAAATAATTTATAAAGTAAAATATATAAATGATTTTGAATATAATTTAAAAATACTTTTTATAATAAAATAGCTTCCTTAAATTTCACAAATCGATTCCAAATCAACTCGAATTTCAAAAATTCAAATTTAATCCAATATCAAATCATCAATTTCAATTCAATTCAGTTTTTCAATAAACCATTTCAAATTATATCGATTTCAAATACAGATTTGAATAAAATAAACCCTTTCAGTTTTAATATATTTCAAAGCTTTAAATATTCCATATTTCAAAACTAAAATCGATAATCTCATTTATATCTCAATTTAACTTCATTATTATTTAGTTTCAAAATTCTCACTTGATAAAAATCCAATATCATTTAACAAAACCCCAAATTACAAATTGACTAAATACTTCATTCAATTTATTTTAAACTTGAAATATTCATTAATCACTTTAAACCAAAATCAAGTCATAAAATCATATCCTTTAAAAATCTCAAATTCAGTAAGTTACAAATAGATTTTAAATAAAATATAACTCTAAATTAAATACCATTTCAAATCAATTTCAAGTCTATCCTTCCAACCTTAATCTATTAAAAATTATTATAAACTTTATATCTGAAATATAAATTTAAATAAATACTTAAACATATCATTAATTTCATTTATATATTAAACCTATTCATATATTCCAAAATAGTAAAAATTATAAATAACTTCTCAAAAATTATAATTTCAAAATTAACTTATAACCATACAATTTTCAAAACATACACTTTTAAAAATCTAAATTTTAAAACTAAATAAAAATATATTTATATATTATATCTTTAAAATCAATATTTATTAAATCATATATTTCTTTCCAAAACCATGGAAATCATTTTCAAAACACACACATATATATATACCAATGGTGTTTGTATAAAATTTTATATCCTATGGTCAAATGATACAGATATTTATCATTTCAATCCGTAATTTAAATATATACGGGTACATATCATTTCAACCCGCAATCCCAAATTCAATTCAATGAAAATCGCTTAGGTTTATCATTTTAACCCATAACGATTTTCTCCTATTTTACAGATTTTTCGGGTATATATCATTTCAACCTATAATGAATACTATACTAATAGGGAACTTGCAAAGTGATACAGATATGATAATAATAATATTATAGGAATATATCATCAATATAAATAACATATAACGATGTCAGATGTCACAGGTGAATAGATATAGTTAATAACGTATATATAGTAATGTAAATAACTAGCAGCAGCACATTTCAATTGTCGTTTCAATTGAAATCAAATTTAATAAATATAAGAACGTTAATTGTGAATGATTGCTCACCTTTCGAGGCTAGAGAAGCACTAGAGTAAGATGGAAAGCATAGACACGGATATGCACACAGATACATAAATGACATAGAGACAAAGCTAGATCAGTTGTTGTGAATTTGGACGGCGGAGAAACAAGGCAATGTCAAATTTTTAGATTTAATTGACCAAAGATATATATCCTAAACATATCATATATAGAATTAATACAAAATTTGCTTATCATAACTGAACAAAATAAATATTATAACTATATATATATATATATATATATATATATATATATAAATTTTCTCTGAAATCAATAAAAATTTGAAAACCCAAATTTATGTGTACTTTTCTATATAAATAAACATATAAGTATATACAACTCACATACATTATAAACAACATATATACATATTATACAAATTGCCTAAAATCAATTTGAAACAGACAGTTAAAATAATATATATATATAAAGCTTATAAAGTAGAACACTAAACATATGATAATTACTTTAACAAGGCTACTGTGTAAAGGTACATATATATGTAGTATATGTGTGTGTATACATACATATATATATGCTGTAACCAAGCAGATTCAAAAATTTAAAACATAAATAATATAGTAATGTATATTTATAAAATACTATAACAACTAGATATAAAAATATGAGAATTAAACCTATATCTAGCTTATACAGTATAAAACAGATATATAGACTCAAACCAGTCAACACTTATATAAGCTGTCAAAACATATTACTCATACCCTATATGCAATGATATATAACTTATATAGTATATATAAATAACAACATACGACTAATGACTGTAAAGCAAAATATAAGCATAGAATGTAAAGTCTTATATACAAATATATATATATATATATGTATATGTATATGTATATGTATAAACAATTAGATAAACATACACGTAAGCCGGTGTGATGAAAATGAAAGCAGGCTTGAATATGACGACAATATATATATATATATATATGTGTGTGTGTGTGTGTGTGTGTGTGTGTGTGTGTGTGTGTGTGTGTTAAAAATCAATATTTATCACCTCAGGAAAACTTATATATACTAACTGACAATAAAAATCTATATATATACTGTATGCATATAAATAAAGGAAGCTGGCCAATATATATACTGTATACATATAAAAGTTGCACTATTAAAACCCATGCGTATACAAAGAATCTGGATTTGCAAAATATAATACTTATAAACTCATATAAATAAAACTAATGTAAACATACAATACCATTGCTTCAAGATCCAACAAACTCTCGAATAAGCATGCATATACTTCAGAAGTGAGGCTCGGCCATGGTAAAATATAAGGTGAAGGGGAAGCTGTGCATGATGTGGAGAGGAAAAAAACGATGAGGTCGGGCTTGGGAAAAACAGGTGAAAGGCTTCGGCTGTTGCTTGACAGGAAGGAGCTGCTGATCGGTTGCTGTAGAGATGGAGGCACGACTTCGGTGATGGATTTTGGGTCACAGGTTGGAGGCTAGGGGATGCTTTGGAGAGGGAGAGAGGTGGAAAGAGGAAAGAATGGTGGAAGAAGAAAGAAAAAAATATATAGTTGCTGCCTGACTATAGGATTCAAAGCAATATATATATATATATTAAGACGTTATATCTTTCCTTTTTGTTTTTTTTACTTCTGAGTAAAATGATACGAGAAGATGATAAGGTTTTGTAGAAACAGAAGTGCAACCATGAATGCATGGATATTCGTGGATCTAGAAAGGCAAAAAAGAAATAAACCAATATAAAAGTGAATCAAAAAATAATAAATCATTATAGGAAAAGCAGCGGTCAATTTGTTGAATTCAAAGAATATTAATAGTTAGGCTGTCCATTGGTTTGACGGTGGACAATGAAGGGACAAAAGAAACCAAAAGGTTTAAAAATGCATACCGATCCTATTAACTGTTTCGTGGTTTCATCGCTTACCGGTTCATGGTTTCGCCGCATATCGGACACTGAAATACAAATATGAATATCCTACGGAGATCGGTATGACGATGCGACGACCTGGAATTTTTAACATTTGAAATGGAATATTTAATTGATTTTAAACATTTGGAGATTAGTTTAACTTGAATTTCGAATATAAATATGAATTTGGCAATTAAATTATTGAATTTAATTTATTGAAGTTGGATAAAAATTTGAATCTTCAATTTTAAGCTTGTTAAAAATAATTTGATGGCTTAGAAAATTTATATTGATAATACTGAAGATAATGGAAGCTTCAGAATTTAATTTGGAAATGTTTTGTTTAGTTTTGAGTTTATATTGTTTAAATCGATATTTAAAAACAGCCTTCCGAGGCACAGTCTCGGATTTCAATGAAACTAATTCCATTGGATTCGTAATATTGTATTATTATTGGATTTTAATTTTCATAGTGTTTGGAGTGATCGTTTGGCCGTACGATAAATAAACGCGTTGAAAATTAAATTGAAAATTTAATGTTTTAACTGGTTCAAAAAGCTATCTTCTCTATACGATCAAATTGGAGCCCGAGATTTGTTCTATTGGGTTCAGAATAGGGTTATAACCTAAGAGACGCTAGGCGGCACGCCTCGATAGGAGTTCGTGATTTCGAGTTAGGTTATACGAGATATTTTGAATATAAAATTATTAAAAAAAATCAAACCCTACCTTCCTCTACGCGCCAACATCATTGTGTCTCCTTCTTCTTTTATATTCGTAGCCGAGCATTTGAAATTAAAAGAAAGAAAAAAAACAAAGGAACGAAATCAATTCATTCGTTATAATAAAAAAAACATGGCTGAAGTTCGATCGATTTGATCCGCGATTTTGCGATAGGGGTAGATCGATGGACGAAGTCGCATATGGAAAAGGGGTGCGGATTTGGGGGCCTTCACATTTGGTATCAGAGCATTTGGTTAAGCGACAACCCTGGCTCTGTTGGGTGTTACTCATTAGAGATAGAGTCAGTAGTACTCTAGAATGAGTGTGAGTGTAATAATGGATATAAGCGCGTATTTGTTAGTGAATATAAAATTGTTTTATATTGTGTTGACTTATCGGTTGATTGTTTATAGATTCTGGTCGGTGCAGTTTGGCCAGCTGTTTCGATAGGGATTTCTAAACTCTTGAACAAGATAAACCAACACAGTATTGTTTTAAAATCGGGTAAATGAGATAATTTTACCCAAACTATTTTCGTATATAAAAGAAATAAATTTTCTGTGGATTATTATAATATATGGTTGCTTGGTTGCTAGGAAGTGATAATATTAAATTATTATCATCGTTGTATGAGGAATTGAAATCAAAACCAAAAGCTAAGAAAATAAAAAATCCAAATGGGATTCGTAAATGTAAATTATAAATGAGATTTATAATATGAAATAGAATTCCAGAGAAATATTTGGAAATGTTTTTGAAAATATTTGAAATTCGGGAAGTTTGGATATTAAATTCCTTTTGGGACTGGAAATAGTTTTCAAGGGTTTGGGAAAAAAATTTGGAGGGATAAAAGCTCTAAACTCTTTTCGGTCGCTGGAAAATAATTCGATGATGATCACGACATCATCGGTGTTCATTTTCGAGTTTCCAAAAGAGGAATTGCTACCGAATTGTTTTAAATTAAAGTTGTTGCAAACTGGGTCTGGTTTTGGGAATTCAAAAAGGATAATTTGAATTTATTTCAAGAAAAAAATGGTTTTGAAATGTTGGAAAGACTCTGGAATTTTATTAAAAATTGTTATGGAATAATAAGTTTGAAAACTTAGGAAATTCAAATTTAAACTAAAATTGACTTGAGTTAATTTGTATAAATGTGAATTTGAGAAGTCTTATAAACTAAATGTTTGGAATAAAATTATCAAGATGGAAAATAAATTGTGAATGAATAAATAAATTTGCAATTGCAAGTACATGAAAGTGAATTGAATGTTGAAATTCATTTCGAATTTGTAAGTAAATAGAACTGGAATTGGAATTGAATTTGAATTGCGATAAACAAAGTGAAGTATTGAAAACAAATTAGTAAGTGAAACTAATTGAAGAAATGACAAATAGATATTGTTTGAAATGAATTGAATTCAATATTTATAAATGAATGATAAATTAAATCCACATGGAATTTGAAATCCAGTTTAAATATAAGTGGTTGTAAACCAAATGGTGAATTGAAATTGAATTGTGTTTGAGAATGAACAAAAGAATAAAACTGAAATTGAAACTGAATATTGAAAACCAATTTGAATTTTGTGAGATAAAATGAAGTTGTAAAATTAGTTCGAAGTGAACTAAAGATAATAAAGGTGAAAATATCAAAAATGGTTTGAAATTACATGAATTGGAATTTGTAATGAATTGGTAAAGAAAACAAATTTAAAATAGTGATACGAATCAGTTGTGAATAAAAGATGGTTGATAAATTCAATATTCGGAAGTTAAATTGAATCCAAACAGAATTGAAAGTGTAAATTGAATTCAAATGAAATTATAAATGCAAGATTGAATGAAAATGGACATATAACTTCAATAGTAAAGTAAAAGGGGCATTTCACTAGAAGGACAAATTTTGCAGTCCAATTAGTTTGTAGGACACACATCCACAAGAATTAATTTTAAGGCCAAAGTCAGCAGAATAATTACTTTTAAGGACAAAGTCAATGGTCCAATTACTTTCAAGGATATAATTTCATAGGTTTTTAGGCCTTAGAAACTAATTATTTTGCATTTGTCCTTAAAAGTAATTATTTTAGTTGTGTGTCCTAGAAACTAATTGCACATGCTAAAAAGGCCCTTGTGACTAATTTCCACAAAGTAAAAATGATATAAGAAGTAAGTATTCAAATTTTGTAATGAAATGTGCAAAATGATATTTGAATGTTGTAATTGGATATTATGGCTAGCAGGATATACAGGTGTATTAAAGGAAATGGAATTGTGATTTTGATCTCGAAGATAAATTTGAATGGCTCGACAAAAAGGTATGTATTTAAATTTCAGTATGAAATTTGATGATTTTCTTGTCTAGCCACTTGGCATTTTATTTTCTTTTGGAATCTGAGGGCCTGTGGTGCCATTTTGTAATCGTACCGAGCTAGCCGCGCAAAGGAGACGCTGGAGAATTTTTTTCGAAAATTTAGGGTGTTAGAAATTTTGAAAGTTTAAATTTTGAATTTAAATTTAAATTGTTAAAGAAAACAATGTTGTATGGAACTTATAATTGAAGTTGGGAAGTTAGTTGAATTAATGATGGGTCTTAAATAAAAAAAAGATTTGCTTTGGTACGATGATAAAACTGTTTGGTTTTCGAAAAAAATATTAAACGGGTTAAGGATCATTCTTCTTGACTAGTAATTTCGGGACGAAATTCTTTAAGGGGGGAAGGATGTGATGACCCAGAAATTTTTAACATTTGAAATGGAATATTTAATTGATTTTAATATTTGGAGATTAGTTTGACTTGAATTTCGAATATAAATATGAATTTGGAAATTAAATAATTGAATTTAATCTATTGAAGTTGGATAAAAATTTGAATCTTCAATTTTAAGCTTGTTAAAATAATTTGATGGCTTAGAAAATTTATATCGATAATACTGAAGATAATGGAAGCTTTAGAATTTAATTTGGAAATGTTTTGTTTAGTTTTGAACTTATATTGTTTACATCGATATTTAGAAGCAGCCTTCTGAGGCACAGTCTTGGATTTCAACGAAATCAGTTCCATTGGATCCGTAATATTGTATTATTATCGGATTTCAATTTTCGTAGTGTTTGGAGTGATATTTGGCCGTACGATAAATAAACGCGTTGAAAATTAAATTGAAAATTTAATGTTTTAACTGGTTCAAAAAGTTATCTTCTCCATACGATCAAATTGAAGCCCGAGATTTGTTCCATTGGGTTCGGAATAGGGTTATAACCTTAGAAACGATAGGCGGCACGCCTTGATAGGAGTTCGGGATTTCGAGTTAGGTTATACGAGATATTTTGAATATAAAATTATAAAAAAATCAAACCCTACCTTCCTCTACACGCCAACATCATTGTGTCTCCTTCTTCTTTTATATTCGTAGCCAAGCATTTGAAATTAAAAGAAAGAAAAAAACAAAGGAACGAAATCAATTCATTCATTATAATAAAAAAGAAAAGAAAAACATGGCCGAAGTTCGATCGATTTGATTCGCGGTTTCACGATAGGGGCAGATCGATGGATGAAGTTGCACATGGAAAAGGGGTGCGGATTTGTGGGCCTCCACAGACGAGATGATCAAAACGGTATATAAATATCAGTGGTACGATCAATCTATCAAAAGTCGATAAGTGGTACCGAAAATACTGCTAATTTGCCAGAAATAAGATAAACGGAGCAATTGCAGTCAAAATTTTGAGAAACGAAATATAGTGTCTCACTGAGAAGATGGTTTACAAATTTATTGTATAAAACTATTCAGGTTTAGAAAACATTTTATTGTCATCAAATATTAACTGATTTGAATTGAAATGAAATTACACAAGAAAATAAATTTCGATATTATCAGATGAAAATTTACCATATGTTATGTTTAAATAAACATTTTTCAAATATCAAATTTCTACGTTCAGTAGGCTTTGGTAAAGTATGTCACTGATTTGCAAATATAAATTAATATTATATATTATATCATATGATGTTTAAACCGATATGTGATGAGTCTAGCCTATTAATGTATTGATATACTGTTACATTTTGATGGTGATATATTTATGTCCTTATGTGATTATATAAAAAAATTGATGCATATAAACATACTGTTGCCCACGACATATTTTAAAAATATTGAATTTATATTTTAAATATGAAAATAAGTTATATAATACATATAATTGTCACTAATACAAGTATTACATATCATGTCTTATAATTATGTTTTAAAATTTTATATGATTCGTTTTACACCTGAAATGATTTCGACAAGATAAAAATATTACATATATATTATTTAAACATTATTTAGATCAAATAAATTCCATAAATCTATAACATCAACAAATATATCAAATAATATATATTCTAAATTTTATAAAATTAATTCATTATCTAATAAGTTTTTGGCTGCTAAAAAGCATTTTCTTAAATTTTAATATACATACATACATACATGCGGAATTAATAAATAATTTTAAAATTGATTTTAAAATTATAATATGTAGAAATAATTCTAAAATGTTAAAAATATTGTTAAGAATGTTATAAAATGTTTTTATATAAAATTTTATGTTTTGATTTTTTTTTAAATTTTATTGAATTCCAAACGAAATTCAATATTAATAAATAAATAAAATACATTTTTTTTTGCCGTGAGTATAGATGGATATGTACATATATATATATATATTATTTTTCCTATATTTGTATTTTTCATTTATGTATTGACTTATATATTTAATGGAAAATGATTTATATATATAAACACACACACACACATGTAATTAGTTTATGCGCATATTAAAAAAATCAAAAAAAAAATCACATTTTGCAATAAGATAAATAAATATTTAAAACTTTTTAAAATGATTTATTTATTTATTTTGCATACACACACACATATATATACATACATTCATACATACATACATATATATATATTTGTATATAATTATATATATATATATATATATGTGTGTGTGTGTGTGTGTGTATTGTAAAATCCTTATATATATTCAAAATTATATACATATATGTAATAATTTGTGTATATAAATCAAAGTACATAAACATATATTTGGGCAATATAATTGTATACTAGAGGGGCTAACATGTCCGTTGCGTTATAAATCCCAACACATATACATGGGTGTGTCAAACCTTGACCAAGTTGCTGTGTTACACACACACACACATACATATGTATATACACATATAAATATAATATAACATTATTACATTATATAAAACTATATTATAAATTTAAATAAAATAATGATTTTATTTAAAAGGTAATTTTGGAATGTTCTAAACCAATTAGACTTCATATGCCAAATAAAGATCCAAATGGTAAAAATTTCAAATTCACTCATTTCTTCCACCGTAGGCTGGTCCAATTCTAACAACAGTATTGGAGTCCAACAGCCTATGCGGTCTAAATTAGTCATGTTAGGATTAACTAATTAAGCTCATATCCCAGATGGCAACAAGAGTATTGGAACCCAATAGCCTATGCGGTCTAAATTAGTCATGTTAAGATTAATTAATTAAGTCCACTGCCCAGTTCCAACGGTAATATTAGAGCCTAACAGCCTATGCGGTCTAAATTAGTCATGTTAAGATTAACTAATTAATCCCACAACCCAGGTGGTAGGGTGTCTAGAAAGGTAGTGTCGAAGGATTGGGTTTAGGTAATCAAGTACTCTACTTTATTTGGTTACCGACCTAGCTCGAACTGATTTATCAACCCAAAGGTTATCCTAATAGAAAAGACCCAATTTAAATTGGGCCTCAAGCTAATTTTCAAAATTGTGTGAAAATTAAAAACATAGGATTTTAAATTTAAAAGTTAAATTTAAAATAAATTATATAAAAATGTTATAATATAATGAAAACTTTCAAAATGTTTGAAAATAAATGTAAATTAATTTCAGAATTTAAATTTTTATTAATAAGATTAATAAAATTTTATTAATTTAATAAGCTAATTAATTAATAAATATATACATATAGCATATATTATGACATATATTATATAGTTTTAAATGTTAAAATAACATAAGTATAATATATATCTATAAAATGAATTCTGGAATTAATTAAATTATAATTATTTATTAAATTAATTAATTAAAGTGAAATTGATTAAATTACGCACACACACATATATTTATATATGTTATACTATAATAGTAAATATTCTGTATATATGATATATTATAATAATATTAAATTAATTAATTAATTAAAATTAATTAATAAGATTTAATTAATATAAACTTATACATAAGATTATTATATAAGTAAATTAACATATAAAAGTAATATAATAATACAACTTAGATAATATGAATGTATAAATTAAAGATGGAACATCAAGAAACCCTAAATAGACTTAAGGAATAAATACATACGTAAATGTATATATATGCGATTTCTAATATGTTCGACACTTGAATCACAAGGGTAATTCATAAGAAATACATTATTCCATAAGTCGGTATCACTTAATATAATATATTGAAGATTATGATTCTTCGATATAATATTGTCCTCTACCATATATATATATTAAAAATTACTTGCATAATCCTTAGTTGTTGAGGAAACTCAAGCTAGGGATGTTATGTGTAGTATTATTAATATATTAAATAGACGAGGTAAGATAACTATATGTATTTGTTGAGCAAACTCAAGGTACATATACTATATTTAGGTCGTCATGATATGACAGGTACAAGTGAATAATTTCATTTCGGTTTGTTGGGAAAACTCAAGGTCGAATTGAAATTAGGACAAGGTACCAAGGGTTAGTAGTTGCATATGATACAACTGATAAGGAGTTATCCATTGTCTATGGAGCTATGATTTGTTAAGAAAACTCAGGGTCAAAATTCCAAGATGGACGAGTCCTAACACCTAATAATGAAGTCGAAAGACTTCTATGTTTTGACCTAGGGTTTAGTGAAACATAAATGACTAGCGGGAGATTATTAGTAAAATGAAACATAAAGTTTAACCTTACTAATATTATAATTTTAAGAACTTCTACTATAATATTATCCTAATTATCTACCAAATAAAACTTGTAGAAATATGTCAACTCCAAAACTGTTTTGATAATGACAAGTTTACCAGACCAAATTATAGCAATTGGCTAAGAGTGATTAAGATAGCAATTGACTTATGAGAATTTTTGATTGGTTGTTATATATGAAACTACAGAACAACCCACTAATAATGCGGATCCCGAACCTAAACTTGCTTATGAGAAATGGGTTTCTATTGACTAAAAATTCTACAAGCGAGACAGAATGACTAATCAACCTTGGAAATTGTGAGAGAGTGGTGTTTTAATAGTGTTGTTAGTTTTACAATATATGATCACAAATTAATGATGGAATGCTAGTAACAAAGAGACATAGATTTTAGAGTGGTTCGACCAAAATGAATGCCTACATCCACTGTACACGTTATTCTCACTACACACACACATATAATTACAATGCATACATGGAGATGACGGAAATGCTTGAAGATGATAAGACCGTGGTAGGAAGTGTTATCCTTCTAAGTTTTCTGAATTTGACCCCTTTCCCGGTGAAATGCTTAGGGTATTTATACGAGCAAGCCCCCTTTGACCTACGGTTCACATTGCCTGAGGATATTCGCGGTCTGTAGGCAGATCGGACCATGGGATAGTTGTCAGCTGGAGGGTTGGTAGAGATACATGCATATGGTGTGAAGCTACCTACATACTTTGATTGTTTCTTTTGTGGGATGTCAAGTGGCGTAACTTAGAGTTTGTTACTACTTTTCATGTCGGGTGGGAGCAGTTGGTGGAAAGGCGATTATATTAGCACTTTTCCAAGGTGGCAAAACTTTAGTATTATTCTTTTTATCTGTCGGTCTGACTATTCTCTCTCCTTAGAGCCACTTCATTCGATTTTTGGTCCTTTTGTGAGAGGAACTTGGGAGTATAAATCGGCTAGTCCTTGGGTCGGTCGGTTCCAAAAAACCTGGATTAGCTTGGCTGATGCGTTTATCTTCCTATGGGTGGCCGCTATGCCCTATTAAACTTTTGCAAAAATTTTAAGCAACATTTTCCTCCCAACCCTACCCTTATAGGTGTGGACGGGCGGGCTTGGAAATACGAAATGATGTGATTTGATGGAAGCTTGTAGTGTAATTAATGCTGATATCACAAGTCTTTCTATGGGTGTCATTAGCGGTCTGTTTTTCTCTGTAACTTCTGAGCCAAAGGATCTAAATCGACCCTAACATCACATCTCTTCGCATGGTCCGAATTTGGTTGTCTTTTCGAGATGAAAGTCATGATTTGGCTGGTAAGGGTCTATAAATCGACACAACTATCTTTTCTTCGCCTTTTACTGCTTCCCCATTTCTTCTGCCATTGTTGTAATCTTTTGACACTTTTCGAATTTCTCCATTAACATGTACGTCCCTCTCTCCATTGTCGTTTATCATTATCATTAAGCCATCCATGGTTCATTTCTCCGCCGTGGGGTGCCCATTGGTGGCGTCCTTTCTTGTGTTTTTCTTCTCTTTTTGACGGCGCCCCTCCTCATTTGACCATGCTTTGAGGCTGATTACTCACTAAAGGGGAGGCATTCGTCGTGCTTGTATTTTAATGTTTGTTATGATCTTATCACATAATGGCTGCTTCAGATAGTGCTTTGAGTTTCTCTCTCATGGCCCCTTCTGACTTCGTGGGTGGATCAAATAACATGGTCAGAGAGATGAACCTATTTGGTTGTACCCCTAGCTTGATCCAATTTCCAAAAGTCCACGAACAAGCTGTCACTTCCCACCAAATTACTACACATTCTCTTTCAGTTACTTGAAAGTCAAAGTGTCCTTGCCCCTGCATCCAACCATCGTGTCCCTTTAACGGGCTTGGCCTCGCTCCGGGTCAACTTACTCCAGACAGTCATCGTTATATTATGGGCCTTTGTGCAGCGTACCATTGTTTGGAGTTAGGGACACCCTCCATGGGCCTTGTCACCCGCCTCTTTAATATAAATAAAGGGCCTGGTCATCACCCTAGGACTACTACCACATCCAGATGAAGAAGAAGAGAAAAGTGATCTTCACTAGGGTTTCAAAGAAAGGTGTCCCTGGTTGGAAATATTGGTATTTCTTTATCTTGTAAGCTAAGAATGAGGGGTTGCATTTCCAGTCATTTTGAACTTTTGGTGAGACTATCTGTGATGTCCCGGAAATTTGGGCAATATTTATTTAATAATTTCCATTAATTATTATTTTAAAATGAGGAATATTGATTTAATAATCTAATTCAAATAGAAATTATCTTTTGGAAACTAATAATTATTTAGTTTGACAAATGTTATCTTTTCAAAATTTATAATAATGATAATAATAATTTAATTTGGGAATCATATTCTTTTCAAAGTTAAAAATATTTAAACGATAAAAATTATCTTTCTAAGCTAATTTAAAGGATATTTTATTTATAATGTATATATGTGTATACATTGTAAATAGGGGGTTTGATTTTAATTTTAATTTTAATTTAATAAGAATATTTTCAAATTTATAATATATGTATGTGTATAACTTGTGACTTGGAAAATTTGATTAAGATTAGTATAGAAACTTTTCAAAAGCTTATTTTAAAAATCTATCTTATACTTTCAAAAGTAATTAAAATAAATATTTATTTTGTTTAAAAAAATATAATAGTTTAAATTGTATATTATAATAAAAGTTTATTTTGTTTTCTTTTAATTTTTTTTTTTTTGAAATAGACTTAGTTCATTACATTAGAGTACAATATTTTAGTTTGAAACTTTAAAATAAGGTTTAATTTAATATTATTTTCTTTTTTAAATTTTCTTTCTTGAAAATTTTGCTTTTAAAATATACAAATAAACATTAAAATATGTAATTTTATAAAGGTAATTTATATGTAATCATTTAAAGGCTAAGTGGAGATAAACATTTAAAAACATGATAACATAAATTAGAAATGGATTTAAAAACATTTATAAAATTAAGAAAATTTATTATAATATTAAAATGAACATGTGTAAGGTTATTATACTTAAGGAAGACACTTGTAAATCACTCTACAACATAAAGTAACAAGTGGCATTGTTTTATTTATTTTTGAAAACATTTTATTAAAAATATATTAAGTAGAAAACTTAGCAATTCATAATTGTTCAAAAATTATCTTCAAAAGAAAATCCGAAATCAGATTGTAAGAAGAAATTCGAAACCAAATACAATTCATGTTCAAAAATCTACAAAACAAACCTGCTTAAATTTTTAAATCTGTAATCTGTTTGAAGATCAACACAAGATCATCTGCATGCATTTAAGACTAGGATCATCTTCATCAAAATGCAGTTTTAAAATCAACTACAACAGCAAACAAATTCACCAGATTCAACTAACAAATCAGCAAGTAATTCAACAATCAAAATTGGAAGAAAATGCAAAACTTCAGATTTACTATCCAAAGCAATACAGTTCCAGGAAAATGTGATTGCAACAGAGTGTTCTATGCTTCTTCAATAAATGTGAGTAAATTTCTGTTTTAAAAAACAGTTCTTTCCTTTTAAAATCAAAGCTAAAGTAAATTCCAGAACTTAAGTTACAATTCAAACTGTTTCTTTTCAAAAATCAAAAACTGCTGTGAATAAAACTGCTCTGTCTTTTTTTTTAAGTGAATAACTTCACAATTTAAAAAGCTTAAATTTATCTGTTGCACGTGGATAAATATGAATAAGTATGCTTTGTATGATTGTATTGTGATGGATGTTCTGTGTGTATAACAAAGTAAATATATATATGTGTTTACAGGTATCTGTATATTTGTTCATGTTCTTAAAACTAAGATTTTAATAGAAACCCATTACCTCTTGATTTGATCTCTGTTAGGATTTGATATGTAAACACAAAGTGTTTGTTTAGTATGGATTTAGGTTTATAAATCATAATTAAGTCAAGTTAAGTTTCTGGTTGACTCTATAAACTATAAGAACAGTCATTGTTCAAATAAGCAAAATTTCAAACTTCTTAAAATATTAAATCTGCTTTATAACTTGAATGCTTATATGAAATCATGATTTTTAAAACTAAAATCACACTTTTTTAGTTAAGTATGGAAGGTGCATTACTGGGTTGGACAGATAATGGATTTTTGGGTTTATTTGATGATCTAGTGGATTTGGAATGTTGTAGTTCTTCTAGGAGGTGGAGGAATGATTGGTGAGTGGAGGAAAAATGTCAGGTGGATGGTCAGAGATAGGTTGCGACGGTGGTTGCTTATTTCAGTTTCTAAACCTAGTTTTTGGGTGGTCGGTATTTTGTTGCTTCTTGATTTCTCTGGTGCATCGAGTGATGTAGGATTTTGGGGATTGGAAGAGGGGATGCAGATGAAGGTTTGACCGGAGTCGTAGGTGCTCCGATGGTCGGAGACGGGTTGTCGAGGTGTTGACAGGTTTGGTTTGGCTATCTCGATTTCGATTTCGAGCTACTGTGGGGATTCTGGTGGTCGTGATCAGGTGTGGAGATGGTCGGCGACGTGATGAAGGTGGTGATGATGGCTGGAAGTTTCCAGAGCGTCGGTGCATATGCACCGTGCATATTTCAGTTCTGATGAACTTTTTGGGTTTGGGCAGGGATGTGACTCGAGTTTTGCTCTGGTAGATCGAGTATTTTCTCAAAGCACTTAAGGTTTTGTCTCGAAATATTTGTTAGATGGTCTCGAGTCAATGTTTAGTTTCAGGTTTTCTAACCTGATAGTGTTCCGGTTTTCAAAAATTTAAATGAAATTCAAAATTAAAGCAGGATTTTAAAACAGGGTTTTAAATTCAAAGTTTAAGTTCAATGAACTTTTGAATCCTAAATTTTTAAAAATGAAATATTTTAAATTTTAAGCAAGGTTTAAATCAAGTTTTAAAATCATGTTTAAATATGGTTTCAAGTTTACCATGGATTCAAACCTTGAATTTAAATCAGTTTTGTAAATTTAAATGTTGAACAAGTTTAAATGTTTTAAAGTAGATTTTAAAAGTGAATTTGGTTTCAAATAAATGTTTAAACTTGATAAAATTCTTTATACAGGTTTTCTTTAATATTTGAATAAAAGTTATGATGTGTTTAACTTAAATTTGGAAGTTAAAATAATCAATTTATTTTTAAGCTTGATTTCTTTAATAAAATTAAGTAACTTAATTTTAAACTTTTTCTTATATAAGTATTTTATATAAGTAATGAATGTTCTTTATATTTATTTTAAGGTTTATAAATTTATTTAAATTTGGATAAATATTTAAATGGTTAAACATTTTGAATCTTAAATTCAAAATGGAATTTGAATTTAAATTTAGAAGTGTAATGTTTTAAATACACTTGAATGTTAATGAAGTCATTAATAAAGTGAATGAATTATCTTAGAAATAATTAAGATACTAAAAAATTTAATTTATAAAAGAATTAAGGAATAATTTATTTATTTGATTTTAAATTAATGATTTAGATTAATTTATAATTAGAAATGTTTAATAACGATTAATCTAAGATAAATTTCTTAAGAAAGTAATTAAAGAAAATTTTATTAGTTAATAAAGATAATTATCTAAGGATTTTTAAGTAATTAATTAATGTGATTAATTTTGATAATTAATTAGATTAATTAATTGAAGATAATCAATTGTAAATTGTTAAGCATATTTACTTGATAAAATTAATTAAGGGATTAATTACTTATTGTAATTAATTTTGATAATGTGATTATTTTAAGTTAATTAATTTAGTTTAATTAATTTAAGAAATCATTTGAGGATTTAATAAGAGTAATTACTTAATGTAATTAATAGAGCATAATTACTTAGAGAAGTAATAAATGATAATTACTGGAATGTAATTAGTGAAAGATGATTTATATTGAAGTAATTTGGGTAATTACTTTTGTAATTAATCAAGGGATTAATTAATGAACATAATTAATTATGGTATAATTAATTTGTTAATGAGTAATTAATGGTAGTTAATTACTGGATTGATACTAATTAAGGATGATTAATAATTGTATTTTAAATTTTAGATTAATTACTAAATGTAATTAATTTAAATAAAGTAATTAATTTAAATATAAATTAGAGATCATTAATTAATATAATTAATGATGTAATTAAGAATTGTTTAATCAAGGAATAATTAATAATAAAGCGATTAACTAATGTAATTAATTAAGGATAAATGTAATTAATTATAGTTAATTAATAAATGAAGTAATTAAATGTTAATTACTAACGATTAAGGTTAATTAATTTTTTTTGAAATTAATTTAAAGACTAATTACTTATTGTAATTAGAGAATGATTAATCAAAGGTGTTTAATCAAGATGAATATTTAGAGAAAGATTAATTAACTAGGTTAATTAAGTAATGGATATATAAGCAGGATTTATAGATGTAGTGATTAATTTAATTTACTTTAAATTAATTAGAGATAAAAGTAATTGAGTTAATTCATTTTAAATTAATTATAGATGGTGGTTAATAAATCATTGCTTATGGATGATACTGATATTTCATTGAATTGTTGTGATCTCAGTAATGAGATGAGTAGTATCTATATGATATGGATGCTTAGTTTAAGTATGATAATATGGATTATCTGTTTGTGATGATTATCTATTTGTGATGATATTACGGATTATCTGTTTATGATGAAAATGTGATTATCTATTGTGACATGTGAATTATCTATCTGTGTGTATATAGATAATGATGAACTGAATAATTATTCGAACTAAAATCACTTGGACATTAAGATGGCGTTTGGATTTCGATGAGACCAGGATCGGGTTTCCAAATTTGGAATTCCGAAAACCACATCAATCCAAATTAAACGTTAGGTCGTGAATCTCAAGTGAAGAGTGAAGACTCGAGGTGTAAGGACTATTCGTGTTAATACTCTGAGGGTGATTCCAATACGAGTTTAACGGGGGTAGTACTTTCAGGTTCGAGATGAAGATTCAGAGTGCAAGGGCTATTGTCGCTAACTCTGAGGGTGATTCCAAAACAAGTGTAGCGAAATAGTGCCTTCGGTTTCGTTCGAAGCTAGAACGAACTTGTATGGATTGAATGCTTTCTGAACATCGTCAGGTGGACGATGAGCATTCTAAGATAGATGTGTCCTATAAAGGTAATCGTAGCCTCAAGTCTCATCAACCGGGAATGGCTAAAACAGGGGAGGTGCAGCAAGGCTAAGTGGGTTATGCCCAAGTAGGACGAGATTTACCCCTGTTTAGAAGTCCCTTTTATTTCGGTTGTGTGGGCAGTTAGCGACGACCATCTGCGGGGTTGTCTTGTTCGAGACTGTCCAATAAGGGATGGTTCCGGCTTTGTGTTGCAGGAGATTGGGAGTGATCCTTGGTACGGTGATCTAGGCCACGTACTGTGACAGACGGTACCCCAGTAGCACTGCCATTGTATGTAATCCAAACTCCAATAAGTGCCTGTACGGTTTTGATTGTGCCCAACTATGTTGGAACGTGAGATGTAAGCATTCCAGCTATTTCTTTATTTCATTTTGAAAACCTTAGACACTATTATAATATCACTGGATTTCCTATCAAATGTTTTGGTTAGCGTAAGGTAAAAACTTTTCCATCTTGATTGGAATTGGTATTACATATGTACTTGGAGTTGATTTTCCCGCATTATAATATTAAAATGAACACGACTTTTCTCTTATATGCCTCGGTGTGGATTTATGCTTCCATTCTCCATTCGTTTAGTGTGTCTATGCTAATCCTGAAGAGCTCATCATTTTGTTCGCGGTTGTAGGTCACCCTACGAGGGGATGGGGCATCCACCCCGATAGGCAGCATGGCCTTATGCCCTTTTGAAAAGGAGAAGGGTGTGTGGCCGGTTGAAGTTCAAGCGGAGGTGTGATACGACCACAATACAAGAGCAGCTCCTCTGCCCAATTTCCTTTCGCTTTGGAAAGCCTTTACTTGAGATTATACTTGGTGGTTTTATTGGCTGCCTCGACCTGTCCATTGGCCTATGGGTAAGCGACCGAGGAGAAGCTCTTTTCTATTCTATTTCTATCGCGAAACTCTTAGAACATCGCATTTCGAACTGGGTCCCGTTGTCTGTACCAATTTTCTCTAGGAGGCCGAAGTGGTGGACGATGTTCTTAATAACGAAGTTGAGAACCATTGGAGCTGTAACACCAATTAAGGTTCTACTTCAACCTATTTGGTGAAATAATCTCTGGCTACGATTGTGGGGCTGTATCTGCCTTTGGCGTTAGGAAGCTTCTTGATCAGATGATCCCTCATGTATCAAATGGCTAGGGGATGTCATGGAGACCAAAGGGGCCAGGGAAGCCCTGTGGCCTTCGAGAATTGCAAGCACCCATCATATTTCTTCACATATTTCATAGAATCCCTTACCATGGTGGGCCAATAGTACCCTTATCTAGCAACCCTTTTTGCCAAACTTTTCCCCCCAACGTGATCTCCGCAGATGCCTTTGAGCAACTCCTCTAAAACCTGAGAGGCTTCATCTTTGAACACACAATATTGCAATGGGGTTGGGTGTCATCTCCTGTAAAGCTTCCCTTCGATTATCGTGTAATGTAGTGAATGATGCAAAGTTTTTCTAGCCTCCTTATCGTCGGTTGGTAGTTTGTTACTCATGATATACCTATATATGGACATTATTCAACTTCCTTTGGAGGGATGATCAATTTCCATGATGGTTTCCCCTTGCTCGAAGCTGGGAGTGCTATGGGTGTCCAGTGGTAACCATGGGAGAGTTTCTTCAGGGCCACTTGTTGCTTTTTCTAATTGTTTTACCTTACCGTTTTGCTTCCTAGGGATTTGTTCTTGTCGGAATTCTCCAAAGGCTTTGGTAAGTCTCCAAGCATTAGTGATGTAAAGTGCCAAAACCTTTCCCTTTATTTGAAAGTGGTTTTTCATTTGGTTGACGATGATGGGGGAGTCACTGTATGCATGTAGTGATTCCATGTGAAGTTCTTTCTCAATCTTTAGGCTAACCAAGAGGGCTTCATATTTGACCTCGTTGTTCGTGGCCTTGAAGGTAAGTTAGACGGAGAAGTAGAGCTCTTTCCCTTAGGGGTAACTAGGACCATTCCTGCTCCTACTCCCATCTCACTGGATGCATGTTACCAAAAAATGCATCAATACCCAGTATGAGTTTGTGAAAGCACTAACCATGTTCCGATAGAGCAATAATATAGAAAATAAATGTAAATAGAGCAGAAATAACAAAGAGACTATAAATTTTTTATAGTGGTTCGGCTGTTAATGAAGCCTACGTCCATTTTATAACTTTTTATTAACCGGCCCCTGTTACAGGCTAAATCAGATTACAATATGATTGAATATCCTAGGTAGATCAAGTCACAAGTACAAGAGTTCACTGGAGAATCACAATGAACCCCTAGATAACTATTGTGTGGGAAGAGAAGAGTGAAGAATAATCTTTGCAGAGTTCCAGCAATCTGTTCTGAAGATAGTCTTTGTGTTGTAGGTAGGATTGTATTTATAGGAGTAGGATAGAAGTTGGGCGAAGGCCGACTTGTCAGAAGCTTCTACTCAGCGCTAGGAAGGAGTCCAGAAAAACTCAAGACGACCTGAGTTAACATGATGGACTGCTAGCAATTCATGGATGATGGGTCACTGACGATCCATGCCCTTAAACATTTTTAAGTCTACCCTTTGGGTTGCCTTCCTTCTATCTATTTGAATGTCTTGTCCAAATATCAAGTCGTTTGGAGTTTGTTTGATCATCCGTCTTCTTAGGTCATATGGTCCAGAAGAATCATTCATAACTCACTTAAAAGTTAACCAAATTCGATGAAACTCTACAGGCACACTCTAGAGAGTGTCTTGGACCTGCCCTAAAAATTTCAGATAGTAGGGCTTAAACTACATGGACCGCTAGCGATCCATCTAGTTAGGTCACTTGCGATCCATCTAGCCTTATCTAGTCTAGCCTATTTTTAGCAAGCAACTTCTTTTATGTCTTCTAAGTGTTTTTCCAAAATTTCAAGTCAATCCAACTCCATGTGAGTTCTATAGGTTCGTTTTAAGTTAGCTACTTTGGTCAAAATGCGGGTAAACTTTTTCCCCACAAAGTATGCTTAAATGAAAGGTGTGCTTTGCTTAAGAACAACTCTATCCCCAGTCTTCAATAGTTTAGCTTTCCAACTGCTTCAGCCTTGGTGAATCATCTAGTTCCTTTAGATTCCCTTGCCAATCATAAGTCATTCCAAACCTGTTACAGCCTAATACTCTAGACTCTGCCTAAGTGTAATCTATATATCACAATCATTCCGATTTCATTCGGAGTTATTATATCACATATCTCTAATTAAATCATATGTTTCCAATTACATCACATATCTACAATTACATCACATATCTCTAATTGCCCCATGTTCATTTGGGATTTACATCATTTTCATTTTGCTTCTCATTCAGAGTTATCACATTATATATCAAAATCACATTATATAACAAAATCACATTATATAACAAAATCACATCATATATCAGAATCACATCATATACCGAAATCATCCTGTGTTCATCCAGGATTTATCAGTTTTACTCTATTCATAAGGCATTGAAATTCTTTTATTAAATCAAATCTATTTCAAGGTTTGATCTCTCCGGATCATTTAACTTTAATGCGTGATCTCTCCGGATCATTTAATGTTTTAAGTTAAAGGGACGAACTCTCTAGATTATTTGTTTGTTAAGTTAAGGGGGTTTAAGTAAGCCCATCTGCTCACTCTCCGATGATGGGACTTACTTCTTGCACTTCGGTCCCATCTCTTCGGTCGGGACTGTATGGCATTCAAAATCGTACAAGTTCATCTAAGAGACTTGCACTCCAGTCCTATTTCGGGACTCTAAGGCGATCAATATCGTACATGTCCATCCACTTGCTTTTCTAGCAAAGGGACTTGCACCTTGCACTCCAGTCCCATATCGGGACTCTAAGGCGATCAATATCAGTCATCACTCTCTAGTGGAAATAAAAATTCTAGTACAAAGCAAAGTAAACAAGCAGAAATCAAACAAGAAAGAATCAAAACAAGTAGAAATCAAAACGAGTGGAAATCAAAACGAGTGGAAATCCTAAATGTTCAACCCAGACAACCAACTCAGAGCGTGCCGAGAGACCGATCAGGTCCCTTACATGTGTAAGCGATCTGAGGTTATTGAAGGCAGAAAAAGCATAAGGAAAAGAGTAAGGGATGAACCAAACCCATGTTCCAACTATGGGCTTCTGGTTTCAGCTTACGTGGTCATGTATTTGTACCATGATTTTTCACTCTAGCTCCAACATCATTCGTTCCAGCATTAAAGCTCATCCTAGATCCAAATCTATCGTTCCCTAAGTTGTGTGGGCATTGTTTTAGTTTTTTTGCTCCAACTCTAGATGCTTCTACATTGGATCCTATTGTTGATTCTAGTGTTGCCCTCAAGTATTGGTTATTCTAGGTGTGGAGGCAGTATTCCAACACATTCCAATCCATCTCCAACTGCACTAATTGTTATTTCTCGGAGTTTGATTCACATTCCCTACAAATCTAGCTATCTCTTGCCGCTCCATCCTCTACTAGAAGCTATCCATCATCTCTTGTTGCCTGTACAAGATCTCGTCTTGCATCTCCTTCATCATCCTTTTCATTTCTTCTCTAATCACATAGATGGGTTGATGAGAAATTAAGGACAACTTCTGGCTGCCTCTAAGCTTCGGTTGACTTGCTACAGCTCTAGATCTAGTATTGGCCTACTCACCTTCTCTAAATCTTAGATTCAAACTTCAATTATTCTGATCTCATTTAAGGTTCTCAGCGAAAGTACCAAAATGTTAACCTAAAAAATGGATCAATGCCTGGTATGAGTCTGTGAAAGCATCGACCCTATTCTGATAGAGCAATAATATAGAAATTAATTGTGAAAGTAGCAGAAAGAGTAAAGAGACCAGAAGATTTTTATAGTGGTTCGACTGTTAATGAAGCCTACATCCACTTTATAGCTTTTTATTAACTAACTACTATAACAGGCCGAATCAGATTACAATACGATTGAATATATTAGGTTAGATCAAGTCATAAGTACAAGAGTTCATTGGAGAATCACAATGAACCCCTAGATGACTATTGTGTGGGAGGAGAAGAGTGAAGAATAATCTCTATAGAGTTCCAACAGCCAGTTTCGAAGATCCTCTTTGTGTTGCATATAGGATTGTATTTATAGGAATAGAAGAGCAGTTGGGCCAAGGCCGACTTGTCAAAAGCCTTCACTCAGCGCTAGGAAGAAATTCTAGAAAAATCCAAGGTGACCCAAGATAACATGATGGATCGCTAGCGATCTATGGGTGATGGATCACTAGCGATCCATGCCCTTAAACTATTTTCAAGTCTATCCTTTTGAGTTGCCTTCCTTTTATTTATTTGAATGCCTTGTCCAAATATCAAGTCATTTGGAGTTTGCTTGATCATCCATCTTCATGGGTCATCTAGTCCAGAAGAATCATTTATAACCCACTTAAAACTTAACGAAATTAGATGATACATTGTAGGTACACTCTAGAGGGTGTTTAGCACCTGTCATAAAAAAATTAGGTGGTGGGTCCCAACCTACAAGGATTGCTAGCGATCCGTCTAGTTAGCTCACTAGCGATCCATCTAGCCTTATCTAATCAAGCCTAATTTTTGATGAGTTCCTATTTATGTTTTTTAAGTGTTCTTCCAAAATTTTAAGTCAATCCGACTCCGTATGAGTTCCCTAGGTCCATTTTAACTTTGTTGCTTTGGTCAAAAAGCGAGTAAACAATGCACCATCCATATACAGGTGCCAAGCTCATCACGAAGGGTTCTCTTTCTCGTCTTTATCACCCAAGTCAGAACATTCAGCTATGAAATCAGCCACCGCTTATCCTTTGATCGTTGGTCATGGGAGAAAATGCGTTGGCTTAGCTCGACTGACCATTTGAGTAGCCTCCCCATTGTTTTGGGGAGACTCATGATCTGTCTAAGTGGTTGGTTGGTTAGAATATTGATAGGATGAGCTTGCAAATACGGTCGTAATTTCTGGGTTGCCATCACGAGGTAAAAGACTAATTTTTCGATCCTCGTGTACCTTACCTCAGGTTCGGTCAATCGCTTGCTTACATAGTAAATTGGCCGCTGCACTTTTTTCTCTTCCCTGACGAGTGCGGCACTAATTGCATGGTTGGTGACTGCCTGGTATAGGACAAGATCTTCCCCATTAACACTTTTAACAGAATTGAAGGGGTGGCCAAGTGTTGCTTCAAGTCTTCAAAGGCCTTGGTGCATTCGTCGTCCTAGGCAAAGGTCACCTTCTTGATGAAGTCGAAGAAGGACAAACAACGATCCATAGCCTTTGAAACAAAATGACCTAGAGAGCCACCATCCCGTTGAGGTTACTTTACCTGCTTCACCGTTTTGGAACATGCATTCCTTAAATAGTCCGAATCTTGTCCAAGTTGGCCTCGATTCCTTTAGCGCTCACAACATACCCAAAGAGTCTACCAAATCGACTTGCAAATGGACACTTCTTGGGACTCAGCTTCATGTTGTACTTTCTAAGGATGCCAAAAGTTTTGGTGAGGTTGGGCACATGTCATCGGCCCTCTTCGATTTTACCAGCATGTCATCGATGTTCACTTTCATCAAACGACCCTGTTGTTCTGAAAACATCTGGTTGACTAAATGCTTGTAGGTTGCCCCCGCATTTATCAAAACAAAAGGCATGACCCGGTAACAATACAACTCGGTGTTGGTAATGAAAGAGGTGTTTTCTTGATCAGGGACATGCATGGAAATCTAGTTATAGCTCTAATAGGCATCCATGAAAGCGAGGAGTTCGTGCTAGCTAGTTGCGTCGACGAATTGGTTGACGCGAGGCAGAGGAAAATTGTCCTTTGGACATGCTTTGTTGAGATCCGAAAAGTCAAAGCATGTCCTCCATGAATCGTTTTATTTTGCGGACTAAGATTGGGTTCGCGACCCAATCTGGGTAATCCACCTCCCATTTAAAGCCATTAATTAGCAGCTTCTCTACTTCTTCCTTTCATACCTTGTACTTTGGGGGTTTAAGGGTCTTTGCTCTGTCGAAAGGGAGTGGCTTTAGGGTCAATGTTTTGTGCATGGCAGTTTATGCGAGGATCGTTACCCGTTATATCGCCGTGCCCCTAAAAGAAGGCATTTTTGTTTTGTATGAGAAATTTTATCAGATCTTCCCTGACCCTTGGACTAAGCTCGGTCTTGATCTGGACGACTTTGGTGGGATCACTTTCGTCAATGGATATGTATTCTAGAGGGATCGCAGGGCCCCTATTTGGCACCTAGTCCCTCATTCATGGATCCAGCGTCTTGTCTTCAATACTTATGTTAGTCTCTACTTCACTCTAATCCAAAGCATAGATCATGCACTCCATTATTTCTTCGGCCAGGATAGAGAGACATTTTTGTGCCGGTCTGGCTGTAGTATGCCTGCTTTCGATGGATTTTCCCTCTATAGTGTTGCCATTCGACCCAGGTAGCCACCAGGGGCCGCCTACTCCTTCCAACTGGAGATGAGTTCCCTGTCCTTTGAGGGGACGCAAGGAAAACCACCCCTAAAGCCTCGGCTTCTTCAATGGACCCAGGATCGCCTACCATGTTGATGACTTGGTCACACATCCCTAGGGTTGCGCTTAAGGGGGTCACGTTCTCTGGTTCCAATGGGGTATTGACATCGATGGTGGGTTCCTCTTAGATCATTAGGACACCCTTCTCTGCCCGACAGAAGGAAGTCCCATAGCACTGCCTCGCTTTCTACTGGTCTCCCTTAACCTCACCAATCCCATTTGGCATTTGGAATTTCATTATCAGGCGGCTATATGATACGATGGCATGCAATTCGGACAGAGCTGGTTTCCCAGTGAGCAAGTTGTAAGTAGATGGGAAATGCAAGATCACATAACTGATTTGAGTCTTTGTTATGGTGGGTTTCGTACTGAAGGTAGTTATGAGCGTTGCTTCCCCTACGAGGATTATCCCAACTCAGCCGAGCCCATAAATAGGCAGTACACAAGGCGCGAGATGAGAGGCGGTAGCCTGAGCGCGTCATAGGCTTCTTGAACATGACGTTAACCAAGCTTCCTCCATAAACAAAATTCCAATGGATGTTGGTGCTAGCCATCAACACAGTTATAAGCATTGGTTCATGGTGGAGGTACACCACTGTCCCCGATCCTGAGCTATGAAGGTGATTAGGGGATCTTACTCTTTCATTCTTGAAGCCTTGATGGCCCATCGCACCAACAAATATACTTGGCGGAGATGGCGACTTCCATCTGAGAGCGCCCTCTGACTGGTCCCTGCCATGGTGGCCCTACACATATGGAAAGAATATCGGTCATGGCCGCAGCACCCCCGGCTAATTATGGGAAAGGCTGGATTGGATAGTTTTCGTGGGCCATTCTCTGATCTACTTGTTGTCTGACATATTCTACAAGAGATCCTTCCCTAATCAGTCTCTCAATTTCATCCTTTAGAACGCTGCAGTTGTTAATAAAATGTCCATTGATATGATGAAATAGAAAATATTGATTACCACTACAGGGTAGTTCCCTCGCCCAGCCATTCTATGTCCTTCGAAATGGCGCTTGATTTCCGGTTATGAGGAAGATAGCTTCCCTGCTTATGTTCAGCGAAGTATAACTAGCTTATCGAACTAGGTACCTCAGGCCATCATCACAGTTTCTCCTTGCATGATTTTGCCGATTCCATTCTGTTCGGTCATGGTTTCCTTTCTGATGAAATTTTAAGGGGCGACATCCCTCGTTATCGCTATCAGACAAATCTGCTCTTCCATCCTTATGATTTCATTTGCATGCTAATAGAAATTAGTAAGGGACAAGGCCTGTCTTTTCTGGAATTCTTTCCACGTTTGGGATTTTTATAGCACGCCTAAGCATAGAACGACCGTCTGATTGTCCTTGTCGGCCTCATGGGTGATTTAATTAGTTAACATACACCTGAGCAAAGACTTTCAGATGAGCCCTGCTTGATATTGCCAAGCTCGCTGGCCATTATGACATGAGTTCTTGATGCAAAAAAAATATTTTTTAATTTAGAGCATGGTTGTTCCTAAGACTAGATGTTGGAGGGGGCTAAGTTTATAAATCAATGAGATGCCAGCCTGACAAGTGTGGACAAGAATAACAAACACTTCGCATTACCGGTTAGCTGCCCGACTCTAGTGATTGAGTTAAAAGCGGCAAGGTGATCCGATAGGTTCGTGCTCCCTTCGTATTTTCCTATTTGCAGTAGTATGTAATGTCTTGCGATGTGGGTTTTGAAGATTTTTGCGAAGAATTGTTTTCTGTCCTCATTTTTGGATAGGCCTCCATCACCGATGTCATGGGCCTATATTTGGTTGATTTGTTGGTGCAATCGAATCATTTCATCCCTAAGGCTGGTTTCCACCAGTTGTGGGAACGATCTTGCATCGACGGGCGAAGGCTCCTGGTGGTATGCTGGATGATCAGGGAAATAAGGTACATCATGGTGACCTAGGGAAAGAGATCTTATGCGTGACGGATGTGACTATGATGGTTGAGCTTGTTCTCCCTCAAGCATAGGATGAGGTACTTCGCTCTGCAGGTGGGTGTGTACAGAAGTGACTTTGGGTTTGATGGCCATTGTTTAAGCTTAATTTCTTAGGCGCTCAGGACATGGCTCGTGGATTTCACCATCCCAATGGTCGTTCGGCTCTTCCTTACTTATGTTGTTTTCTCCTAACTCCGAGGCCACATGGATGGAGGTTTTGGATACCAACCGCACGTTCTAGGGGGTTGCCAATAGAAAAGTGCTTTGTATTACCAGCGATGTTGCGAAGTTGTTGACCACCTGAGTTGATGGCTGTCCTAGGCCCATGAGGAGTGAGTTTTTAATGCGGCCCTTAGGATGTTTACTTCGTAGCTCAGGGCTCCCATCTTAGCGACGTGATCGAATATGGTCTGGCAGAAGTCGCTGTCGTCTCTAGAGAAAGGGCAAGGAATACCAACGGGTGTGTTACCGTTGGTGTCTCTATCATGCAAATTGTTGTTCACATTAACATAGTTCATCATCATGTTCAGTGTAGAGTCTAGGAAAGGTTGAAGGGACCTGGAGAGTTTCAGAGGTTTAGCCCTTCTAGCGCCAAAATGTTGCTTAAAAATTCCATCAGCGAGAAAAAATGGCTAACCAATATTGAAAATTGTTAGAGAATGGGGTTTTAATGACATTATTAGCTTTATAGGTATGATCGTGAATTAAAGATGGAATGCTAGTAATAAAGAGACATGGATTTTAGACTGGTTCGACTAAAATGAATGCCTACGTCGCATATATGATTCTCACTCTATATATATATATATATATATATATATATATATATATATTATTACAATGGATATATGAAGATGATGGAGAATGCTTAAAGATGATAAGAGTATGGTGGGAAGTGTTATCCTTCTAAGTTTTCTGAATCCGACCCCTTTCCTGGTGAAATGCTTGAGGCATTTATATAAGTAAGTCTTCTTTGATCTGCGGTTGAGATTGCCTAAGGATATTCGCAATCCGTACGGAAAATTGGACATGGGATGGTTCGGACCATGGGATGGTTGCCAGTTGGAGGTTTTGTAGCAATACATGCATATATGGTGACAAAGTGCCTTTCCATACTCTAGTTACGTCTTTTGTAGGATGTCAGGTGATGTAACTCAGAGTTTGTTGCTACTTTCCACGTCGAATGGGAGAGGTTGGTGGCAGTGTGGTTGTATTAGCGCTTTTCTAGGGTGACAAGACTTTAGTAGGTATGCTTTTCTCTATCGATTTGACTATTCTCTTTCCTTAGAGTTACTTCAATCGATTTTCTGTCCTTATATGAGAGGAACCCTGGTGTATAAATCGGCTGGCCCTTGGATTGGTAGGTTCCTAAGGAAGCCTAGATTAGCTTGACTGGTGCGTTTCTCTTTCTTTAGGTGGCCACCATGCCCTATTAAACTTTTGCGAAAATTTTGAGCAACAGTTTCGGACCTAGAGATCATCCAAGTTTTTATGTTGTTTATGTTAGACAAGCATTGTAGAGGCAGCACAAAAACGTAGGTCTATCCATGAGATGTTTAATAGTCTCAGGGCATTGTTTGTTGAGCAATCATGTTTCGCAAGGTACGAATTTACAAAGAAGCCGTTCAATACCAAAATGAGTAAATGATAGAAGGTAGACGATTACGTACTATTGATGAAGGGCTATATTGATAGGCTTTCACAATTGGGTATATGGATAAGTAATGAATTACAAGTTGATTTGATCCTTGGTTCTCTTACACCTCAATATGAATCGTTCATGCTGAATTACAATATGAAAGAATTACATGTAAATCTTGCGGAGCTACGCAATATGTTGAGGTTGGTCGTGTCTACATCTAAGGATCAATAGGTTGTGCTTGCTGTAAAGGGTAGTGCATCACTTTCAAAAGGTTCTAAGAAGCGGAAAAGAGAAGGTAAGAAGAACATTAAAAGTAAAAAGACCAATGACATGGGTGAATATCGCCACTGTCACAAGAAAGGTCATTGAAAAAGAAATAGTCATGATTACTTAAGGACTGTTAGAGAAAGAAAGCATAATGGTTCTGCAGCTCAGTCAGGTACATTTATGATTCAAAATTATTTTGTAATCAATACAAATGTCTTGGGTCTTAGATACTGGATCTAGAACTCATATATGTAATTCATTACGAAGGCTTAGGAACTGGCACCAGGTGGAAAAAGAAGAGCGAGGCTCCAAGTTGTTGATGGATATATCGTAGATACAACGACAATAGGATGTTATCATTTGTGTTTGCCTAGCGGAGTGGTTTTGACATTAAATAAATGCTATTTTGTAAAAATAAATTTATTTATGGGATTATTTCTATTTATAGATTATTAAAGATTGGATATATATATATATATATATATATATATATATATATATATATATATAGTTCACTGTGTAAATAATGTTATAAACATTAGTTGAATGGAAATAAAGTCTTTGATGATGTTCTTGAAAATGCATTTATGTGATCAACACTAATTTTTTATGTTTTGTAAAAAATGCATCTAATAATATAAATGATACTTATCTTTGGCATTGTAGGCTATGTCATATTAGTGAGAAACGACTACACAAATTGAAAATCAAAGATTTGTCCCGTCACTTGATTATGAATTATTTGACATATGTGAGTCATGTCTCAAAGGAAAAATGACCAAGCACCTCTTTAGTAGGAGCAATGAATAAGTCAATGACCTCTTAGATTAGTACATATATAATGTGTGTATCCCAATGCACGTAATCACCGAAGCTGATAGTTCATACTTTGTTGCCTTCATTGATGATTTCTCGACACTAGATATGTGTATCTTATAAAGAACAAATCTGATGTCTGTGATAAATTCATTGAATATAAAAATGTAGTAGAAAACAAAATGGCACATAATATTAAGACTCTTCTATCTGATCGAGGAAGTAAGTAAAGCTGAGCGAAGGAACCAAACAGTTCTTAAAAGATAACTGGTTTATCTCTTAGAATATAAAATGGCCCATAAAATGTAGTAGAAAATAAAATGGCCCGTAATATCCAATAGTTCTTAAAAGATAATTGGATTATCTATTAGAGTACTCCATCCTATACTTCGCAATGTAATGGTTGAGCGAAGGAACCGAATCCTATTAGATATGATCATTCTATGATGAGTAAAGCTAAGTTACCTCTGTCCTATTAAGGATATGCATTAGAAACTACATCGCATATGTTGAACTTGTTACCCGCTAAATCTATGCCTAAAACACCATATAAGATGTGGTACAGTAAGAAATCCCAACCTAAGTATTTGAAGGTGTGGAGTTATCTAGCGTACACTAAAAATGTTGGTTCGAATAAACTAGAGGCAAGATCAGTAATGTTAAATTTATAGGATATCCTAAAAATTCAATAGGATATAATTTCTAAAATAGCGAGGAATAAAAGATTATTGTTTCTGAAATGTTATCTTTTTAGAAAGGGAATTTCTATCGAAGGAAATTAACAGCGAAGTTGTAGACTTGGATGAGATTCAAGAATTTAACATCGAGGTCGAATCAATGGGAGAACCAAGTTCATCCATATATGAAAACACGAAATCTGTTAGAAGGTCTAATAGGGAATCTCCTGTCCTAGAGAGATACATGATTTTCTTATGAATGTTGAGAAAAAGGATCGTATCTTAGATGATAAACTCCTCTGTCTTTCCAACAAGCTGTAACAACCCGCATATTCATCGATTTTATATTCAAATATTTTATTTGAATATTTTATCGTAATCGGATTTTGGTTCGAAAAGCTACGTTTTCCAAACGGTCAAATTAGGACTCGAGACCACTTCCATTGAGTTCGAAATGCCGTTTACAACTTTTTGAGTATAAACTTTGATATGTTTGGAGTTAGTGGAATTTTTGCCACTTTTCACTTAAGGCTTTGGTTTGGGCTGAGCCAATTAAACCACTTATTAACTCAGTCCCAACCCTCTCCTCTTCATTTACTTCATTTCCATTTTCCTTATATTCAAGCTTTGGCATCAATGGGGAGAGGAATGAGAAATTGAAACTCAAGCCCTAGTTTTCTTTTGCAAATCAAGCTCTAGCTCCAAACTAAAAGAAGAAGCTTTGGTAAGCCTCCTCTTCTTCTTCTCCAACTCATTCTCTTATCAACTTCAGAAATTCCTAAACCTAATTTAGGAAATGTTTCTCTTTTTAGCTTAGATTCAAGCTTGTTGAGTTGGAATTGAAGAGTGATTGTCATTGTCATTGTTCTATAGCTTCTTCCTCCTTGTTCTTGTGCATAAAGGTGAGATTTTTATCTCACATCTATGTCTATAACTATCTTTGATTGTTGGGTATGAATTGCTAACACTTATTTATGTTCATTTGCTTTTGATTTGGATTGAATTGGTGAATATTCCAATTTTTGGTGTTTTGTAGTCAAATCTTTAAAAATCCAATCTTTGATGTTTGAACATGTTTTTGGTAATGCATCGAAGAGCCAATAGTGTTGGGTTGTCGATTGGCATAAATGCTTAGCATCCATTGCTCGTTCGATCGCATTTCGGTTTGGATTTGCCATTTTTGGTCTAGGCTGTTTTTTTTGCCTAGCATAAGATTTCAGACGTCTGAAATTAATTTCAGACGTCCAAAACCAAATCCAGACGTCTGGTTGAAAAATCCAGATGTCTGGAAAGGGGTCTGGAAAAGGCAGAGACTAAATCCAGACGTCTGAAACAAAATTCAGACGTCTGGAATCAAATTCAGACGTCTGGTTGAAAATTTCAGACGTCTGAAATGGCCCAGGAACTAAAAATAGAAGGGAGAAAACACATATACTTCCAGAACCTAGGGCCAGACGTCTGGGAACACCTACTAGACGCCTGGAACTGTTTAATTTGCCTATTTTGGCTATTTTTGAGTAAATTTCCAAGGCTTATCGATTTTTGTTGATCCGGTTAGTTGTTATCACTTATTATCGACCTTGATGACTTCTTTTTATGGATTTTTGGAAATATCCATTTGGATGGATTTGGTATCGATTTCTTCGGATTTGATTCACGTCTTCATATGTGAATTTCGATGATTGATTGTTTCTACAATCATTTTTAGTAATTTGTCACTTTAAAACATAAAGGTTTCAATACTAGTATTAAATATCAAAACCTCTTCATCAAAACGATTTCAACTATATTTTCAATATCAAACTCGTTTATAAAACCGTTTTCCAATCTACTAGTATACACAAACCTTTACCTCACTCGTATGAGAAATCTAATTAAACGGCTTAGTAAAACAAGTGGTATGAAATGCTTGCGTTTACTTCGTCGGTTAATTCTTGGACTTGTTCGGTTGAAACTCTTGTGACAATTTTCTAGTGGAGATCTACAATTTGTTCGCAAATATTTAAGTTAAGCTAGTGGTTATGGGACATGAAGCTAAACTCATATATTTACTAGCTTATTGTAATTGACACTTCTTGATGATCAATGACCATCATTTTTGTGATTTAGACTAGCAATGTGCGATGTCTCTTTGTCTGCGAGGGAGACTAAACCCCTCTTTGTGGAGTTTCGACTCAAATTGGTGGGGTAGCAACCCATGGACTTCGGGACATTTATGGAGCTTCGGCTCAATTTGTGATGGTTAGCAACCATGGAATTAGCGTTCCGTTTGTGATACACGTGTAGGGAGTTTTTATGCTCCCATTTGTGATAGGTCTTCCCCCCTTTTTGTGATTTCTGGATTTCCATTGATGATTTCTAGAATTTGTGTTTCACCAACTTTTGTGATTTCATTGATAAGTTCTATCAATATTTGTGCGTTGGTGAATTTGTGCGTCATTAGCTTTTGTGATTGGCATTGATATAATTGTCAATATCTATGGTTTGGTGAATGAGATAAAGAGTAAGGCATTCCTTTTGATCTTTGAGAAGATTCTTGTGATATTGATTAATCCATGGATGGTTTTCAATTATATACTTATCATAGTATGACTTATGGTTATTATAATGAATATGACATATCTCTTATTCTACATCATTTCACCTGATATTTATAGTTAGACTGATCCGTTTATTATTTTCTTATTAAATAATACTCGGGTCAGACCGAGATGTTACAGGTGCTTCTGCTTGACTTCTCTCCAGGGATTTACTACTCTGACTTTTGGCTAACTACTTAGATTAGTAGTTTTTGTTGTATACACTTGAGATATAGACTCGTAGTTGTATTCTTTTGTATTATTGTGGATCTTTCTGACCACTACTCTGATAAACACTTTTAAGTGTTGTATATTCATATCTATTTCCGCCTTTGTGATATGAATTATCTGTGACTGATATATGTTATGCTTATTTCTATATTTGTTTCCGAAGATTAGATATAGCCACTGTGTAGTAGCTTTGAGTTTGTATCGGTATGTCGGATTTCCTCTTGAGATGAAAAGTCAAATTTTTTTTATCTGGCATATTGATGCTCGCACAAAGCAATTACACGGATGGTCGCTCCTCAACAGCCTTATTCTCCGTGCTAGTTGACAGCACTACACCGTAGTGTTCTTGGCTAGCGTGGGTATAGAGGTGGGGTGCCACAGCTTGGTATCAGAGCCAAACTTCGAAACAATGTAGAATAATTTAACAAGGATCATCGTCCTAATCTTAGGAGTCGTGCTTTTGGATTTACTTCGAGTCTTCGTACCGATTCATCCTATTTTCTTTTTATGATTCCTTGCTTTATCTATCAAGTATTGCTTGATATTTATTTGAGAATAACTTTTCTTCTTCTTTCTTTCTTAAAGAAGAGAAATGGTTAGACCTGGCCGTCCCAGCGCCGGTCAATCTAGTGCTACTCCCCAGGATGGAATATTTATGTCTGCGCAGCAGCTTCTTGATCTAGTAACAAATGCTCAGGCAGCTGGCCCTAATCGGGAACCTACTCAGCCAAAGTCGGGATTTGCACGCTTGTGCAGCGATTACACCAACTTGGGTGGGAAGCCCTTCAAAGGTTTCGAATCTATTATTGAGGTCCAGGCTTGGCTAAGAACATGCGAACGAATCTTTTCTCGCATGAACCTTATTGATCTTCACCGAGTTCAGGTGGCCTCTAGTATGCTCCAAGAAAGAGCATTGGACTGGTACAAACTTCTTATTTCTGAGATTAATGAGGCGGATCTTACTTGGAAGAAATTCCAGGAACGCTTCGAATTAAAATTCATGCCAGAAGCTGAGAAGGTAACATGAGCTTGTCGATTCATAGACCTTGTTCAAGGTGAATCCTCCGTGACAGATTATGTCTCATCCTTCGAGTCACTATCTAAATACGGGGTTGAATACATAAATACCCCATTGAAGAAGAATCAAAGATTCGTCTATGGCTTAAACAAAAATCTCAAGAATCCATTACTTCTAAAATTAGAAGTTCCTTTCGACCAACTCATTGATATCGCTCTTCGTCTTGAAGAGGCTGATAGGGAAAGCGATGTTGAAGTGGTAGCTTCTAAACCAAACTTCAACAACAAGAAAAGGCCTAACAAATTCAAAGGTCCTTATCCCAACAAAAAGGGAAAGCAAGCATCTACGGAAGCAAAGACTCCTACCTTTGGTCGAGGAGAATGCTATGATTGTGGTTCAAAGGACCACTATTCAAATAAGTGTTCGAAACCCCTCACTTGTCGCTACTGCAAGAGTCCCGGACATGTTATACCTTCATGCCCCAAACTTCAAGGCAAGAAGGTGGGAAAGTTAAACGTTGCTCAAGCCCCTGGCAACACATCTCGTGGCCAAGGTATTTCTCATTCTATCCTTGATGGTATTATTATATTTCGTGATCAACCTATCCGAGTTCTCTTTGATACGGGTGCATCCCATTCTTTTATTTCAAAAGAACTTGTTGATACCTTTTCTTTGGATATTTTATGTTTAATGACCTCTTTGAGAATTTCAAATCCGGTGGGTGGATCCGCAACTCTTAGTTTGCTTTGTAAAGATGTGGAGATTATTCTATGTGATTTTTCTTTCCTAGCCGATTTGCATGTTATGCGTTACTTAGGCTTTGGAATGATTTTGGGAATGGATTGGCTTAATCGTTATGAAGCTCATATCCTATGTCCTGAGCGGACTATTCATCTTCGACATCCTTTATCTGTTAAGCAGATTTCTATTATTCTCAAGGATTCAGATTCCAGCGTTGCTGCATCTTTATATTCTTTAAATCCTCGTGATGATGATGATGATGAGGAAGACATCATTTCTCGAATTCACGTTGTCCGTGAATTTTCCGACATATTCGAGCCCGTTTTAGGTTTACCACCTAAGCGAGCAATTGAGTTCATAATTAATCTTACCTCCGGCGCTCAACCTATTACTCGTCCTCCTTATCGCATGTCCAATAAGGAAAATGAGGAGATAAACAAACAATTATCCGAATTGAAGACGAAGCAATTTATTCCTCTAGTTCCTCGCCTTGGGGAGCTTCGGCAATTTTTGTGAAGAAATCCGACGGTACGCTTAGGCTTTGCATTGACTATCGCAAGCTTAACGATCTTACTATTAAAAATAAATATCCTTTACCTCGGTTGATGATCTATTTGATCAGCTTAGTGGTGCTAAAGTCTTTTCACAATTGGACTTGGCTACCGGTTTTTACCATCTTCGTATTGCAGAGGATAGCATTCCTTTGACATCGTTCCGTACTCGGTATGGATCTTATGAATGGCTAGTTATGCCGTTTGGTTTAACGAATGCTCCGTCTTATTTCGTTGACCTCATGAATCGAGTTTTCAAAGATTTCCTCGATTGGTTTGTTCTCATCTTCATTGATGATATTCTTGTATATTCAAAAACCGAGGAGGAACATGAAAAACATCTTCGGATTGTATTGGAAACTCTTAGGAGTAATCAATTAAAGGCAAAATTTTCTAAATGCCACTTTTGGCGATCTAGTGTAAAGTTTCTCGGTCATATTATTTCCGAATCCGGAATATCCGTGGATCCTTCAAAGATTGAAGCGATTCAAGATTGGAAAAGACCCGAGAGTGTGACCGAAATCCGTAGCTTTCTCGGATTGGCGGGCTATTACCATCGTTTTATAAAGGACTTTTCTAAAATTGTCGTGCCTCTTACTAGCTTAACCAAGAAAGGCGTTAAATACATTTTGCCGGACAAATGTGAAACTTCTTTTCAGAAATTAAAAGAACTCCTATCTAATGCTCCTATTCTTGTTATTCCCGAAGGGAATCAAGATTTTATTGTTTATACCGATGCTAGTCGCATTGGTTTGGGTGCCATTCTTATGCAAAAAGAACGTGTTATTGCTTACGCTTCTAGGCAATTGAAGCCAGCTGAGGCTAGGTATGCCACACATGATTTAGAACTCGCGGCTATCGTTTTCGCCCTTCGTATTTGGCGTCATTATCTCTTGGGAGAAAAATTCATTCTTTATACCGATCATAAGTCTCTGAAATGTTTATTCTCTCAAAAGGAACTTAATTTGCGTCAACAGCATTGGCTCGAATTTCTTGCTTCTTATGATCTTGATATTCTTTATACTCCCGGTAAGGGAAATCGAGTTGCCGATGCACTTAGTCGTAAGCAACAAGCGGTTGTTTCTATGATGATATCCGAATGGAATTATCTTGGGATTTTATCCACTTGTGAGATTTAAGATCGTGTATCCGATTTATGTTCATCTCTTGTTTTATGTAGCCTTGAGGCTCATCCTTCTCTTTTAGACCGCATTCTTGAAGCTCAAAAGCTGGATCCCGAATTGGCTCTTCTTAGCTAAAGATTAAGGGATAAAATTTGATTCTCGTGGCGGTATTAGAAAATTTGGTAGACTTATCGTGCCAAATATTAGTGATCTTCGCAAAGATATTTTAGAAGATTCCCATCGTTCTAAGTTTACCATTCATCTCGGTAGTAGTAAAATGTACGCAGATATGAAGCGACTATATTATTGGGAGGGAATGAAATCCGATATTGCTAACTTTGTTAAGTGTTGCATGACCTGCCAGCTTGTTAAAGTCGAACATCAAATCCCCGGTGGGTTATTGCAACCTTTAGAAATTCCAACTTGGAAGTGGGACCAAATTTCCATGGATTTTATAGACGGCCTTCCCCGTTCTCGTTCGGGCCATGATAGCTTATGGGTGATTGTTGATAGACTTACTAAATCCGTCCATTTTATTCCCGTTCGGTCTAACCGAACCGTTCCTCTTTTGGCCAAACTCTTTATCAAAGAAATTGTTAAATTGCATGGAGTTCCTACTTCTATTGTTAGTGATCGTGATCCATTGTTTACTAGTGGATTTTTGGAAGAGTCTTCAAAAAGCTTTGGGGACGAAGCTCAATTTTAGCACCGCTTATCACCCCCAGTTCGATGGACAAACCGAGCGTGTGAATCAAACTCTTGAAGATCTTCTTCGTGCTTGTGTGCTCAATTTCGGTGGAAGTTGGGAAGATCATATTTCCCTTGTTGAATTTTCCTATAATAATAGCTTCCAATCTAGTATTGGTACGGCACCTTTCGAGGCACTCTATGGAAGGCCATGCCGCTCTCCTTCTTGTTGGCTTGAGGCCGGTGAGAAGCTGGTTTTAGGTCCAGATTTTATTCGGGATTCCACAGAGAAAATTGACCTTATTCGACATAGAATGAAAGAAGCCTAGAGTAGACAAAAATCCTATGCCGATAACCGAAGAAGGAAATTAGAATTTTCTGTTGGAGATCTTGTTTTTATTCGTGTTTCACCTATGAAAGGTGTTGTGCGTTTCAGTCGATCGGGAAAGTTAGCGCCTCGATATATTAGGCCATTTCCTATCACTGAACGTATTGGTTCCATGGCTTATTGCCTTGCATTACCGGCTCAGTTTTCTGCTATGCATGACGTGTTTCACGTTTCTCAATTACGGAAAAGCCTTCGAGATTCAGATTCTATTCTTGAGCCCGGTGTTGTGGAAGAGATTGAAGTTTCGCCTAATTTAACTTGTGAGCAACATCCAATTCGTATCATTACTTCGGAAGTCAAACGACTTCGAAATAAAGATGTTTCGCTTGTTAAAGTTCAATAGTCTTAAATCCTAAGGATTGTTCTTGGGAATCTAGAGAGTTCATCGATCGAACACATCCGGACTTGCTTTCTCATGCTCTTTGAGCTGAACTTCTTATTTCAAATTACTTTTGTGTTAATATGCTTTTATGGTTGTTACTTTTTATTTCCATCTTATATATTGCGAGGACGCAATTTCTTTAAGGAGGGGAGTCTGTAACAACCCGCATATTCATCGATTTTATATTCAAATATTTTATTTGAATATTTTATCGTAATCGGATTTTGGTTCGAAAAGCTACGTTTTCCAAACGGTCAAATTAGGACTCGAGACCACTTCCATTGAGTTCGAAATGCCGTTTACAACTTTTTGAGTATAAACTTTGATATGTTTGGAGTTAGTGGAATTTTTGCCACTTTTCACTTAAGGCTTTGGTTTGGGCTGAGCCAATTAAACCACTTATTAACTCAGTCCCAACCCTCTCCTCTTCATTTACTTCATTTCCATTTTCCTTATATTCAAGCTTTGGCATCAATGGGGAGAGGAATGAGAAATTGAAACTCAAGCCCTAGTTTTCTTTTGCAAATCAAGCTCTAGCTCCAAACTAAAAGAAGAAGCTTTGGTAAGCCTCCTCTTCTTCTTCTCCAACTCATTCTCTTATCAATTTCAGAAATTCCTAAACCTAATTTAGGAAATGTTTCTCTTTTTAGCTTAGATTCAAGCTTGTTGAGTTGGAATTGAAGAGTGATTGTCATTGTCATTGTTCTATAGCTTCTTCCTCCTTGTTCTTGTGCATAAAGGTGAGATTTTTATCTCACATCTATGTCTATAACTATCTTTGATTGTTGGGTATGAATTGCTAACACTTATTTATGTTCATTTGCTTTTGATTTGGATTGAATTGGTGAATATTCCAATTTTTGGTGTTTTGTAGTCAAATCTTTAAAAATCCAATCTTTGATGTTTGAACATGTTTTTGGTAATGCATCGAAGAGCCAATAGTGTTGGGTTGTCGATTGGCATAAATGCTTAGCATCCATTGCTCGTTCGATCGCATTTCGGTTTGGATTTGCCATTTTTGGTCTAGGCTGTTTTTTTTGCCTAGCAGAAGATTTCAGACGTCTGAAATTAATTTCAGACGTCCAAAACCAAATCCAGACGTCTGGTTGAAAAATCCAGATGTCTGGAAAGGGGTCTGGAAAAGGCAGAGACTAAATCCAGACGTCTGAAACAAAATTCAGACGTCTGGAATCAAATTCAGACGTCTGGTTGAAAATTTCAGACGTCTGAAATGGCCCAGGAACTAAAAATAGAAGGGAGAAAACACATATACTTCCAGAACCTAGGGCCAGACGTCTGGGAACACCTACTAGATGCCTGGAACTGTTTAATTTGCCTATTTTGGCTATTTTTGAGTAAATTTCCAAGGCTTATCGATTTTTGTTGATCCGGTTAGTTGTTATCACTTATTATCGACCTTGATGACTTCTTTTTATGGATTTTTGGAAATATCCATTTGGATGGATTTGGTATCGATTTCTTCGGATTTGATTCACGTCTTCATATGTGAATTTCGATGATTGATTGTTTCTACAATCATTTTTAGTAATTTGTCACTTTAAAACATAAAGGTTTCAATACTAGTATTAAATATCAAAACCTCTTCATCAAAACGATTTCAACTATATTTTCAATATCAAACTCGTTTATAAAACCGTTTTCCAATCTACTAGTATACACAAACCTTTACCTCACTCGTATGAGAAATCTAATTAAACGGCTTAGTAAAACAAGTGGTATGAAACGCTTGCGTTTACTTCGTCGGTTAATTCTTGGACTTGTTCGGTTGAAACTCTTGTGACAATTTTCTAGTGGAGATCTACAATTTGTTCGCAAATATTTAAGTTAAGCTAGTGGTTATGGGACATGAAGCTAAACTCATATATTTACTAGCTTATTGTAATTGACACTTCTTGATGATCAATGACAATCATTTTTGTGATTTAGACTAGCAATGTGCGATGTCTCTTTGTCTGCGAGGGAGACTAAACCCCTCTTTGTGGAGTTTCGACTCAAATTGGTGGGGTAGCAACCCATGGACTTCGGGACATTTACGGAGCTTCGGCTCAATTTGTGATGGTTAGCAACCATGGAATTAGCGTTCCGTTTGTGATACACGTGTAGGGAGTTTTTATGCTCCCGTTTGTGATAGGTCTTCCCCCCTTTTTGTGATTTCTGGATTTCCATTGATGATTTCTAGAATTTGTGTTTCACCAACTTTTGTGATTTCATTGATAAGTTCTATCAATATTTGTGCATTGGTGAATTTGTGCGTCATTAGCTTTTGTGATTGACATTGATATAATTGTCAATATCTATGGTTTGGTGAATGAGATAAAGAGTAAGGCATTCCTTTTGATCTTTGAGAATATTCTTGTGATATTGATTAATCCATGGATGGTTTTCAATTATATACTTACCATAGTATGACTTATGGTTATTATAATGAATATGACATATCTCTTATTCTACATCATTTCACCTGATATTTATAGTTAGACTGATCCGTTTATTATTTTCTTATTAAATAACACTCGGGTCAGACCGAGATGTTACAGGTGCTTCCGCTTGACTTCTCTCCAGGGATTTACTACTCTGACTTTTGGCTAACTACTTAGATTAGTATTTTTTGTTGTATACACTTGAGATATAGACTCGTAGTTGTATTCTTTTGTATTATTGTGGATCTTTCTGACCACTACTCTGATAAACACTTTTAAGTGGTGTATATTCGTATCTATTTCCGCCTTTGTGATATGAATTATCTGTGACTGATTTATGTTATGATTATTTCTATATTTGTTTCCGAAGATTACATATAGCCACTGTGTAGTAGCTTTGAGTTTGTATCGGTATGTCGGATTTCCTCTTGAGATGAAAAGTCAAATTTTTTTTATCTGGCATATCGGTGCTTGCACAAAGCAATTACAGGGATGGTCGCTCCTCAACAGCCTTATTCCCCGTGCTAGTTGACAGCACTACACCGTAGTGTTCTTGGCTAGCGTGGGTATAGAGGTGGGGTTCCACACAAGCACCGTAGCAAAAAGACTCTGCACTCTGGCTTGGAGTAATGGAATCTAAAATTAATTACATATGCGAAAATAAAGTATGGACTTTGTCGGATGTACCCGAGGGATAAAACCCATCAGCTGCAAATGGATTTTTAAGAAAAAGCTAAACGCACTAGGTGAAGTAGATACTTATAAGGCAAGGCTTGCTGCGAAAGGATTTCGTCAAATTCAAGGTGTTGATTATGACATGACCCTTTTGTCTATAGCCATGCTTAACACCATTCAGATTATGCAAGCGATTGTTGCATTCTACAACTACGAAATATTGCAAATGGGTGAAAAAAGAAAATTTCTAAATGGTGAATTAGAAGAAACCGTCTATATGTTGTAGCCCAATGGTTTTAAGGTCAACGAGAGTGAGGGAAAGGCTTACAAGTTGTTAAAGTGCATTTATGTACTTAAAGAAGCTTCAAGAAGTTAGAATAAGTGTTTTCATAAAGGAATCAAACAGTTTTATTTTTACCAAAACACAGAGGAAACAAGTGTATATAAAAAGGAATAAGGCAACGCTATCATATTCTTAGCGCTATATGTTGACGATCTTTATTGGTTGGCAATGACATTTCGTTATTGCCATTAGTGAAAGCTTGGCTTTCCAAGAACTTCTCCATGAAGGATTTGGGAGAAGTAGACTATATACTAGGTATAAAGATCTACAGAGATAGATCTAAAAGACAATTGGGATTGTCCTAGCCCCTGTACATAGATACCATACTAAAGACAGTATGGGGAATTCCAAATATGGAAATGATCCAACGCAACCTGGAACCATCCTCTTTATGAAGGACGCTCCTCATACCGATAAGGAGAAAGAGTGTATAAAGAGGATCCCTTATGCTTCATCCATGGGATTGATAATTTACGTTATGCTATGTACAAGACCGAATGCATCATACGCATTAGGATGCATAAGCTGATACCAATCTAATCTTAGAGAAAACATTATATGGTCTAAAATGTATACTGAAGTATTTAAGAAATACACGAGACTTATTCCTCGTTTACGGAATGGAGACCTCCTTATGAAGGGGTATATAGGTTCGAGCTATCAGAGTGATGTTGATGATAGTAAGTTAGTGTTTGGTTATGTGTATATATTTAACAATGGAGCCATCGGTTGTAAAAGTTTTAAACAAGAAATAGCAGTTGATTAGATAATGGAGGCTGAGAACATTGCCCTTAATGTAGCAGCTAAAGAGGCAGTCTGGATGTGCCAGTTTTTGAGTGAGCTTAGAGTAATTCCTGATATTAAGAATCCGTCTATTGTTATATGATAATAATGCAGCAATTTAGATCATAAAGAAACATAGAGTACACAAGAAGTCATGACGTATTCTTTGGAAGTTCCACCTCATTAGAGAATTCGATGAGAAGAAAGAGTCATGATACAATGGGTAGATACTAAGGACAAAATAGCAGATTCATTCACTAAGGGTCTAGCTCAGTCAGCTCTCAAGAAGCTAATTGAAGTGATGAGATTGAGATTTCATAATTGTCACAAAGTGCAAGTGGGAGATTGATAGAGTTAGGGGTATGCCTTAGGGGCAACTTTGTAATTTATTGTAAATTAATTAACTTTGTAATCAATTCTCACTCATAATAAAGGCAATTTTCTTTCTACATGTATATTTGTTATAATGTGTTATAAATAATTAAATATTTAAGTAAAATATATTTAATAGAAAATCCATAAATAGTGTATTTATGATAGTAATTACAAATAATTGTAATTATGCATATTATATCATGATATATAATAAACACTTCATTTTAAGTACTTTGGTGAATATGCATTGAGACTGGATATTGACGCATCCGTTGAGACTAGAGTATATAATGCTCTCCAAATATTGGGAAGTACATTAGTCATGACTACTGGGGAAGAAAGGGGTTACGTATCGAGAGTTATTGGATAACTATGTAATGACTCACTCGATAGATTTTTGTTGGTTAGTATAACTAAAGTCAAATAGAAAATACCATATGACTAATTTACACAATTCCCTCAACTTGAGTATACAGTTGATCTTTAATGTGAAAGCTCTGCTTTAATTATAGTCAAATCGTGGCATGATGTCCATCGAGTGACTATAATTGGGTCAAGCGTCAATATTGAAAGTGAAACACTATTTATAAGAGGATTCATCTCCTCAGTTATATGAGTTAGTATTAGGTCAATTGAAGGCAATTCAAAGTCAGCATCTTTGGCCAAAGTAGTTCAGTTAATAATAATTGTTATTATCGAGCCAAGGACTTTGTGATTGGACTTTAAAGTTGAATATGTATAATACTAAAATTTTGACCATTACCAAATTCGTTAAGTCCAAACTGATATAACTTTAACGAAGAGAATTGGTGTAAACAATAATCACTACAGAATAAAGTAAAATTGGATTTTGTTGAAACTAAGTAAGCGATAAATTTGGTTAAAATGTCAGACCACTTACTAAGTAACGTGTGAACATTAATATTTGAATAGATCGATATTAATCATTGACCAAATTTTCACTAAATAGTTACAAAGCTGAAATACTGAATACTTTTTTGACCAAATGATTTAATTAGTTTGTGATTGTTATAAGTTATTTAATATTGATGAAATATTAAATATAAAATTTTATTTAATGGGTTAAAAATACTAATAAATATGTTTATAATAGTTATAAATATGTTAATCAATATACAATATCGATACGCGTTTAAATTAGATTTAATTGTGGTAAATATTATTTGGGCCAGAAGTGGGTTTGAGGTCCATATGGGAGCGTATGTATTTCGGCCATGATATGACGATGAGATGGCTATTCGGTTGAGCTTTGATATTTTAAAGGGAAGAGAATGAGTAAGAGAATAAAGGGGATCTTGATCCTATTTTATCACTCTCTGTCCTTTTCTTTATAAATAGATCATAACCCTCACTTTTCCACTACTTTTTTGGAGCCTCTACCTTTCTTTTTGCTAGCCAATATTATCCCCTACCACCTCTTCCATTTTCAAGCTAAAAAATGAATAAAACAAAGGCTATTCATTAGCTAATGGTTATCAGTTTAGGAGCTAGCACCTTGCTAGATTGGAATAGGATTCAAAGGAGCTCGTATCTTTATTTCATTGTGTATTTCAGTAGGTTTTGGTAAAGGTATGTCACCTATTTATAAATATAAATTAATATCATATCATATAATGTTTAGATCAATATTTGATGAACCTAACATATCGATATATCTTCATATTTTGATGGTTATATATTTATGTGCTTATATGACTATAAAAAAAATTACATATATGAATATCATGATTCTCATGATATATTTTAAAAAAATTGAATTTTTAATTTTAAATATTATTTAATACATATAATATTCATTAATACAAATATTACACATAATATCTTATAAATTTTGTTTTAAAATTTTATATGATTAGTTTTACACATGAAATGATTTTGACAAAATTATACACACACGCACACACATTATTTAAATATTATTCGGGTTAAATAAATTCCATAAATCTATAGATCAACAAATACATTAAATAAAATATATTTTAAATTTTATAAAATTAATTCCCTATCTAACAAATTTTCGACAGTAATTTTTGTTGTTGTATATATATATGTATGTATATTTATGGAGTTGACAATTATTTTTAAAATTGGTTTTAAAATTGTGATATATATATATATATGGATAATTTAAAGATGTTAAATTTTTTGTTAAGGTTGTAATAAAATATTAAAATATAAAATTTTATGTTTAGAATTTTTTTAAATTTTATTGAATTCCAAACAAAATTTAACATTAATAAATATAAAAAAAGCATATTTTGTTTTTCCGTGAGTATTAATGGATACACACACACATATATAATTTTCATACATTTATATTTTTCATTTATTTATTAACTTATATATTTATTAGAAAATGATTTATAAATTTAATATATATACACACACACACATAATTAGTTTATGTATATATTTTAAAAATTAAATTTTGTTTTCACATTTTGTAATAAAATGAATAAATATTTTCAAACTTTTATTTAAAATGATTTTGTATTTATTTTGCATATATACATACATACTAATATATATGTGTTCGTATATAATTTTATATGTGTGTGTATTTACAAAATACTTATATATATATATATATTCAAAATTATATATATGTAACAATTTGTATGTATAAATTAAAACACATAAACATATATTTGGACAATATTTTGTATACTAGAGAGGCTAACATGTTCGTTGCAGTGTAATTCCCAACACTTACACACGTGTTTGTCAAATCTTGCACGGATTGCTAAGTTACACATGCACATACATATATAACTATATGACATACACCCACACACACACACATGTATATATAATAATGTTAAATGCATAATATAAAATATATTATAAATTTAAATAAAATATTGATTTTTTAAAAAAGGTGATTTAGAAATGCTCTAAACCAATTAGACTTCATAGGACTAGTAAGGACCCAAAATGGTAACTAATTTTGAAATTCACTTATTCTATCCACTGTGGGCTAGTCCTGTTCCAACACGAAATGCTATCATAAAGTAGATTACAGGGAGGAAGTGGAAATTAGCCACAAGGGCCTCTTTAGCATGTGCAATTAGTTTTTAGGATACACAACCGAAGTAATTACTTTTAAGGACAAAATGCAAAATAATTAGTTTCTAAGGCCTAAAAACCTACTGAATAGCATATCGCAATAACATTGTATTTTTTCACTGAAATAAAAGGAATAAAATGCGCTATAAAAAGGTGAAATAATACACCGAAAACGAAGTTCTTATTATTCCAATGACATTATATGCTTTGTAGAATGATAAAAAATACTATACAAAAAAGAAGAGATTTTATACAAAAATTGAAAGGACATATGTAAGTAACATTTAATATTCAAGTACTATATTTACTTAAGTAATAAGTTAAAATCATATCAGAAAACGCACAAGTGCATGAGCAAAAATTACAAGAATGCATGAAAATACATACACATACAATAATGTTAATATATAATGTACAGTTCATATGGATTATAAATAAACATGGGTAAAGAATAAAATCCTGTTACACCGTAGCATCAAAAATGATACATTCGAACTCTAATCACATAGTGTGCTATAAGTAGCAATAAAACATGAAATGACACATACTAATAAAATACAATATTATTTAAATCTAAATGTTGACGCGCTACATAAAAGAGCATTGCAAAAAAAATCATATAAAATATCTAAATGTTTTTTTTTGAAATGGTACTTTATATACAACAAATCATTGGGACAACATATCCCATGTCAACAAATGTTCGAAAGCAAGTTTCGAACTTGTGACCTCTTGCACCAAAGCCGAATCAATTAACCACTTAGACAATGGTGCTTGTCTCTAAATGTTATTATATGTAGAATTAAAACATGAAATGTTATATTCAATTTTCCAATTCACATAATGACATTATAAATAACATGAAAACATGAAATGATACAAAATAATAAAATGCTATGTTATTTGAAATTAAATGTTGAAATGATACATACAAGTAGCGTTACAATGTTAACACAAGGAACTTCTCAAAAATATGAAATTTGATTATGTAACTTGATCGTACCAATCAAGTATAACAAAACCAATACAAATTTATGTTTGAAAATAATAAACTCAAATTCAAAAAATTAGAAATTTACCTTAAAATTATGCTATTATAGAACTCTGTTAGTAGAATGTTAGCACAAAATATATAGCATTATGAGTTGATAGATACTAAACTCAATACAACAAATGAAATTTTCACCGAGTGCTACTAGAAAATAGCATTCTCAACTGTTAACTTCTATTTCTTCCTATGTCATCACTTCTCCTCCACGCCTTTATCTTAACCAAACTAATTGCCACTTATCCCCATACCGTCAATTTGATTCCCTTTATAAATGACGCTTCATCATATTTTCACTAACCGTCGACGAACCCAAAGAACAATCAACCTATTGGATCAGGTACATTGACAACAAAGTTAAAAGGGGGAATTTCATAAATAATTCCTTTATTAATGTACATAAGATCATTTTTGTGTTTATATGAATAATAATTTAATATTAAATCATATTTAGTATTGTATAATAAAAGTGGTTTGGGGTAAGTTTTAGTTTTATGTAAATTTCGATATTAAATTTTTTATGTTTGTTTATTATGATTTAATAATAATAATATCTATTGTAATTTTAATTTAATTTATGTTTATATATTATATTATTTTTTTATTCATAATATAAATATTATATTTATAATAAGTATAGCAATCAAACCTATGGTGATATGATAAGCATATGTCTTTTGTGTATAATTAACTGTTGTGGCTTACGATTAATATATAGCTTAATGCCATGGTTTAATAATGATATCATATATATATATATATATATATATATATATATATATATAAATTTATGTCTACATTAATCTAAATCAATAACAATTTTTATCGACTTGGCCATTAGTCTATTTATTAATATTTGTATACAATATGTAATATTATATCACCCAAAATTAAAAACATATATGTATATAATAGAATATACAACTTATGTATATGTATATATATTTAAAATAAATTATTTAGACTTAATAATGCATATATTTATGTTGATTTTTATTAATTATTTACAAATATTTTTTTTTTTTGAAATTTTGAATGTAGAATATTTTGAATACTTCAAATTATAAATATTATTTTTTAACTTTACACCTATGTGGAAAAAAATTTAAAATATAAAATTTATACAGATTTTATGTATCATATACATATATGTATATGTGTGCGTGTTTAACAATTTCAAATATTTGAGCTTTAAATTTTTTGGGATTATTATCCAAATTCATCTCCCTACTTGGAATAAAGAAAAAATGGCAAAAGCTTCTTTCTCAATCCCGCATCTTCTTCCTTAATCTCGCCTTCTCTCTGTTCTAAATTTCTCCATTCCCATTCTTTTGATCATCGTGATCCTTATTCTTATCATTCCTATGCCAAGACAGTTAAGGAATCTAAATTTTCCACTGCTTAAGTCTTCATTCAGAAATCCAAATCTATGAAATGGGTCAATTCCAAAAGTGGGAGGAAAATTTGTTTTCGTTGTGGGGAATATTTACATATGGCTAAGGATTATCCCGACCTTGTTAGATGTTTTGGTAGTGGTTTTTTTGGGTATAAAAAGTTCGAGTGTTTGATGAAATTCGATTTTAATGTTGATAGGCGTAGTGATCTTGCAATTACTGATCACGGTTTCCTTTTTGTCTTAAAATGTATGAAACTTAAGAGAATACTGTTAGATCACTTATGGGTTCAAAGGAAGGAAGGAATCGCTTTCTTGGAAAAGCTATTCAATCATTTTGATGTGATCAATGAGGTTAATATAGGCAAAAATTATAGAAATAAATTTGGTGATCCTGAAGATTATTTCGGGAATTATGCTTCTTCTTTGATTGATGAGGATTTGGCTGTTAATATGTTGTCAGTTTTCAATAGGAATAATGGAGTTTTGAAGGTTTTAAGGAGGTTTATACTTCTGTTGTAGTTTAAAGGGACGAATCTTATTTCTTTGATCCATTGCTATTAGATCTTGTTGTTATACATTGTAAATTGGATATGCATTTTCTGGAAAACAATGATACAATATATTATTATTGTATGTTGTCTATCCAAAGGGAGATTCTGGTCCTTCATCTAATGTGAGTGAAATGAATAAAGATTTTGTTCATGTTCATAAAAAAAGATCCAGAGCTAAGTCATGTGAAGTGGGGAGTTTTGAGTTTGTCACTGCTAACCGTTTTGATTGTCTTAAGTTGGTGGAGGTTCCAGGAAAGAAATCCAAAATGGTTGAAGGAGCAGATGTAAATTCCCAATGTAAACATGTCGGCATTGTTGTTATTCCTTCATCTTTCAAACCATTGGTATATAAAGACAGTTTGGAGAATAGGTTGCTTGAGTGCAATAATACTTCTGGCTGTTTGTTGGAGGATGTTGAGGGTGGAGTTGCTAACAAGGTGGATGATGAAGGAGGTTCTGTAAGTAATCATGAAGAAGGCTTTAATCATAGCATTGTTTTACATGTCTTTAAAGATTAGAATAATTCAGCTGAGTTTTTGGGAGTTGATATATATTATTGGGATTCTAGTGTTTTATGTGATGACGTGCATAAGGGTTTTAATGTGCATAAGAGCATGTACATGGTTAATGATGTACATGGTTATTCTTCCTATGCTCTAGGTAGTTTATCCACCAGTGAGTTATGTCAGTTAGCTAGGGATACCGCTTTTGTTTTTACTAATGATGAATTAGATACTGCTCGCATTAGGAGTAGGGAAATAAAGAGGGTTTGATCAGTTGGATTATGATGATTATTAGCTGGAATATTAGAAGTCTTCATGATTTAAATAAATATGATAAAATTAGAGCATTTTTTAAAGATTACTTTATTGATATCGCCCTTTCACAGGAAATGAAAATAGATTGTCCTGATCTTTGTTTTTATAATAGATTAGGTGATTATCATTTTAAACATTGGGTTTGTTTACCTTCAATTGGAGCTTCTGGGGGTTTACTTATAGGGTGGCATGATAATTCTTTTAAACTTCTTCAAACTATTACTAAGAAACACTCTTAGCATATAATTCTCATTAACCTTAACGATAACTCTTTATCCCTATATTCTTACGTGTGATCATCATAAAATTGTTAATCGAACTTTTAAATTCGAAAAATGTGGTTATTAGAACCTAATTTCGCTAATCTAATTATAAATAAATGGATACCAATGAATTTTTTATAATATTAGAAATACGGATAACTCTATAAAAAAATTGTTTTAAAACTTAGAAGTATTAGGAATTTTCTAAAAATTGGAATAAGAATGTATTTGGCGGTATTAAAATTAAAAAAATAATTTACTTTCTGAAATGCTAAAATAAAATAGAAGAAACTAGACAATTAAATTTTGGAGAGCGTAATGTACTTTCTAATTTATAAGTAGAACCTAATTCTATTTTAGAAAAAGAAGAGATTATGTGGAAACAAAGATCTAGAATACAATGGATTAATGAAGGTTATAATAATACAAATAACTTCCACAATATGACCAATGGTAGAAAACGTAGTAAAACTTTAAATTCTATTTTTATGAATAATTTGGAATCGGTTTATCAATGGGATCTTAATAAGTCATTTACTGATTAATACAGAGGTATGTTTGGCAATAAAAATAAGAATAGAATAAAATTTAGATGGAATGAACTATATCCTATTGAGTCTAGATTTGATCTTAATGGCTGAAGAGGAGATCTTGAAGGCTATTAACAATATGCCTAGTAATAAAGCCCCATGTCTTGATGGCTTTTCTATTTTATTTTACACACTATTTTGGAATGTATTAAAATTTGATTTAATTAACAAGTAATGAATTTTATAATGGGAAACTACAATTAGGAAGATTTAATTTTGCATATGTCATTTTACTACATAAAAAATCGATGCTAATAATTTGAAGATTTTAGACCAATTTATTTAATTATGTAACGACCCGTAATTTTTGATAATTAAAATAATTGATTTAATAAGGTTCTGTGATCTAATGTTGGAAGAAATAAAATTTTGTGATTAACTAATAAGAATGTAATTGGGTTAAAATGTAATAGTATTAATTTAAGGTAATTCATAACTGCTTTGAATGAAATTCCAACTGATTAAAAATATTAAAAAGTTATAATTGGTTACAGATTGTAAACTAATTATAATAATGTGTGTATTAGTTGATAATTGAATTTAAAGAGTAATTGATAATTTAAATGTTAATTTATTAATGAAATAATATGTAATAAATGGTGATTAGATAGAATTAGTATAATGTAAGTTGTTATATCTTTTGTTTGCAATTAATAAACTTACAAATGTTATTAAAATGAAGAAACGACGGCAATTGTTATTTACTACCAAATTAATTAATCCATTACAAATAAAAGTAAATAAATGTTATATTAATGTGAGTTAATTCAATAGCTGCAAATTGGGAATGTAATAAAATGTACAGAAATGTCAATTACACTCATAAGACAATAAATTGATTCAATAATAAAAATTAAAACCAAGAGAAATGAAGTTGTGGAATTTAAATTATAATTAATGAATTTATTGCAATTAAATGAAATTAAATACCACGTTCATATGAATAAAATGATAAAGGAAAAATATGAGTGTAAAAAGATGTAAATTATGGTTTGTTAAACCCACAAGATGACAATTGGTTGAATAATAAGATGAAGAATCAGATGAATGGATTTTGGAATTTTTAATTTTAATTGATGGTTTATTGAAATTGAGATTTAACACTGTAATTAATAAAATAATTAACATATTGAATTGATATGAAATTCGTTTTTAAATTATGGTAAATGTCCAAGTAACCAAAAACGATGGGCATTGTAAATTATTAAATTTGAATTGAAAAAGTGATCTAATTAATTTAATATTAGTTTATTTAATTAACATGAAAATAGCCATTTTGGCCACTAATTCGGATTTCGACGAATCAGTTTCATCAGATCCGTAACGGTATCGTAAGATTTCAAGCTTCGTGGCGATTGGGCTTGTCATTTGATCGTACGGACTCGAAACGCGTAGAAATCAAAATCAATTGAAATCAATTTGAAATAAGCCAATTTTAAGCTAACTTATTCATACGATGGAATTAGGACTTGAAACCTATTCCATTGTGTTTAAAAATATCGAAAACATCTATTTTGATATATGGGATGACCCATTTTCGTTTCGGAACGAAACGGGCTTTTCGGGTCGTTTATCGTTCAACTTTCAAATCGATCTGGTCCATTCTTTTCTGTTTCAGCTATACCTATAAAGAGCCCATTATAAACCCTAATTGTTTCTTATATTCTCATTTACAGTACGTACAATTCTATCTGCTCCTCTTTCCAATGGCAGACAAACCAAAAACCCAATTCCCAATTCAATTTCAAATCAAAAATTTAAAATCGTCTAAACTCTGACATATTATATACCATTTCAAAGCTCTCGACGAGCATAGTTCACTAGTGCAATTCCTTTTTGCAATCGAATCACCGCTTATTCAGAATTAGCAAAATTAATTTCGGCCGTCCATTTGAACTTTTGATGATCCAATGGTGGATCATTGTCCGATCGACGACCGGGAAGCGGCGTTGGGAAGATATCAATGTGCAGGTCACGGGGATTATATTCGCCCATCTCAAAGTGGTCGAAATTTGTCTATTTGGGCGATTGTATACGGCGGCGGCGTGAGGTCTTTGGTAGCGCCGTGGTGGGCCACTCAGCGATGGAGGGGGCGGAACAGCTTGGGGGTTTCGGCGATGAAGTCTGATCAGGTCAATGATGGCCTAGGGGCACGCGATGATCCACTGGAGGTGGCGGATCAGGTGGTTCGTGTGAGATTGAGATGCAAAGGTAGGGTACCTGGCCGTGATGTGGTGTGGGAGGGGGGGGATTAACGCGTTTTTTTCTTTTTTGCTAATTTAATTTTAACACGCTTGACTTCTAATGATCATAACCTTTGCGTACGAGGTCTAATTTATGCGTGGTTTGTTCCACTTCGATCATATTGAAGTTCCAGACATTTTTACACTAGTTTTCTCGAATTCTAAGACTGTTTCAGTTTGGCCCTGAATTGGATTTTAAATCGATTTAAAATCGAAGGCGAATGTTTTAACTCACTCACAACTTCTAAATTATCTTATGTTAGTTTAATTAAATTTATTATGTGATTTGAAATTAATTGATTGGTGTTTGTTATGTTTAAATTGTCATTCTAGTTAAACTTAACTTTTATTGCATTTAATCATTGTTTGATTTAATATTGAATTTAAATTGTCAATCTAATACCTGTTATTGATTATTAGTTATCTATTGATGTTTATTGGTTGATTTGGATAATGATTGTATTGGATGTTTGATTGTTGATATTGGATGACTGGATGTTGTATTTTATGTTGTTATAACACTGCAACTTTCCTATGGGTTGAAATGATACATACCCGAATGATCTATAGATTATGGAAAAATCATTATGGGTTGAAATGATAGACTTGAGCGATTTTATGGATTTTATTTAATTTGGGATTGCGATAAATGACATATAACCGTTAATTTTTAAATTGCAGATTTAAAAGATAAATATCCGTATCACTTGACCCTATGGTAAAAAATTATATACGGACACCTGTTCGGTTAAATTAAATGATTTGTAAATCTTTAAATTTTGAATTCAGTCAGCTGGTATTTGAAATAGAAATTTGATTTAGATAAACTGAATTATTTTCAAAAACCCAATGTAAATCTGAAATTGAAATTGATTTAATGAATTGTTCAAAGGATTTAAATTTGAATTTTAAAGTTGAAGTGTCAAATACAATGGGATTTAATGAATTTGAGTTATTGGAACATTAGATATAACTTTAAAATCTATTTAAACTATTTTACAATTTAAACTATTTTAATCAATTTAAAACCATTTTGATTATACTAATCTACTTTAACCTATTTAATCCAATTTAAATATGTTTTACCAATTTTAAACTAATTAAATTTATTCAATTTATTTACAATCTACTTATTATAATTTAAATCTATTTAATCTATTTTAATTTATTTAATTTATTTAAATTCTACTTATTATAATTTAAATCTATTTAAATCATTTTAAAACTAATTAAATCAAACTTAAATCTATTTAAACTATTTTTACTATTTAAACTAATTTAAACTAATTTAAACTATTTTCTTAAACCATATAAACTACTTAATCCAAACTATTTTCTAAATTTCAGACTGCATAAAGTTGAAGTATTTATATTCAAATCCTCGATGATGATACAACCTAAGGTAGAATTTGGAATTTGATACCATTTTTGAAATGAATTTGTGAGGTCATTCCTCCTTTCTGACATATTTCTTCAATACCATATTATGACTTTGTGATGATATGGTGGCCACCCCTCGATTTTGATTATAGGAATGTGTTCCGAGGTGGACGGTAGTAGCTGCTATGTGTTACCACCTGTCCAAATCCGCAATTGGTATATCTACCCTAACATTGCCTCGAGTGCCGTATTCACATACCCTATCGCGCCTTCTACGAGTTTGGTTTGTACCATACCCATGGACTACCCTCTGATAGCCCTCCAGTTTATGGAGGAATAACGGTACTGTATTGTCTATGGGAATATATAAAAATGTGTTAAGGGGAATATGGTTAATGCCTTAATGCTATTTTAATATTTTACTTTACTATAGACATATTATAATTGTGTATTGTGCTACATAGTAGATAGTTTAACGGATCCTTAGGAGATGGTAATCACGAACGTCTCTTAAGCTATTGATCTCACGTTAGACACTGGATATGAGATGTCAAACCCCGTAAACATTTTTTATGCCATTACACTCATATTTATTCACTGTTGATTTAACTTACATAAGATCTTTTAGTTCTGACTCGAGTATTTTGCCTTTCAATTCGCTCGGGTTAGCCAAAGCATTTCTTGGTTGAAGACCTTACTTCTGCAGGACGAAGATGAAAATTTATACTATTATTATTTATTACATTTATTCCACTGCATCATGTTGTTCCACTGCACTTATTTATTTAATTATTTATGTTTTATGTAACTCTGATTTTTGTGTTGTAAAAGAATAATCAAATGTATGTATAAAACACCTTCATGTTATTTGATTATTATATTTTGTCATTCCGCCGCTAGATTCTGTATATTGTTTTATTTCCTTTTCTTTTTCTTATTTACCCTATAACTGTGAGAAATACGGATTATGAATCTTAAGGCTAGAATTAACACTAGAGGGGGGTAAATAGTGTTTAAAGGAATTACTAATTCTTTTTGAGTTTATATTAATTTAAATACAAATGTATGCAACATTCATACACAGATATGATCACAGAATCAAACACAGATGCAGATATAAAGTTAAAGAAAATAAAGGAAACAACACACCGAATTTTATGCTGGTTCGGAGTTACCCTACATCCATTCCCGCAACACAACGGATTTCCTTTCAAAATCAATTCTTACAATTACACCCTCGATTTCTAGGCCACGAGGTACACCGCTCTGGATTCACAATCCTCTTGGTAGAGATACTTGCTTTTACGGGCAACAAGTTCACCCGATTGATTTTCCCGGCTACAATCACACTTTTTCTCGCTTAATTGATTTTTCAGGTTACAATCACACCTTTTCTCGCTTGATTGATTACAAAGAAGTCTATAACTCTGAATAGCACTGGGATCTTGTTGGGATAGTGATAGAGAATCAAACCAGAGATGATCTAGTTAGATTCAATGGTGATTTCGACAGAGTAGTGGTAAAAATGTATATAAAGAAATGGGGAAGAAGAAGAGGAGTGAAATCAGAGAATATATATGAATATAAATTCGTTTAAAACAGCCTCTATTTATAGTAGAACTACAGCCATGTCCATTCGTGAAAGGATATGACGAGTAGACACTTCCTTTAAAATTCAAACTTTTGAAATAAACTTTCACCTTGTCGACAAGGGTTCCTTAGGGTTGTCGACAGGCCTAAGTTATTTTTGGTAATTTGTTTATCATTGAAAATAACTTCTATCTTGTATTAAAACTATTTTAAGCTTTATAAATATACTGAACTATAGTTAAAATACATAAATAAGTATAGAGAATAATATTTTGGTATATATACAGTTTTACTATAATTTTATATTTAAATCTAAGTATAAAAAGTTTTAAATATATTATAATTAAAAGATAGTTTAAAACCAAGGATGATTTGATATTGAAAATAAAGATTATTTTGAGGCTAAAAGTATTTTAAAACTAGGATAGATGTTTTTGATTTTTAAAAGAATATTTTGAAATCATTTTGAAAACAAGATACAATTTTTAAAACATTTGAATAAAAGTTAGTGGATACAAAACAATGTTCCACTAGATTTTTCGTATGTTCCATCCTACTTGGGGTTCCATCCCTTTAACGGGCTCGAAGTGGACTACATTCGACGAATATAATGGATTTTAAGATGCCAGTGCTTTTCTAGGAGTTTTAACAGAAATTCCTGACTAAATTAAATCTTGAACTCTTGATAATCTTGATACTCATGAGTCTTGAATCTTGATATCTTCGATCTTGAGTTTATCAATTCTTGAATCTCTATACTGTACTGTCTTCATTCTTTGATACCTGTATATATGTCCTGCATATACAAATATATCTAAACAATAATGTTAGTATTTATATTTTGTAACCTTATTCTAAGGTTGTTGTCATCAAAACCTACTTTCTAACAATCTCCCCCTTTTGATGATGACAACATTTGTTTATAAAATATTACTTCTATCCTAATAACTCCCCTTAAGACTAATAACTCCCCTAAAACTAATAACTCCCCTTTAATCTATGCCTAGCTATTCTATTTTATACGTCTCCCCCTTTGTCATCAACAAAAACTAACTCCAAACTATATAACTCCCTCTTAATCTAATACTATATGACAAATGATTATAATGATAGTGTTATGATAAATAATCAACACTTAATTCTGAAAATAAAACTTAGTCCTTAATTACTAACTATCCGAACTAAGAATCCATATATGATAATACTTATAATAGTGATAATATGAGAATTCAAATATAAGAACACAAATCATTTATTAATTATATATTGTTATACTTACATTTGCATAGAAAACGAAAGTAAGATCATATAACGATAAGAAAGAGAGAAAATAAACTATTGTGTATCCTTGACAATGGAAGATCTATGAACCGAGCAATTTGGATAGTGGAAACAGAAATTTCCACGTTGTTCAACTAGATTTCCATCCTTGTCAAAGCACACTTTGCCAAGAAAACAACTTTGTCTTCATCTTCAGTGTGCTCTTCTTCCATGAGGGCTTCTTCTTCTTCCTCGCTGTCCTCTTGCACGTGATCACCTGAATATTCTTCATCAATCAAGATGAGATTGGCGTGATTGTCCATTAGAAACTTTTGCAAGTTACTAAGGATTTTTCCTTGCCGTTCTTGTTCTTTGGCCATTCTAATTTGCACTACTTGAATTTCAGTCATAAGTTGCAGTGAATCCTTCAAGGAAACCTCCATTTTTATCACTCGTGCAAGCGTAGTTCGTTGAAATGATCCAGTAGAAGGAGAAGAGAACGAAAATGTTGAATTTTATTTGATTTGGAGGAGGAGGCCATTGTTTTCAGAAGTTAGATTAGAGAAATGACAGAAAGAATGAACAAAATTTCGAAATAAGAAGAATATATAACCACCCATTTGAATTTTGGTGGGAAAATTTCAAAAGAAAAAAAATCGTTATATGTCGACAGGGGTAAAGGAGGGTTGTCGACAAGGTACTTTTATTTTTGCTATTTGATTAATTTAATTTTAAATATACTTGTTGCTTATATTCTATATTTCAGTTATTGAACAAATACCTAATTTTCTTCTTAATTTAGTAAATATAGATTCACTTAAGGGTTCTGTTTAGATATCAGCAATTTGGTTCTTGGAATTGATATAATCAAGAGTAATTACTTCCTTACTTACATTATCTCTGAGAAAATAATGTCTGATATCATTATCTTTAGTTCGAGAATGATGAGTATGATTTTTGGATAAATTTACTGCACTAGTATTATCACAATAAATTGGTGATTTTGAGATATTTAAACCAAAATCTTTTAAAGTTTGTAGCATATATATTACTTGAGAACAAGCCAAAGCAGTAGAAATATGCTCTGCTTCGGTTGTTGATAAAGAAACTGTGTTTTGCATTTTACTAAACCAGAAAATCAGAGAATTCCCCAAAAAGTGACAAGTTCCACTTGTACTTTTTCGGTCTGATTTACAACCAACATAATCAGCATCACATTAAGATATTAATTCAAAAGAATTATTTTTAGGATAAAGTAAGCCATAATCAAAGGCGTGTTTAACATATCTTAAGATATGTTTTATAGCTTTTAAGTGGGTCTCTTTAGGTTAGGATTGATATCTTGCACAGAGACAAACACTATGCATGATATCAGGTCTACTAGTAGTGATATATAGTAGTGGTCCAGTCATTCCTCTATATAATTTTTGATCTACATCTTTCAAGAGATATTCTTTACTTAGGTACTCATTGCTTGCCATGGGAGTGGGTTTTCCACTTGCAGTAGTCAAATTAAATTTACTAACTAGGTCTTTGGCATATTTTTCTTGACTGATAAAGATACCATTATCTAATGTTTTATTTGCAATCCTAGAAAGAAGTTTAATTCACCCATATGACTCATCTCAAATTCTTTTGTAATTATTTTAGAAAATTCTTTATTCATTTCAAAATTAGTTGATCCGAAAATGATATCATATATGTAAACTTGTACCAGTTGAATATCATTTTTATTTCTTTTAGTAAAAAGAGTATTATCTACTTTACAAATTTCAAAGTTTGATTGTAATAAGTAAGATCTTAGTCTATCATACCGGGGCTCTAGGAGCTTGTTTTAGACCATATAGAGCTTTCTTAAGTTTGTAAACATGATTTGATAATTTTTCATTTTCAAAAAGTGGTGGTTGTTCAACATATACTTCCTCTTTTACAAATCCATTTAAAAAAGCACTTTTAACATCCATTTGAAATAATTTGAAATTATTATGATTTTCAAAAGCAAGTTGAATCTTAATGGCTTCTAATCTTCCTACGGGAGCAAAGGTTTCATTATAATCTATTCCTTCTTCTCGACAATAACCTTGAGCGACTAAATAGGCTTTATTTCTAACAACCTCGCCTTGTTCATTCATTTTATTTTTATAAACCCATTTAGTTCCAATTATAGTTTTATTTTCAGGTCTAGGAACAAGTTTCCAAACATCATTTCTAGTGAATTGATTTAGTTCTTCTTGCGTAGCCAAAATCCATGAATCAGTTGATGCTTCTTTTGGATTTTTGGGTTCAATAGCTGATATAAAGGCAACATTTCTCATTTTACTTAGTTGATTTCTTGTTGTAACAACAGACTGCATATCCCCTAGTATATTTTCTATAGGATGGTCTTTTAAAAATTTAATCTTTTTATTACGATGGTTAATTTCATTGTTAGTTTCATTTGACTCTTGATTTTGGGTGATTAAATCCTCTTCATCATTTGTATCTTCAAAAATTTTGAGACTTTCATCGAACGAAACATGCATTGTTTCTTCGATGGTGTTAGCTCTTAAATTAAACACTCTGTATGATTTACTTTTATTAGAATATCCGATAAAGATACCTTTGTCTGATTTAATCAGATTTATCTAAGTTATCTTTTATATTTCAAATAAAACATTTACTTTCAAAAATTCTAAAATAAGATACATTAGGTTTCTTTTTGTGAAGAAGTTCATAAGATGTCTTATTAGTTAAAAGTCTAATTAAAATTCTATTTAAAATATAACAGGTGGTAGAAACTGCTTCTGCCCAAAAATATGTTGGTAATTTACTATTTGAAAGCATAGTTCTCGCACACTCTTGAATCATCATATTTTTACGTTTTACTATTCCGTTTTGTTATGGAGTTCTTGGAAATGAAAAATTGTGAGTTATTCCCTTTTTATTGCAGAATTCCTCAAACTTTTCATTTTCAAATTCATCGCCGTGATCACTACGGATGGTTATAATTTTTACAGAAAGTTGATTTTGAATCCTTTTTGTAAATTCTTAAAATATTCAAAAGTATCACTTTTATGTTTCAAAAATATTGTCCATGTAAATCTAGAATAATCATCTACAATTACAAAAACATATTTACTATGATTTATTAACTGAATTTGAGATGGATCGAATAAATCAAGATAAAGTAATTCAAGAGGTTTTGAAGTTGAAATCATATCTTTTAATTTAAAGGAACTTTTTCTAAGTTTTCCTAATTGACATGCATCGTATAAACTATCTACTTTAAAATTCATTTTAGGGAGACCTCTTACTAGATCATGTTTTGACAGTCTAGATAAGTGTTTGAAATTCAAATGTCCAAATATCTTATGCCAAATCCAAGCGTCACTTGTATTTTCCAAAAGACACAGGTTATCATTTGAAACTTTCATACTAAGAATATAAATATTCTTTTTCCTAATTCCCTCAAATTTTATGGTTGAATTATTATCTTCAATGTGACACTTATCTTTTTCAAATTTAATTTTATATCCTTTATCGCAAAGCTGACTGATACTTAGCAGATTATGTTTCAGATTCTTAACTAGCAAAACATTAGTAATAATAGGAGTTTCATAGTTACCGACTTTACCGATGCCAATCACATATCCTTTTGAGTTGTCTCCAAAGTTAACCAGTCCATCATCTTTGTATATTATATCATTCAGCATATCCGGATTACCAGTCATATGTCTAGAGCATCTACTATCGAGTATCCATCTATTCTTTTTGATCTGCACAATTGGTCCATTGTAGATTGATTCCTCAATACCCATAAAACATGTTTCTTGCACATCATACAATTTTGGTAGACAACTTAAATTTGAATATTGATTATATGCAGACTCATGAGACAATGATGATTTGAATATTTCTAAACTAGTATTAACAAGTTTTTTAAACATAGCCATTTTAAAAGCTTTTTCAAAATTCATATTACGAAACTTTGAAAACCTTTCTCTGATACCAAATGTGAGAAATGTGGATTATGGATCTTAAGGCTAGAATTAACACTAGAGGGGGGGTGAATTGTGTTTAAAGGAATTACTAATTCTTTTTGAGTTTATATTAATTTAAACACAAATGTATGCAATATTTAGACACAGATATGATCACAGAATCAAACACGGATGCAAATATAAAGTAAAAGCAAATAAAGGAAAGAACACACTGAATTTTATACCGGTTTGGAGTTACTCTACATCCAGTCCCGCAACACAAGTACGGATTTCCTTTCAAAATCAATTCTTACAATTATACTCTCAATTTCAAGGCCACGAGGTACACCGCTCTAGATTCACAATCCTTTGGGTAGAGATACTTGATTTTATGGGCAACAAGTTCACCCAATTGATTTTCCAGGCTACAGTCGCACCTTTTCTCGCTTGATTGATTTTCTAGGCTGCAATCACACCTTTTTTCGCTCGGTTAATTGCAAAGAAATCTATAACTCTGAATAGCACCGGGATCTTGTTGTGATGGTGATAGAGAATCAAACCATAGATGATCTAGTTAGATTCAATGGTGATTTCGGCAGAGTAGTGGTAAAAATGCATATAAAGAAATGTGGAAGAAGAAGAGGAGTGAAATCAGAGAACATTAATGAATATAAATTCATTTAAAACAGCCCCTATTTATAGTAGAACAGCAACCATGTCCATTCGTGAAAGGATATGACGAATATACACTTTCTTTGAAATTCAAACTTTTGAAATAAACTGTCACCTTGTCGACAAGGGTTCCTTGGGGTTGTCGACAGGCCTAAGTTATTTTTGGTAATTTGTTTATCATTGAAAATAACTTCTATCTTGTATTAAAACTATTTTAAGCTTTATAAATATACTGAACTATAGTTAAAATACATAAATAAGTATAGATAATAATATTTTGGTATATATACAATTTTACTATAATTTTATATTTAAATCTAAGTATAAAAAGTTTTAAATATGTTATAATTAAAAGATAGTTTAAAACCAAGGATAATTTGATATTGAAAATAAAGATTATTTTGAGGCTAAAAGTATTTTAAAACCAGGATAGATGTTTTTTATTTTTAAAATAATATTTTGAAATCATTTTGAAAACAAGATATAATTTTTAAAACATTTGAATAAAAGTTAGTGGATACAAAACAATGTTCCACTGGATTTTTCGTATGTTCCATCCTACTTGGGGTTCCATCCCTTTAACGGGCTCGAAGTGGATTCCATTCCACGAATAAAATGGATTTTAAGATGTTAGTGCTTTTCTAGGAGTTTTAACAAAAATTCCTAACTAAATAACTTATATTGAAATCTTGAACTCTTGATAATCTTGATACTCATGAGTCTTGAATCTTGATATCTTCAATCTTGAGTTTATCAATTCTTGAATCCCTATACTGTACAGTCTTTATTCTTTGGTACCTGTATATATATCCTGCATATACATATATATCTAAACAGTAATGCTAGTATTTATATTTTATAATCTTATTCTAAGATTGTTGTCATCAAAACCAACTTCCTAACAATAACAATCTTCCCTTTTGAATGGTTTGAGTCTGACATGTATGTCTGCTTAAAACATCCAAAAAGGCCGAACGTTACAAATTAATTATTATGTTAAAATTATTTCTAAAGTGTTAGCGAATAGAATTAGTATAAAAATGAATGATTTAATCGATTGTTCACAAACCGCTTTCATTAAGGGTAGAAATATCACGGACGGAGTAGCTGTTGTTCAAGAGTGCATTAATCACTATTGTAAGAATAACATTACATACGCACTTTTAAAACTTGACTTTACGAAAGCTTTTGACTTGACTGATTGGGATTTTTAATTGATATGTTTCTGGCTAGAGGTTTAGTTGCAAATGGATTGATTGGATTATGAATTTGCTTAAAACAAGTGATTCTAGTATAATGGTTAATGAGATTTTAGGGAATAAAATACAGGCAGAACATGGTTTATTACAGGGGATCCATTATCGCCTCTCTTGTTTAATTTAGATACCGATGTTTTCGTTATGATAATTAAATAACCTGTTGGAAATGGATCTTTAGGGTGCATTGGTAATGAAATTTCTCGTAATGGACTCTCTGTTCTTCAATTTGCGAATGATACCTTATTATTTACTTCTTATTTTCCTATTTACGTCATTACCCTTAAACTTATTTTATACAACTTTAAACTACTTTCAGGACCAAAAATTAATTTTGATAAGAGTTTGGTTTTAGTTTTAAATGATGTTGATAAGGTTGAGTGTTTATAGCTAATACATCAAATTGTAAGACCATGAATTTCCTAATTGATTATCTTGGATTTTTTATTAGACCAACTAAACTTAAGCATGATTACTAGTTAGTTATAATAGATAAAATTAAAAATAGAATTTCTAATTGGAATGAGAGATATTATCGAGATCAGGTAGATTAGTTCTCATCAATTCTATTTTATATACACTTCCGAATTATGTGATGTCTATATGTCTTTTTCGAGAATGGACGATCAATAAAATTGATAAAATAAGAAGGGAATTCTTATGGAGTGGTGATAATCCTAACAGTAGTCTAAAATGTTTAGTTAATTGACAAACCGTTTGTAAATCGAAAAAGGAGGGAGGTCTAGGTGTTATTAATTTACGTAACATGAATCTGTCTTTATTAGTGAAGTGGTTCTGGAAACCTAAGGATATATGTGATAATTCTATTTGGAAAGAAATTATGTTTGAACATTATTATAATGGTAGAAATAATTTATATCAAATTACACCTTCGATTAACAATAAATTGTCAAATTTTTGGAAATTAATTTTAAAATATTATGATTTTTATAACCTTGGTACTAATATGATTGTTCATTCAGGAAATAATACTGAGTTTTGGCATGATCATTGGTTATCGGCCGTTCCTCTTAAGGTCGAATTTAAAGAACTTCTCGAAATTTGTAACTTTAAAAACGCTTTAATCAAAGATTTTTTTTCTTCGGATAATGATCCCCCTTGGAACTTTAGTTTTAATGGAATTTTAGAAAGTGCAACTCTCAGACAATTTTCTTTGTTATGTGTAAATTGAGTTTGTATAACACTGATAACGAAAATGATATTATTAACTAGGAATGAGACAAAAGTAAGAAATTCAATTCTAATTTATTGTATAAATTTCTTAGTTTCACGGGCGCCACCGATAACACTTTTAATTTTATTTGGAAAGCAAATGCACCACCTAAAGCTAAGATTCATATATGGTTAATAATGCATGGGAAGCTAAATACCATTGAACCTTCAAAAAGAAATAATTTTCTAATTGATATAAAATGTACTTTTTGCAACTTGTATTTTGAAAATATTAATCATATATATTACGATTGTATGGATACTTGCTACATTCTTAATAATACTCTTAAAATCTTTAACTTTATCCTTACAACTAAAGTTACTGATTGTTATTTTTACTGGAATAACCTAAGATTTAAGTTTAAAAAAGAAAAAAAATTACTAGATACTTTACTCATTATACTATATTGGTATATTTGGTTTGAGAGAAACCAGAGGCTATTTAATAATGATAGTAGTTACATAAATAGATTGGTAATAACAGTATCATCATTTTGTTTCAATTGGATCTCAAATTCAAAATATAGATTGTTAAAAAATACTCATTTTAATGAATATCTTAATAAGGTTTGAAAAAGCATTGAATTATTTAAACTTAAAAACAATGTTTTCAACATTAATAACAACAACGTAAGTATTTATTCGAATTCAAATGAAGTTTTTACTGATCATCATAATGTTCTTCTGGTCAAAGGAGCATAATGTTAATACTTTTTAGTTATATTAAAAATTTATTAGTATATAATTACATTTTTTTAATATCTATACCTCTTGATTTCGCAATCAGTATCTCATATCATAAAAGTAAGTTAAGATACTACATAACGAGTATGGCCCTTCTATTAGTCTAACTCTTATTATAGTTTCTTTGTTGTCTTATAGTTCTAACTTTTAGTTTTAATTCTTCTATTTCATTAATGCATATATATGTATATAAATTTTATTTATATACATATATATATGTGTGTGTGTGTGTATTACACTAATATTTTTGTTTACTTCCATCTACAGGTTTAGGTTTAGGCTACATTTGGTGTTGGAAGGCTATTTGCAGGGTCTCAGGGTTGCTGTTGTCATGATTGCAGGATTGTTGTTCATAGGATTATTGTTAGGAGAGATTTCTTATTTTGATCTAGATCATCCCCGCTATCTGTGAGGCATTCATTCTCTAATGAAGCTACTTGTTGATCTCAGTTGTTCACTTGGATGTACTTTGGTTTACATTGGGTACTTCTAACAATTTATTGTTGGACGATGGCCTTGCAGGAGTATGATATTGAGGTAAAATGGGCGGTGGCCTTGTCGTAGCTCATTCTAGAAGTTATCTGATGTTGTTATCTTAGATTATTCTATGTTATGACTTGTCACCTGCCAGGCATGTTGGCAGCTCCTTTACATTCAGTGCTATATATATGTACATGTGTGCTCTCCTCTACTTTAGAGGTTCACACATTTCTCTGGAATTTTTTTTATGGCCTTTTCAAAGTGAAAAAAATTATCTGCTAAATTTGTAAGCGTTTGAAAAGGTAATTCTTATTTTTCAAATTCTTTACGTGTGTATACATGAATGTTTTTGAAATTGCGAGCAACGGGAAAATGATTTATTTTTAATTAGTAAATATACAAAATAATAAAAAAGTTTAAATAAATTATAATTTTGTTTTATGATATATGTAAGTATGTATGTACTGATATCCTAGTGAACACTTCTACAATAACACCTTACGGGAATAGATGCTGGTCTGCCATAACCTGTATTCCCAATTTAAGCCAGCTAGTTCAGATGACCTGGTGCGGTTGCAAGGAATCAAACCCACACCCTTCACGAGGGAGTTGGATACTACAGTAAGCCCGAGAACATATATATATATATATATATATATATATATATATATGAATTGTTTTGAATTTTTCGCTTTTTATCTTTTTACAAATACGGTACTTTATTTACTTTGAAAAAAATTACAAAATTAATTTGTTAGAACCCAAACATGTGTAAGAGATACAAGTATATAGTCTCATAAACACTAATATAAGATATCCTATACAATGCTGTACTAACTAAGTTAATATATACCCAATAAAACAAAACAATTACAACTACAACATGGTCACAAATACATTCCAGATGAGGACAAAAGCACCGCCTTTAAATAATTAATCTCATCACTTTCCTAATTAAACTTTGAAACTCAATAACGTCGATTCAAGTCTTTTTCGAAGCCATATCAATTCTTCAAGTTCAATTCACTAGTTTGGAGGTGGGTCTACTTTTAGAAGCTTTAGTCATCCCTTTAGAGCACGGAACCTATCTTAGGACCTGTCATTGACCTTAATAGTTCGATCTCTCGTATAGATCTGGATCTTCATACCCAAACTGATAGGGTTAGCTGTATTCCTTAGATGTAATTTTGTAATTAGTTATATATATAACTCTATAAGCAATCTTATTTATAATAAAGATATTTAATTTCTATTATATACTTTTTGTTATATAATAATATAATTAATTAAGAAATTAATTTAGAGTATATTAAATAGAAAATTCTTAAATAATATGTATGTGATAACAATTGCAAGGAGATGTAATCATAAGAAATTATCACAACAAAAATAATATATTATTTTAAATATTCCTGATCAAGATGTTTATAGAAAGGATATCGATACATCTGTTAAGACTAGAGTATGTAATGCTCTCCAAAGGATGGTTAGTTAGTTATTTGAAGCATCAAGGAGTCGCATATTGATAGTCATTGGATAACAATGGAATGACTCACTTGAGATTTTTTAGTTGGTTAATAAAAACTAGGTAAAGTAGGAAATCTCAAAGCGATAATATTACACAGTTCTTTTGACTTGAGAATATTCTTGAACTACTTCCTGGATACTCCACTTTGATTGTAGTTAAATCATGGCATGGCGGTCTGTTAGGGTCCAACAAATCAATGAAAGCCCATGGACCTCTATTCGCATACCCCTTACATTGCATGCTTCAAAATGCAAGTTCTAAATATGATTCTTCTTATATCATTTAAATGATAAGTTTACATGAACCATCCATATAACCATTGCTTTCCTATAAAGACCAATAATCCATCCTTTCCACCTCTTCAATAACCTCACATAATTGTTAATCCTTAGTTGTTTCCTCTTATAACCCATCCTTATATCATATTTATTCTTATTTTATTTTCATTCCATTAGCAATAATAAACATCCATTGTTTAGTCATCACCAACACATAATTATTCTAATTATATTCATTTAACTATCATATTTTAGTAAACAATTCCTCTGCAATAAATGTCATGATGAATGTCATTTTCTATATAATATTTATTCTTATTTTATTTTCTTTCCATCAGCTATAATAAATAACCATTATTTAGTCATTACTAATACATAGTTATTCTAATTGCATTCATTTAACTCTCATAATTTAATCAACAATTCCTTTCCAATAAATATCATGATAAATGCCATTTTCTTAGTAATAGATAACATTTCCCCGTAATAAATGGCATTCCAACTATAGTTTATACCATATTAATCCCTTATTTAAGTTCATTCAATATTCATGATTTCTATTTAAACATGCAACAATTGTTTATTTCATTAAGAAAGAAGTATCATATAGAGACTCATATATCGCTCAATTAACTTCCACTTATAATATCCTAAATCAGCCACAATATCTTATTTGATTCAATCATCAAAGCATTAAATGTAAGTTGAATAGATCACAATCAATGATGGATCCAGCAGCTCATCTCAACATCCATCTCAATACACTTATAAGGCGACATTAACCGTTTTCAACTATAAATATACCTTCTCTTGCGAATTATAAAGGGAAAAATCTTCACTTAGAAAGCATAGAAAACATGTTACTTTGTACTCAATTTTGTGTTCTTCAAGAAAGCAATAAAATCATAAACGCTCCTTGATTGGATGTAGGTTCAAGCATAACCAACCAGTATTGTGTCCCTTTAATTTTATATGTTTTTTTTTTGAAATGGTACTTTATATACAATAAATCGTTGGGACAACATATCCCATGTCAATAAACGTTCGAAAGCAAGTTTCGAACTTGTGACCTCTTGCACCAAAGCCGAATAAATTAACCACTTGGACAATTGTGCTTGTCTAATTTTATATGTTTTATATTTCCAATATTATTAACACATTAAAAACCTTGGATTGAACCTCAATTTGAAATCTTTGAAAATCTATCATAATTATAAGGTTCATCGAAAAATATCGTCAACATTTTGGTGCTAGAAGGATGGATCCTTTTCTGCCCTTTCATTAACATCCACCTTTATGCTCACGACTGCCATTGCCATAGCTGGAGCTTCCACTAGCAATCAACTCAATGATTATATTATTTGATTTGTTTGTTTCAAAATAACAGTTCGTAGTAAGTAAGATCATTTCATTACTATGAGGCAAAAAAGATATGATTGCCTAAATTTTTCCTCTTATGTTAGTTTTTCGCATATTTCTTATCTTGACGTAGTATTTTATGATTGTTGAGAACAATCATAAAGTTCGTAACAATTTAATTTATTAGTTCTAATTTTTTTAAACATCAGTACATTTCATTTACTCATCAATTTTCTAAAGCTAAAATGATTGTGCATCTTTGATCTCTGTCTGCTTTATTCATTTGTTTGATAAAAGGTCAAAATTTTAGTATCTTGTTGGTTGAACAACACTTAAGTAATTTGTTTAAAACTATTTTTAAAATCAATGGTATAATCACATTATTAAGTTACCTATTATCTTTACGTTAGTAAAATAAAATTTGTAAATCTTGAAAATATTGGGTTAGTCTTGTAATAATTATGGAATGATTTAATTAATATCCATAATTGAGTGTTATATGTGTTTAATATACATATAGAGATAATTATTGTTTTTTTAAAAAAATTAAATAAAATTAGACCAAACATGATGTTTTCAATGCATGTTTCGTACATTTCAACATATGATTTTAATTACGGCAAATTACTTGTGATATAAGTTAATTGAAACATTATTACGAAGATTCTGTAGTTAAAATATTTCATTAAATGGAATGTTTTAGTTCATAATCTTCAATAACTTTTTTTGTTAAATAAATCATTGTTTCTAAAATATATCAAAAGTTAATATTTCAAACGATGTCTAATTGATTTACTGAAGACTTTTTATTAGTTAAAAACATGCTATATGAAAGTTTTAAATTCGAAGACAAATTCTATTTCAATACAGATAATTACTTAGTATGCCCCCCTAAAATAAATAAAATTTAATAGACTAAATACCCTTAGAAAGCTACATACTTTCTTTCTTCTCAATTCCATTATCTTTTTACGTCAGTTTTTTACTGTCTAAGCCACCGCTTCTTTACAAATCTAGTTACTAAATCGGTGAAGAAAAATTTCACTTTTTCACAACTAAGTTATTTTTTGGGTTTATAAACTTTTTTAATTGTAGTTCTGAAGAAAATATGAATCGGGTTTCTAAATCAGTGAAGAAAAAATATTCAATTTTTCACTACTAAGTTATTTTTTGGGCTTATAGACTTTACTAAGAAAAAATTCGATTTTTCACTACTATGTTTCTAAATCAGCGATGTAAAAATTCGAATCCTAGTTTCTAAATCAGTGAAGAAAAAATTCAATTTTTCACGTTTTACATGATGAGAATGGTAGTTTTGGAAATAGAAGGGGCTACTAAGTTATTCTTTGGGTTCACAAACTTTTTTAATTTTGACGGGCTACTAAGTAAATACTCGTGTTGAAATAGAATTAGCCAAATTCCAAAAACCACTATTATGAAAAAAGTTGAAATTATTAACCAACATTTATAGGTTTCAACTACGTTTCTTTCTCAAGTTTGTTTAGTATAAATTTATTATGTTAGTTATGATTAATAAATCTTTCCATTACGACTTTAAATAATGTAAAGGAGAATAAAAATTAATATATGCATGCATATATATATATATATATATATATATATCTGTGTGTGTATTATACATATCGTGACAACATAAAATAATAAATTATCAATTAATGTAGTCATTCATTATCATAATTCATGTAATTGTGATCAATAAAACTGAATAATAGCCTTCACAATCATAAATGACTTTATTGACACAATAATTCAAAAAATGAAAAGATGCCAAAATTTGGCATAACATATGCAAATCCAACATATTGTATTATACAAAAAGTTAATCATTTGTGTGTAAGACTAACTTCATTGTATCGATCTTAGAAAAATATTCGGATATCATCATCATTTAATAATGAATATTTGAATGAGTTAGCTTTCAACACCAAATATCAATTATTAATATATTGGTAAATATTATACTTGTAAGTTCATTAAGGAAACAATATGTTTCTAAGTGAAAGAAGGTATAACTGTTAACCGAGTTTTTGACCAAACTGATTTCAACCGGAAGTTAAAACATCAAAATGAAGAAAAAATGATTCAAGGACTTTGGAAACATCATATAAAGGCGGGAAAAAGGAAATATCAAGAAAGGAATGGAAGATGTTGACTTGAGTTTTTCAATTTGGCACTTGTGGTCGGGCTGAGTCGTACAAGAGCTAAACAAAGAAAAATAAAGGAAAACGTGAGTTGAGAAATAGCAAGGCAAGACAATTTGACTTAGAGTCAGGTCCAAGTAAAACTTGAGATAGACCTGGGTCAGACCTAAGTTAATTTCGGTACAAAGTTATAAGTCACAACTCGGTACCGAGTTGTGACTTTTCTAAGCTGGACTCACAAAACTGTAAGTTAAGACGCCAAGCAATTGTTACTAAGCAGAACTCTGGTCGGACTCCCAAAACTCTCTGGTTGGACTCTAATTAATGATATCGAGTAAAACTGAGGTTGGACTCACAAAACTTCTAGGTCGGATACCAAGCACTCCAACCTTTGGACAACTCCAAGCAATGCCTAAAGCAAACACACAAACCACTTGGGTAAGACACCAAAATCTAGTCAACCCCAACCTAAAGCTTATGGTTTTCGCCAACATGGTTTTCAACTTCATGATTCACTCCAACTGATTAGAACTATCTAGAATGATGGTATGAAACAACTTGAAAGAGTTTCACCATGAATTGAGATAAGTAAATAACTCGGTACCGAGTCATCTGGCTCGGTAGCATGTCATTTTGCTTCCCCATTTCACTTCTCTAACTTCATGTCATTCATTTTCTACCTCTTCTGCTCGTGACCATGCATCTTCCTGGAGTTTGGACAATCAATTCCAAAAGTTGAAGAGAAGAAAGCTAATAACTCAAGCGATAATGAAGCGATCATTATAATCGGCCCAAAATCAATGAAAAGAGCATAGAACACATCTATTTGAAGTTAGAAAAGTAGAGCAAAAGAGTTATATTGATTTCCACTTCAGGAAATAAAGTAGCACCAAGTAAAACGACTAGGTACCGAGTTATTATTTTGACTTGGTGAACCTTGCGATCTCTTATGTGACATTGGGCTAACTCTTAGACTCGGCTGCAAGCAGACTTCTGACCCAACACACTTGTTTCTCTATGAATACAAACCAACGTGCAACCAAAAGAGGATCGACTTCTTGATCTTTCTTCTTGACCCTAGATCTGGGATTCCGTTGCTTTTTACCATCTTCCTTCCTTATAATAGTCACCAAATCAGTTACTTTTGGTAGTTCTAGGCCTAAGAACTTGTCAACTTCTTGTACTTATGACTCTAATTTTCTGTAATCTTACACAAACTCTCTCAGATCCATAATCAATAAAGCTATAAAAAAAAGCTATAAAGTGGACATAGGCCTGAGATTGCCAATCCACTAAAAAATCTTTTGTCTTCATGTTATTATTCTTTGATTCTACTATTATCTACTAGATCTTTTCCCACATATTCTCTACAACTCATTTTTGGGTGTCGATCCATTTTTAGCATCGATATATTGGTGATTTCATTAAGAAAACCGAATTTAGGCTTATATCTAGCTTGTTATTGTGGATTTGGAGAGATCCAATAGTTAGATCCAGAAAACTAGCTTTGAAGTTTGAGAACTTGCTATTGGAGATCAATGGAACCCAAAAAGGAAAATTTGCTTTTATAAGATCCGCAGGAGTGGTGGCTAATGGTGATAAAGGAAACATTTACCAAACGGAAGTTCATAATGGAAATGCAATGCATAATCCTTTATTTAACAGGAAGTTGTTACCAGAGGAGAGCTTAATAAGGCGATTCATGAACTTAACCAGAAGATGGTGGATAGCCAAAAAGCTCTCATAGATAAGATGGATACGTTGTTAATCTTACAATCGCTAGCGGCAAGGAGAATTAGAAGAGAAACTTCACATACAATAAAACAAGTAAACTCTTTGGTTTCTGGTCTAAACAGGAGAGATGAGAAGCAAAAGCAGAAGGAAGTAACTACACGAGTCATTGTGGGAGGAAGTAGGAGTGTTCCCCAATAACAAGACCAACTAGCATCGATAGGAATGCTTGCGTGGCAATGCACATGAGGAAGATGCGATGGCAGTTTCTGTCTTTGATGACAACCTAATGAAAGATGATGGTGATTTTGAACCAAAATCAAATTGAAATGCTACCAAAATTCAAGCAACTACAGCTGAACCAACCCTACAACAACAAGATACTATAGAAGTGGTTCTTTCCAAGATTGGAGAACCTAGACTCCAGCTAGAAAAAACAAGACCGTTTACAGAGTCAAACACTCGATATAGCCTCAGGTAGTTGCCCTATAGAATATCATGCTAGTAAATAAGAAATAGCTGATATGGTTAAGCGGATGGTCGTAGAAAGTAGAGGCAATAAGAACGATGATTGGAGTTCTGCACCAAGGAGAACTCCATTGAAGGAAAATATCTTGAAAGAGGAATACCCTAGAAAGTTCACTATATCAACCATGCCATCCTATAGAAGAACAATATATCCTAGACAACACCTACACAAGTATGATTGGCATATGAATGAAGCACGACCTATGGATGATGTTCATTGCAGATGTTTTCCCATCTCATTGGTAAGAGTCGTATCCTCGTGGTTTACAAGGCTTGCATCGGAGTCTATTCTACTTTTGACGAATTAGCTAAGAAATTCTTAGAGGAGTTTAGGCTCCATGCTGCCTGACTAAAGGACGTGATGTCCCTATCTAGTTTGTCTCAAGGAGTCTCTAAAAGCTTTCTTGAACCAAATCAATATCCCAGTTATAAAAGTTAGCAACCCGAAGGAGGATCTTTTATTTATGGCCATGGTCCAGAGCATTCACCTAGATATAAATTTTGGTAGATGGTTTTAGATGAAGCAACCTCCTACCATGGAAGAATTTCATCAAAAGGCGAATCAGTTTTTGCGGTTAGAAGAAGAAGGACTGGCCGAAAAAGAGATTAGTGATGAATAACCAAAAGAACTAATCTAGAACAACTTCACAGCAAATGCTAAAAACTCTAGTAATCAAAGAAAATAAGTCGAAACTATGATAATAAGCATGATGCTAATGTGAAACGTCCGAAGAACTTCCAATTCAAAGATTACACACCCTTAAATGACACATTGGAGAGTATATATCTTGCTACTTAAGGAATTGAGAAATATAAGAAGCCACCCAGAAGGGAAGCGATGGAGCAGGAGAAATGTTTCAGGAAGTACTGTCGCTTCCATGAAACTCATCGGCATAACACCAATGAATGCCAACATTTGAGGAACTTGGTCGAGGAGTTGGCAAGGAAAAAAGGCCAACAATATGTTAAGGAACCACAGAATGGTAGAGAAACTGCAAGACCCTAGGGTCTACCTACTCAAGAAAAACTGCTTGGACCCAGCAGAGAGGTTCCCATACTAGCTGATGGAAGACTGGTCATCAAATAACCTTCAAGCTGGAATGTGGTGGCGACCTAAAAAATATTGTTTCATTCATCCTTATCTAACTTCCTTTCATAAATAAGCCTCCAAAGGACACTGGGGGGATTGTAAATAGGCAGGACTTGCCATTTCTTCTACTCATGAATGAAATCTTCTTCTTGGATAAGTGGAATCATGTTCTTGCAAGAAAAATTCATGTATGGAGCAACAAAAACTCAGCCAAGAAAATGCTCCTCCACCCTTGAATGACGGACAGGGAGTGTAGACTAACTAACCGTCGGATTAATGGGTTGTATCAATCTCCAACCTTCTAAGAACCGACGTTGCCCCTAGACTGGCAACATCAAGAAGGTCTAAACCCCTGGACTGAAAAGTCATATCGATCCCCAACCTTCAAAAAATCAATGTGGCTCCAAGACTGTGAACGTCGGAAAGAACAAAACCGAAGAGTCGAAGGTCAAATTGACCTCTGCCTTTTGAGAATCGGTGTTGTCCCAAGGATGGAAATGTTGGGATGGTTAAGACCATTAGATCAAGAGGTCGTATCGATACCCAATTTTCTAAGAACCAACATTGCCCCAAGACTGGCAACGTCAAGAAGGTCTAAACCGTCAGATCGATGGGGAAAATCAATCCTTACTTTCTAAGAATCAGTGTTGTCCCAAGGCAAGCAACACCGAGAAGGTCATCACCGCTGAGTCAACAGGTAAAATCAATTCAAATGCTGGATCGATAGGTCATATCGATCCCTAACCTTCTAAGAATTGTTGTTGTCCCAAGACTGACAATATCGAGAAGGTCTAAACAACCGAGTCGATGGTCACATCTACCTTTCCCCTTTCGAAAATCAGCATTGCCAAAGGACTGGCAATATCGAGAAGGTTTAAATCACCGGATCGATGGTTCATATTGATCCCCAACCTTTTAAGAACCGACGTTGCCCCAAGATGTATAGGGTGGGGAAGGTCCAAACCGATGGATCGACAGGTCGTATCGATCCTTAACCTTATAAGAACCAGCGTTGTCTTAAAACTGGCAATGTTGGAAAGGTTTAAACCACCAGATAGATGGGTAATATTGATCCTTGACCTTCTAAAAATCGACATTGCCTAAGGACTAGCAACATCAAGAAGATCTTAACTGCCGGTTTGGCGGTCACATCGACTCCTCGCCTTTTGAAAATTGGCTTTGCCCAAAGACTGGCAACATTGAGAAGGTCATAGCCATCAGGTTGATGGTCACATTGACCCCTTACCTTTAAGAACCGACGATGCTTCGGGAAAGCCAGAACTGTTGGGTCGATGGTCATCGACCCTTGACTTCTGAAAACCGACGTTTGACAATGTTGAGAGGGTCCAACAGATGGATCGACAGTCAAATCAATCCCATACTTTTTGAGAACTAGCATTGCCCCTGTAATGTCAAAATAAGAAGCCAACTTCCAAAAAGTCATTGCTGGCTGGAGATTGGCAAGAGCACACTATTTCCCGAAGGTAGGCGATGGCATAAGGTAATTCCAAAAAAAAAATCATCGATGCACTTATTTCTAAAGATAGAAGTAGGTGCTTGACTGAATTTTTTGATTATGACTCTTAGGAACCAACACCGCCCGAAGATTAGTAACGTCGGAAAGGTCCAAATGTTAGGGAGGAACCATATTCCAACCTCCTGGAAGCTAGTTTTGCCTGAATATAGGCAATGTTATGGAGAAATGCAATTAGTCTTCAAGAATCCGTTTTTCTTGAACATTGGCGACAGTAAGAATGTTCGACAACTTACTCAATGACCGACTAGACCATTTGGTCCTAACTTGTAGAAATGTGTCATCGCCCAAAGATTAACGATGTTAAGGGGAAACCCTAGAATGGAACTATCGATCACAGGTTTTCAGAGGAAGAACCGGGAACTCGATCGAATCTTCTGCCCAACCTTCTAGAATCTGACACTACCCAAAAATGGCAACATCAAAAGGTATCATTTTATAATAATCAAAGGTCCAGCATTACCGAGAATATGCAACTTTGGGATGGCCTAATCATAAAATCTTTAGGAATTTGATGTTGTCTAGAGACTGGCAATGCAAGGAGGAATTATTCACTTTTAAGCCAATCAAATCATTCGACTCTAACCTATAGATATCAGCTATTGCCTAAAGATAGGCAACATTAAGGATGAATATGCAAAATAAAATCACCAATATCCTAGTTTTCGAAGATAGAAACTGGTGCACGACTTTATTTCAGACCCCAAACTTCAAGAACTTGTCATTGCCATGATCATGATGAAGAATGTGTATAGACATGTTGAAGCGGTGAAAAAAAAGGTCTAAATTTCGAAAGGAACCTCTTAGTATCGAAAGGATTGGAATTGATTTATTGGTGCGAAGTTTTCAGAGATAGAAACGGACGCATGAATGGGCTTTTAGCCGTAAACTTCAGAAATTTTCCACTGCCCGAAGATTGGCAACATCATAAAGGTGTAACCATCAGCATTCAGGAATTATATTATTCCTTAAAAATAGGCAACTTTAAGGAAGGATAATTAAAGTTTAATAATTCTTGTGCTAGTTTCTAGAGATCGAAGCTAGTGCCTGACCGGACTTCGATGGCAATGCTAGTGACCAAGCAGGACATGCTCGGTAGAGGATAATTGAAAATAGTCATGGAAAGTTGAAGACAATTATTATCGAGCTTTCCTGATCTATGACCACGACTAGGGAAGCATAATCGGACTAGCGGAAAATGGATAATTTGCCCTGCATGTTAACTCAAACTAATGCCCAAATTAACGGCAGAAAACTTCACGGACAGGACTTAGTTAACAATGGAAGCATATGAGTAAGGGAGTAAAGATTACAAATAATTTTCCCGGGCAATGGGGAGCAATGTAGAATTTGGACTATTTGCAATGAAAGTCAGCCAAGGGAAACTCTGTTAGGAATTGAGTTGATGATGTTTTGATGAGAACAACCTTATATAGTTATTATACTTTACTTTATATATATATACATATACATATACATATATATAGGAAGTATATGCAGGTATCATCGAAGACTGATCAGTATAAAGACTCAAGCATCAAGATGAAGATTAGAGATTCAAGATTCAAGACTCTAGAGAATCAAGATTTCAAGATCTCAAGATAAGTGTCTAGTATTTTGTTAAAACTTCATAAGAGCACTCTCATCTTTCTTCCAATTTTCTTTTGGGATGGAACCCAATTTCTATCGAAACCAGTGGCTTACAAACCCACGACAAGTAGCTTACAAACCTAAGACAAGTGGCTTACAAACCCACAAAAAACAAAATCATTTAAACTACTTTGTACAAGTTCTCGAGTCCTATGGAGGAGCTCTGTAGGAAGGTTCTTGCAATTTCAGTTTGAATAGATTTTTCAAAATGTTTTTAAATCCGTTTTCAAAATGTTATAGCTTTCAAAATCATGTTTTCAAAAATATTTTCAAACCTTGTTTTAGCCTTGAAATATTCCTCTATTCTGATTTTAATAACTTCTATTTTTAAAACATCAAAACTTATTCTGATTTTAAATATTACTTATATAATTGACGGTCTATATCAATTATATATATATATATATATATATATATTTAAAATAATGTTTTATATTCATTCTCTATCTCAAAATATTGTTTAAACACTTTACTTTGCTTCAGAGAAGTTTCAACTTGTTTTAAATTCAATTGTCTTTACAAAACAACATCTCTATAATTTTGAACTAAGGGATGTCGACATAAGGGGATATCCCATGTCGACATGGTGACAGTTGGATTCAAAATTCAATTTTCAAAAGAAGTGTCCATTCGTTCGAAAACCTTTCGCCAATGGTTATGACTGTTGTGCATCTATATAAAGGCTTCCAAAATGAATTTTTTTAACAACTACTTTCTTATTTTCTTCACTCTTTCTTCTCCACCATTCCATATCCAAAAAACTTCATATTTTCAAGATCGTGCCATCATTCTGCCAAATTCTCAATAGGAAATCATTTAGATACTCTCTCTATTTGATTCTCCATCATTCTACTAAAGATAAAAGTGCTATTCAGATTTATAGGATTAATTTGTATTCAAAAAGTCCATAGAGTCTATCCATTCAAAAGGATTGTTATTAAGAAGTATTAGGGTGATCTTGTGTCCCGTAAATCAAGAGAGTTTACCCCAGACTCGAAGATAGGAGGGTTCCTCAAGGCCTTAGAAATTGAGGGTTGTAATTTGGATATTGGCTTATAAAAATCTGTACAAGGATATTGCCTTGGTGCAGGGCTGGATGTAGGAGGATTCCGAACCAGTATAAAATCCGGTGTGTTCTTTCCTTTTACTTTCTTTACTTTACTATTTGCATTTGTTGTATGTTCTGTGATCATTCTGTGTTAGAATTCTATTTAGATTTGTGTTGAAAGTTTTAATTTAGTCATATAGTTCATATATTCTTTAAAACACTATTTACCCCCCCCCCTCTAGTGTTATTTCTGCCTTAAGATCCTTAATCCGCATCCCTAACAATTGGTATCAGAGCATTGGTTTTCATTGTTTTCATAATCTGAAACTTGAAAAATATATAAATGGCATTTTTGGAAAATTGTGTTAAAACTGTTTCGAATCTATGCATTTCATCAAAGAATCATAAGTCTACATATAGTTATTTTGAAAAATCAAGTTATCTACCGAATTGGTGTGTTATGCAGGGACAGACATGTTATATGGCTTTTGACGAATCAACACCCAATGGACAAACTGTGCAAATTGAGAAAGATAAATGGATACTTGATAGTGGCTGTTCGAGGCACATGATTGGAAATCCCGAGATACTCAAGGACATTACTTATCAAGATGGTGGATTAGTCAATTTTGGTGACAACTCTAAAGGATATGTAGTTGGCGTCGGCAATGTCGGTAACTCTAAAACTTTACTTATTTCTGATGTTTTATTAGTTAGGAACTTAAAACATAATCTTCTTAGTATAAGTCAACTTTGCGATAAAGGTTTTAAAATTAAATTTGGAAAAGATGAATGTCACATTGAAGATGATAAGTCTAATATAATTTTTGAATGTATTAGGAAGAAAAATATTTATATCCTTAGTATGAAAATTTCGAATGATAATCTATGTCTTTTGGCTAATACAAGTGACCCTTGGATTTGGCATAAAAGATTTGGCCATTTGAATTTCAGATTATTATCTAGGATATCAAAACTTGACTTAGTTAGAGGTCTACCCAAGTTAAACTTTAAAGTAGATAGTATTTGTGATGCTTGCAAATTAGGAAAACTTAAGAAAAGTTCATTTAAATTAAAAGATGCTATTTCTACCTCTAGTCCTCTAGAATTACTTCATTTAGATTTATTTGGTCCATCTCAAGTTCACTCAATTAACCATAGTAAATATGTTTTTGTTACAGTAGATGATTATTCAAGATATGCTTGCACAATCTTTTTAAAAACATAAAAGTGATGCTTTTGAAATATTTAAAAACTTTTCTAAAAGAATTCAAAAATAACATTCTTTCAAAATTAAAACTATTTGAAGTGATCACGGTGGTGAATTTGAAAATGAAAATTTTGAGAATTTCTGTACTCAAAAGGGAATTACTCACAACTTTTCATTTCCAAGAACTCCACAACAAAACAGAGTAGTAGAACGTAAGAATATAACAATTCAAGAGTGTGCTTGTACAATGCTTTCTGATAGTAATTTACCTAAACATTTTTGGGCTGAAGCAGTTGCTACAGCTTGTTATATATTAAATAGAATTTTAATTAGACCATCAACAAATAAAACTCCATATGAATTACTTTATAATAAGAAACCTATAGTTGCTTATTTTAAAGTCTTTGGGAGTAAATGTTTTATACTTAATATAAAAGATAATTTAGATAAATTCGAACCAAAAGCTGATAAAGGATTCTTTATTGGTTATTCTAATAGAAGCAAAGCATTTAGAGTTTTTAATTTAAAAACTAATACTATTGAAGAAACTATGCATGTATCTTTTGATGAAAATCTTAAAGATATTGTACAAATAGATGATGAAGAAGATTTTATAAATTTAAATCAATCTAATGAAACTATTAGTGAAATAAATCAACCTAATAAGAGATTTAAAATATCAAAAGATCATCATATAGAAAATGTTTTAGGAAATATTGAATCTGTAGTAAGAACTAGAAATCAATTAAGTAGTATGAGTAATGTAGCCTTTATATCAACAATTGAACCTAAAAATCCAAAGGAAGCATCGTCTGATGATTCATGGATTCTTGCTATGCAAGAAGAATTGAATCAATTTACCAGAAATGATGTATGGGAACTTGTTCCTAAACCTGAGGATAAAAGTACAATTGGAACTAAATAGGTTTATAAAAATAAAATGAATGAACTCGGTGAGGTCGTAAGAAATAAAGCTCGTTTAGTCGCGCAAGGTTATTGTCAAGAGGAAGGAATTGACTATGATGAAACCTTTGCCCCCGTAGCAAGATTAGAAGCTATAAGAATTCTACTTGCTTTCGCTAATTATAATAATTTCAAATTATATCAAATGGATGTTAAAAGTGCTTTTCTAAATGGTTTTGTAAAAGAAGATGTTATTGAACAACCTCCACTTTTTGAAGATAATAAATTTCCAAACCATGTATACAAGTTAAAGAAAGCTCTATATGGTCTAAAGCAAGCTCCTAGAGCCTGTTATGAAAGACTAAGATCTTATTTACTTCAATCTGGTTTTGAAATTGGTAAGGTAGATACAACACTTTTTATTAAAAGAAATAATCAAGATATTCAACTGGTTCAAATATATGTAGATGATATAATCTTTGGATCAACTAATAACATAATGAATAAAGAATTTTCAGATATAATGACTAAAGAATTTGAAATGAGTCACATGGGAGAATTAAGTTTCTTCTGGGCTTCAAATTAAACAACTAGAAAATGGAATCTTCATAAGTCAAGAAAAATATGATAAAGACTTAATCAATAAATTTGGTTTAAGCACCTATGTCAACAAATGTAGGTTTAATTAAAGAAGATAAATCAAAAGATATTGATCAAACTTTATATAGGGGAATGATTGGTTCGCTACTCTATATAACAGCGAGGCGTCATGATATTATGCATAGTTTTTGTCTCTGTGCAAGATACCAATCACAATCTAAAGAAACTCACTTAAAAGCTGTTAAAAGAATTTTAAGATATGTAAAATACACTTTAGATTATGGTTTTTTTAATTCTAAAAATAATACTTTTGATTTAATATCATATTGTGATGCTGATTATGCTGGTTGTAAATCAGACCGAAAGAGTACAAGTGGAACTTGTCACTTTCTAGGACATTCATTGGTTTCCTGGTTCAGCAAGAAACAAAATACTGTTTCCTTGTCAACAACTGAAGCAGAGTATATATCTGCTGCTCTGGCCTGTTCACAAGTCTTATATATGCAACAAACTTTAAAAGATTTTGGAATTAACATAAGTAAATCACCAATATATTGTGATAATACTAGTGCAATAAATCTATCTAAAAATCCAACTCATCATGCTAGAACTAAACATATTGATATAAGACATCATTTTCTTAGAGATAATATAACTAAAGAAATAATAACTCTAGATTATATAAATACTGAAAAACAAATTGCTGATATATTAACTAAACCATTAACCGAACAGAATTTTACTAAATTTAGAAGAGAATTAGGTATTTGTTCAAAATCTGAAATATAAAATAATATAATATAATATAATAATCAATAAAAATTCAAAATAAAAATTACAATTTTTTTGAAGAACATGTCGACATGCCCCATCTCATGATGTCGACACACCCAACAAAAATTTGAAAATTGAATTTCCCTCCAAAGTTAGTTATTTGGTTATTTATCTATTTATTTCGTTTTCTCTCCTCTTTCTTCACTATATTCTCTGTAAATAACTTCTGAAACAATATAATAATGGCCTCCTCTTCTACTAATGAACCCACTTCACCCACATCTCCTCATTCTGGTCCATTTCAACGAACTACGCACGCTCGAGTGATCAAATTGCAAGAGAAGATGAAAGATATCCTTCAATTGATGACCGAAATTCAAGTAAGTTAACTTAGGATGGCTAGAGAACAACAAAGGCAAGGGAATATTATTAGGAATGTACAAAAATTCCTTATGGATAACCGTACAAATCCTATTAATATTGAAGACTCTTCACAAGCCATGCAATCCGAGGAAGAAGAACCTATGGAAGAACCACAAGAAGACCAAGAGGAAGATCAACCTTTACCTCAACCCGAAGTCCCTATGAATATGAACGAGAGCGTTATTTGCGTTGGTGAGATCCTTGTTGATACTAATGGAAACATAATTGAACAACGTGGAAATTTTTGTCTCCACTACCTCAATTGTTCGATTCATAAGTCCCTATAGTTAAGGATCGCTATTAAAGCGTACTTTCATTTTATTCTTTGTTTTAAATTGTTTTGTTTGTTCGTGTTTATGTATGTTATTATATATGTTGTAATAACTAAAATGTGTTCACTTATACTCATTGTTTCATGCTTGTTCTATACATATTATTTGTTCATACTAATCATTCTTGAATTCTTAAGTAGTTAATAGTTTTTGTTGATGACAAAGGGGGAGAAAGTTATAAAAATATATGTGCTTGGTGTAAGAGGGAGTAATGGAGTAAGGGGGATTTGTAGTTTTAAGAAGAAATCACGGAGTAAGGGGGAGATATGGTATGGTAAGAATATTTTATAAATAAAGGTTGTCATCATCAAAAAGGGGAAGATTGTTAGGAACTGAGTTGATGATGTTTTGATGACAACAACCTTATATAGTTGTTATACTTTACTTTATAAAATATATACTAACATTTCCATATAGATAGATATATATATATGTATATAGAAAGTATATGCAGGTATCATCGAAGACTGATCAATATAAAGACTCAAGCATCAAGATGAAGATTAGAGATTCAAGACTCTAGAGAATCAAGATTTCAAGATCTCAAGATAAGTATATAGTATTTTGTTAAAACTTCATAATAGCACTCTCATCTTTCTTCCAATTTTCTTTTGGAATGGAACCCAATTTCTATCGAAACCAGTGGCTTACAAACCCACGACAAGTAGCTTACAAACCTAAGACAAGTGGCTTACAAACCCACCAAAAACAAAATCATTTAAACTACTTTGTACAAGTTCTCGAGTCCTATGGAGGAGCTCTGTAGGAAGGTTCTTGCAATTTCAGTTTGAATAGATTTTTCAAAATGTTTTTAAATCCGTTTTCAAAATGTTATAGCTTTCAAAATCATGTTTTCAAAAATATTTTCAAACCTTGTTTTAGCCTTGAAATATTCCTCTATTCTGATTTTAATAACTTCTATTTTTAAAACATCAAAACTTATTCTGATTTTAAATATTACTTATATAATTGACGGTCTATATCAATTATATATATATATATTTAAAATAATGTTTTATATTCATTCTCTATCTTAAAATATTGTTTAAACACTTTACTTTGCTTCAGAGAAGTTTCAACTTGTTTTAAATTCAATTGTCTTTACAAAACAACATCTCTATAATTTTGAACTAAGGGATGTCGACATAAGGGGATATCCCATGTCGACATGGTGACAGTTGGATTCAAAATTTAATTTTCAAAAGAAGTGTCCATTCGTTCGAAAACCTTTCGCCAATGGTTATGACTGTTGTGCATCTATATAAAGGCTTCCAAAATGAATTTTTTTAACAACTACTTTCTTATTTTCTTCACTCTTTCTTCTCCACCATTCCATATCCAAAAAACTTCATATTTTCAAGATCGTGCCATCATTCTGCCAAATTCTCAATAGGAAATCATTTAGATACTCTCTCTATTTGATTCTCCATCATTCTACTAAAGATAAAAGTGCTATTCAGATTTATAGGATTAATTTGTATTCAAAAAGTCCATAGAGTCTATCCATTCAAAAGGATTGTTATTAAGAAGTATTAGGGTGATCTTGTGTCCCGTAAATCAAGAGAGTTTACCCCAGACTCGAAGATAGGAGGGTTCCTCAAGGCCTTAGAAATTGAGGGTTGTAATTTGGATATTGGCTTATAAAAATCTGTACAAGGATATTGCCTTGGTGCAGGACTGGATGTAGGAGGATTCCGAACCAGTATAAAATCCGGTGTGTTCTTTCCTTTTACTTGCTTTACTTTACTATTTGCATTTGTTATATGTTCTGTGATCATTCTGTGTTAGAATTCTGTTTAGATTTGTGTTGAAAGTTTTAATTTAGTCATATAGTTCATATATTCTTTAAAACACTATTTACCCCCCTCTAGTGTTATTTCTGCCTTAAGATCCTTAATCTGCATCCCTAACAAACTCAACCCAATTCATTAAGGACTTGTTGTTGCCTGAAGATAGGTGACGACAGAAAGGAATAACCACATAAGGGTCAATGGGATTATTCGATCCTAGCTTACAGGAATTGACTATTGCCCGAAGATAGGTAACGTCAAAAAGGATGCTCAGAATAGAATAACTCACATGGTAGTTTTCGAAGATCGAAACAAGTGCACGATTGAACTCCTATAACAATGCTGGCAGCTAAGCAGGACACACTTCGTCGGGAATAAGCAAGGATAATTATAAAGAAATCAAAAGCTGGCATCATTGGGTTTTCCCAATCTTGGATCAGGATAGGGAAAACACATTTAGAGTGGGGGAAATAGGATAATTTTCCCCAGAACATTCAGCTAATACTAGTGCAATGCCCAGGCATTTTGAAAAATAAGTTCATGAATGGTTTAGTTCACAGCAAAAATCACATAAAAAGGGGATGAAAATACCAACTGCTGGTCCAGGGCACCAAGGAGAAGCACGGAACTGGGATTCTTCATAGCTAATAGTTGGTCAAAACGAACATAGTATATTTAAAGCAAAAACAAAGAGTAAAGACTATACGATCAAAAGGAAGACTGATAAGCTAGAGAGCTTTGAGAGATATCCACTTGCTCTTCCCACTCCGTCCAAGACTCTTAAGGCTATGTACTTACTTAGGAGAGGATAAGAGTTTAGCAATGGCTCTGTAAGAACAACCATGCCTTATAAATCAACCGTAATCAATGGACCACGCAAGATAGTAGTAGAAGGAGAAGCCTGAGCTGTCGAGGATCCAACTTCAGGAGACGTAGATGTACCACCGCCAGAATTGAAATATGGTGATTGCCAAGTCATCCTAAGTAAGGAAACTATGCGCTTAACATGATAAGTGGTTTTTCGAAGATGCAGGGTCGAGCATATCTCCAAAGCGGCTTGAACATGAACTGGGACAAGCTTAGGACCATCATAGGTTAGCACAACTCAAACAATGTCTATCTCCTACTAAGAAGTGATCGTTGCACCACCACCATCACCACCATCACCATAAAAATTTCCATTCTTTCGGCCTTAGATGAATTTCACTCGATGGCTAGTAGAAATCGGAGGGTGAAAGCTCTAGATGATGACTTGAAAATTTTAGCACTAGAAGATCCCCAAGGCAAAGCTCTCAATGGCAACAGAAAAGAAAAAAATGAGAACAATGCGCAACAAAGGGAGAGCGTGCTCATCTAAGGCATGGAACGATCTCCGAAGCATAGTTCAGATCTCCAAAGTATATGTCTTGTCTTTAGTAGTAAGAACGAAGAAAAAAATTCTAACTATGCAAAATAGTTGAAGGAATCCCAGAACGACTATCTAGAATCAAGAGATGGCATGTCAAACATGTCTTGATCTAGAGCATGCTTTGTTTTCAACAAAAGCATACTCTAGGGGCAAGTGTTAACTGGTTTTTGACCAAGACAATTTCAACCGGAAGTTAGAACGTCAAAACCAAGACAAAATGATTTGAGGACTTAGGAAACATCATAAAAAGGCAAGAAAAATGAGGTATCAAAAAAAGGGCAAGAAAAGTTGACTTGATTTTTTCAACTTGGTGCTTGGGATCTAGCCCGAGTTGTACCTGAGCTGAAACTAAGAAAAATGATGTAGAACCTGAGTTAAGAAACAGCAAGGCAAGACAATATAACTTAGAGTTGGGCCAGAGTCAACCTCGAGACAGGCCCAGGTCAAACTCGAGTCAACTCGCTGCCGAGTTATAAGTCACCACTTGGAATGGGTTATGATTTTTTTGCTGGGTCAAACTCACAAAACTCTCAACTTAGATCTTAAGCAATCATTACTAAGCAGAGCTTGGGTCGGACTCATAAAACTCTTAAGTCTGACTCTAAGTAATAGGTAATGAGTAAAACTCAGGTCGGACTTACAAAACTCCCAGGTCGGACTCCAATAGATGACTCCAAGCAAGGCCTGAAATAAACACGCAAACCACTTGGGTCAAACACCAAGTCAGGTCAATCTAACCCCAAGCACATAATTTTTACCGACATGGTTTTCTCCTTTATGATTCACTCCAACGTGATTAGAACTGTCTGGAATGATGGTATGAAATAACCTAGAAGAGTTTCTCCAAAAATTGAGCTAATTAAATAACTCGGTACCGAGTCATTTTGCTTCCCCATTTCACTTCTCCAACTTCATGCGACTCATTTTCTATCCCTTCCACTCACGACCAAGCATTTTCCTAGAATTTGGATGATCAATTCCAAGAGTTAAAGAGAAGAAAGCTAAGAAAGTTGGATAGCTCAAGCGATAATGGAGCGATCTTTAACATCGGCCCAAAATCGATGAAAGGAGCATGGAACGCATCAACATCAAGTTAGAAAAGTAGGGAAAAAGTGTTGGATCGATTTCCACTTATGGAAATAACTCAGCATCGAGTTAATATTTTGACTCGGTGGACCCCACGATCTCTTGTGTGACATTAGGCTCATTCTTGGACTCTACTGCAAATTGGCTTCTGATCCAACACACATGTTTCCCTATAAATATAAACCTATGTTCATCCAAAAGAGGATCTGCTTCCCGATCTTTCTCCTTCACTCTAGATTTGGAATTCCATTGCTCTTCACCATCTTCCTACCTCACAACAGTCACCAAGACAGCTACTCTTGGCAGTTCTAGACCTTAAGAACTTGTCAACTTCTTGTGCTTCTGATTCTAATTCTATGTAATCTCGTACAATCTCATACAAATTTCTTTAAAGAGCTCCAATAGTTTGTTTTCTTTTGATTCTCTTCCTTACATATAGAAAAATATGACCATTTATAATTCTATAATAACTAGTAGAGTCGTACAACGGTGGGAACGATCATTTAATCACATAAGTCCAAGATAAAATATTTGATGTGTTTATCATTAATTTTAGTTAAACATCAAATGATAATATGTTGGAGAAAATTTAAAACTGAAGAGATTTATGGAGAGAAAAAATTAAATAGCATTGAAGAGATTTAATTAAAGGGTTTAAGGTGACATTCATGGAGAGAACAAATAAATAGCATTGAAGGTATTTAAGAAGACATATTAAAGACATTTTTTTTTTTATCTTGCTTCACACAATTTTGTTTTGGAAGCTTATGGTAGACAAAGCACCCTAACAGCCGATTTGATGATTACTACAATAAAAACAATAAACACGTCATCACTTCACATAATGAATTGTTAACACATACATTTCAATATGTTCAATGTTTCAAATACATATGCAATATACACATAAGATATAATTTCCAAACATTTTTAATTCACTTATCGACTCGTAGGTAGACAAAAAATAGTATCTTTTGATGAAAATACAATTATGTCAACATTAATATTCAGATAAAGAACTAAATAATCACTAGCCAAGTTAATTGATGAATAATGTTAACTAATATCATTAGATCCACATGACTTTCACATTTTAATCATTCCAACATTCATATCACACTAACACCCTACCGAAAGGGTGAATTTATTTTTTGTACTTACAACGGATATAACTTTTTTCAGAATATTAAACACATTGAATGGGTCATGGCTACTTATCATTAATTGCATTTAGTTGCAAATATACTTGAATACATTATCTAACGCTACTTTATGTAAATTCTTCATTGGTGCATGAAAGGTCCTTCGACTATATTAAACAAAACAACCGGTGGACCTACAAGTGATGTGGAAAACAAGCTCCTTTCTAGTTCATTTTTTCAACGGCTGCTCCCCCAATCTCTCACGCCCTTCATTCCAGCCCTAGTTTTTTAAATTCTACTCCCACTTTGCCTCTTTCCTCTCCTCCTCTTGCCATTTCCTTACCTGCATCTCTCGGTCCTCTTATCCCTCCTTCCTCTGACACCGACCCTCTAACTATATCTGTCCCTTCTTCCCTTGCCCCTCCTTTTGTTCTCTCGCTTTCTTCCTCTGTCACCAGTCGTCATGTTGTTGTGACTAGTCAACTCGAATGGACATCCCTATCCAAGAGAAAACCGCACAGTGTGCGGAAGTACATCCCCGTTAACTTGACTAACGTTTTCTCTGGTGATAATCTGGCTCCTCATCAGGCATTTTTAGATAATAGTGGAGTTATCTGGCAAGATTATTTAGTGGGGTCATTCCTGGACCTTTGTCCCATACTTTGGTGATTCAACATCTTAAGAAGATTTGGAAATTAAAGGGTAGCATCGAAGTGAAATCTGATGGTACAGTATTTTTATTCCTTTTATCTAATAAGGAGGATTGTAGGAAAATTATGGAGTGAGATCCTATATAGATGAGAAACAAAATGTTAACAGTGAAATAGTGGGACCCTACTATAAGTAATTTTTGTGGTTCTTTCAAGTCAGTGCCAATTTGGCATCATTTGTCTAATATTCTATTAATCGCATGGTCTCCTATTGGCATTAGTTGGATGGCAGGAAGAATTGGTAGAGTGATGTGCCTGGATGAGAGCACAGAAAGTATGGAAAGATTATAATATGCTAAGTGTTTGGTGGAAGCATCCCCTCTGTCTGACATGGTTATTAGTTTCACCGTGTCATTAGAGGATGGGTCTGAGCAGTATGTGCAAGTATATTACCAATGGAAACCAGAAGCCCTTAGTATTTGTAAAGTGTTTGAGCATACAATTGAGAATTGTTTAGGTGAAAATGTTGAAGAGGTAGAAGATGCTGCTAAGAAGGAAGGTGAAGTTGTGACAGTCAAAAAGAATGTGGGTGTTGGAAGTAAAGTTGTTCAGAGAAACTGTCAGATCTAAGAATGCTTGGAGAAAAGTAGGTTTTGTTAATAAAAGTAAAGCAAGTGGGGATAAGGTAATTCATAAGGATTCTGTTTCTGTTGGTGGAGAGAAAAGTGTTAAGGTTATAGGTGAGCAGATTGTAGAAGGTGAGATAAATTTCTTATATGTTGGGAAGGTAGGTGAAGTTAATTTGACTGAAAAGGAGGTTGAAGTGGTAGCAAAACATGCTAAAGAGGATCAAAATACCTTCAACAAATTTTATGCACTTCAAGATATGAAAGAGTTGGAGGGTGGTATTACTTCATGCATTGGTGATGTTGAGGAAGGTGAAATTTTAATTATGGATGAGAATTTTCTAAATGATAGCACAGATGTTAATGTTAGTGGCATGAATGTGCTGCACCAGTTGGTTGAATGATTGACCGATGTTGTAAACTCTTAGGAGAGCATTACTAGTTCTTTACAAACAGATGCAGTAACCTTCCCTCTTAATAGGCAATAGGCAGTGCATGACTCTGTGCACATTCAAAATAAGGAGGTGCACATGCATGAAAACTCATTCATTGATGATCTACCTAACCAAACAAATTCCAATCTACCTCTGCTAGATCATTTAAACTCTTCTATTCCTAAGTCACAAATTAAAGATGTTCATGTGCATGAGAATACAAATATTTATCATATATATATATATATATATATATATATATATATATATATATTCAAACTTCTTCCATTCCACCCTTTCTTGATCAATTAAGCTCATCAATCCCCGATTAACATCCTTTCGTCTCTGATCCTATTTTAGATGATATTATTTTGAATGCTCTTGAAGAATCAAGTATCAATCCTTATTCTCACATCCCTCTCCCTCATGGTTGGATAACTCCTTCACTTAATCACTCTTCAGAATCAATGTCAACCGAACTCTTCACTAATGCTCTGAATCAAGTACCTTCTGTTGCAACATCTAAAGTCACCGGTTTTAGGAACAATTTTTTTAAGGGAATCAAGAACCCTTTAGACCATGACAATGGGAAAGACATTGATTATCAGCAAACGCTGCCTGAAACTAAATCAACTTACTCTTCCTTAGGAAGAAGGACAAAAAGTAATAACCCCCTCCCCCTATAGTTTAATCAATGTACATAACTTTGGAATTTGAGGGGAGCTCATAAGGAAAACAAATGGTTGCAAGCAAAGGATCCAATCTCTAATAATAATCTTAGCATTCTTGCCCTAGTTGAAGCTAAACTGAACCACCAATTAACCATCAAAGCATCCACTTTTATCAATCTTTCTTGGGTGTTGCATCACAATTTAGATCATTCCCCATATGGAAGAATCATGGTTCTAACTGACCCTATCATCTATAATCTCACTCCTATCTTATCTCATAGGTATTTCATCCACTTTCATGCTCAACACCTTCCTACCTCAACATCCTTCTATATCACTTTCATTTATGCTGATAATTATACTTTGGCAAGACAAGTTTTGATTGACTATATCCCTCATCTTAGCCAAGAGTCTCACCCTTGGTTTATTCTTTGTGATTTCCAGAGCATGCTAAGAACCTCCGACCAAATTGGTGGGGTTCCTTTAAGCTTCAGAGATATTGCTCCTCTCAGTGAAGCCATACATGTTGCAAATCTTCATTAAAAAAAGATCACCGGTCCTTATTATATATGGAATAATAAGAGCAGAACTGGTATTAGAACCATGAGCCGAATTGACCACTCCTTTATCAACTCCTCCTTCATTGTCAAATGACCTAATCTCATAACTCATGCCCTTCCCTCAACGTTGTCTGACCATTCCCTATCATCATCAAGTGTGGGAGCTGTGTTATTAAAAAAGAAAACAAGTTTTTAATTTTTTTTAGTTCATGGATTGAGGATCCTGAATTTTTACCCCTTGTACTTAATCCTTAGTCAGCTTATTTTTATGGCAATAACATGCATATTTTTCAACAAAAAATCAGGGTTACAAGGGAAGCACTTAGAAGATGGGCTAAAGCTAAATTTGGAGGAGGAGATGGGCATTCAAAGATCTTGATTAAACAATTCTAGAAGAAGCAATTTAGTATGTTGAAGCAACTAGGCAGCATATAATTATCTGAAGAGGAGCATGAGCTACGTTTGAAGCTTTTTGAGGCATCAAGGATTGAGATGAATTTGAATAAATAGAAGCTTAGGAAGGAGTGGGGAATACAAGGTGATAATAGTACGAAGCATTCACAAGTCTCTTAAATTAACGAAAGCTAAATGCAATATTTTCACATCATTGAAGAGCATGGCAGGCATCATGAAACACCTGAAGCAATTGATAAGGCATTCATTGAGTATCACACTCAACTCCTAGGATTCTTAGTAGCTCAAAACCCTAATTTATAAGAATTGCTTTCAACCAACCTTCCCTCCTTAAGAATCAGGATGTGAATTTACTTTCATCCAGAGTTACTAAAAAAGAAATTAAATTAGCCATTTTTGGTATGAATAAAGCTTCTTGTGGGGGTTCGGATGGATTTAATTCCACTTTCTTCATCCGCTGTTGGCCTGTCATCTCTAATTTTTTTTTAAAAGCAGTCCTCAATTTCTTCAGTCATGGTATAATCATAAGTGACATCAATGCAACCAGTCTAGCCTTAATACCTAAATCTAACCTAGCTTCTACTGTCATAGCTTTTAGGCCCATTGCATGTTGTAATGTTGTCCACAAGTGTATTTCCAAAGTCATCTCTTCTTGGTTAAAGCTAGTGCTACCACACATTATATCTCTTAACCAATTTCCTTCCTTCCTAATAGGAGTATCCTGGATAATGTCCTACTCACGCATGAACCGTTGAATGGTTATGATAGAAGCTACATTTCTTCTAGGGCTATGATTAAACTTAACATCAAAAGGGCTTATGATTTTGTACAGTGGAGGGCTACAATTGCTACCATGTCTAGAATGAATTTCCATGTCACTTTATTAGCTGAATCCACACTTGTATTTCATCAGTCACTTATTCCCTAGTCCTCAATGGCAAGAATGTTGGGTTTTATTAAAGGTAAACAGTTTATAAGGCAGGGGAACAATGTCCTTCTATCTCTTCATTATAGTCATGGAGCTGTACACTCAGATGTTAAACAAGTCAACAGCTAAAAAGGAATTTATGCTTCATCCAAAATGCAAAGACCCTTGCATCTCATCTCTTGTTTTTGTTGATGATGTCATCATCTTTACCAATAGCCTCCGTACAATGGATTTCCAGGATCTTGAATGATTTTCAATGCATTATAGGCCTGCAGATTAACCCTCAGAAGTCTTTTTTTTTATCTTTAGCAGGTGTATCAAAGCCCCAAAGGAGTGAGTTGCGTGCTCTTTAGCCTCACCTTTAAGCAATATCATTACTCATTTAGGTAATCCTCGTCCTTCCAGGAAAATTCGTTTTATAGACCACCTCATGTTGTTTGAAGAAATCACTAGAACCATGAACACTTGGGTTAATAGATTTTTGATCCAGGCAGGAAGACTTGTTATCATTAAAACCATCGTTCATGCCATGATAGTTTATTAGTGCAGACGTTCCATTCTTCCCACTAAACTAATTAACCAGATCAAGAAAGTTATGAATCACTTTATATGGACTAGTAATATGCACTCTAGGTAGTTTGCTCCTTGGCTATCAGCAAGGTTGAAAAAGCACATGCTTTTGATGGTCTGGGTGTCAAGAGCAACAGGCTTTGGAATAAGGAAGCTTTCTCTGAGAAATTTGATAATGTCCTCAACAATAAAGACTATTTATGGGTCAAGTGCGCAAGGAAGTTTCACCATGGTAGCAAAAAAATTTGGAGCATGGATATGGCTCCACTATGTGGTTGGGTTTGGATATCTGTATTGCAACTAAAGGACTTACTTCTTCCTTACTTGCAGTTATATCTTGCTCATTTTAGTTCTGCAAAGTTTTGGTTTGTGTCATGGGCCACAAAAGGACTTATACTAACTTATATTTTAATTTACAATGATATGGTTTGATCTAGAATACCCATGAAGGCTAAGGTTAGTGATTATATGCTTGAAGGATATATTTTTATTTCTTATTCTAGTAATATGAGAGTTTAGGAAGTTTGGAATGACGACTTAGGATGAGAAATTGCATGGTGGAGATGACCTTTATATTTGGACAGCTAAGTATAAAACTAATTCAAGCTCTACTATTTACACAGCTATCTCCATGACTGGATTGGATTCTAATTTTTGGTGGCATAAAAGGGTTTGGAATTCCTTCTATTCTAAGAAAGAGAACTTTCTCCTATGGAAAGTGCTTAGGGATGCATTGCAAACTGTAACGACCCGTAATTTTCGATAATTAAAAATTGTTAATTTGATAAGATTTTGTGATTTAAGGTTGGAGGAAATAAAAATTGGTGATTTAATTATAAGAATATAAGTGGAATGAAATGTAATATTATTAATTTAAGGTATTGGATAACTGCTTTAAATGTAATTCTAATTAATTGAAATGATGTAGGAGTTATAATTGACGATAGATTGAAAATTTATTGTAATAATGTGTGTATTGATTGATAATTTGATTAAAAGAGTAATAGATAATTTAAATGTTGATTCATTAACAAGATAATGTGTAATAAATTGAAATTGAATAGAATTAGTATAGTGTAAGTTGTTATAACATTTGTTTGTAAATAATAAACTTACAAATGTTATTAAATATAGAAATGGTGACAATTGTTATTTGTTATCAATTTATTTAATCAACTACAAACAAATGCAAATAAATGTTATGTTAATGTGAGTTAAGACAATAACTGCAAATTGTGAATGTAATAAAATGTACAAATGTTAATTATATTCACAAGGCAATAATTGATGTAATATAAAGAGTGAAACAAAGATAAATAAATTAATTGGAATTTAAAATTTTATTTAATGGGAAAATCGACATAAATTCAATATAATTGGAAAATTGAAATTAATAAATAAAAGATTGTAATTGTAGAATATTGATGTAACAAGGTAGAGGCCAATGTTAAATGTATACATAGAACAATTGATTGAATAAAAAGAATTGAAATCAAGATTGATCAATTTCAAAGTTAACTAAAGATTCCTCTTTGTGAATCATTTTCAAACTTAACTAAAAATAGGTTAAAGCTACATGACACCAAAGGAAAGTGCCTATCCATTTCACAAAGGGCATATACCTATGGATTCTGTTACTGAATATCTAGCTCAGGCCTAAGAGCCCTGCTAGAAATACTTGTCAATGGAACTGCTATCAACCTCCAAGATAAAATGAACTCTTGATCTGGTAGACATGACATGGAAATTATTATGATGATAACCGGATATGGGGATATTAGATAGCCCGAAGCAGTATAAAAATCTCATGTATCTCTGTTCATAATTTATGAAGGAGCCATGTTAAATCTTAGAATTGCTAGCATGCAACTTGTCTTTTTAGCCAAAATTAGCTGGATGTAAGGATATTAGATGGTTCAAACTAGTATATAAAAACATATGGTTCAAAAAAAAAATCATAAAAACCTTAGAGTTGCATCCATGAAATTCGGCTTTTCAACCAAAATTAATTGAATGTGAGGATATTAGACGACCTGCACCAGCATAAAAATCCAACAACTCTAAAAAAGAACCATGCATAATCATTGGGTTGTAAGAACATGACCCAACTTTTTAAAATCTCACTCCTTAAAGCAGAGTATAATCTAACTCCTAAATGCGTAGTATAAACTAACTCCTAAATGCGTAGTATAACTTAACTCCAAAACGTAGAGTATAATCTAACTCCCAAAAGTGGAGTAAAATCTAACTCCAAAAAGCGAAGTATAATTTAACTTCTTAAAACGGTGTATAATCTGACTCTCAAATGCGTAGTATAATCTAACTCTCAAAATGCAGAGTATAATCTAACTCCCTAAAGCAGAGTATAATCCAACTCCCTAAAGTGGAGTACAATCCTACTCCTTAATGCGGAGTATAATCTAACTCCCTAAGGCAGTGTAAAATCTAACTACCTAAGGCAGAATATAATCTAACAACCTAAATCGGAGTATAATCCAACACGCTAAAGCGGAGTAAAATCTAACTCGCTAAAGCGAAATATAATCTAACTTCCAAATGCATAGTATAATCTAGCTCCCTAAACTAGAGTATAATCTAACTCCCTAATGTGGAGTATACTCTAACTTCCACTCATAGAGTATAATCTAACTCCCAAATGCGGAGTATAATATACCCCCCTATTGCAAAGTATAACCTAATTCCCATTGTGGAGTAAAATATAACCCTCTTAACGTAAGATGTGATCTTGCTTCTCTCTAATGGAACCTAAAACTAGCAGAAAGTGCTGCCTCCATCCAACTTGATTTCCAACAAAAAAAGGTGCACTAACTTTCATCCATTAAGCTACTAATATAATATACAAGTTATGACGAGACTAACCGACTGCAATCAAATAAAAGAACAAAGGCACGTGTAGGTTCAAAACGCTGAAATACTTCAAACTATGGGAATTAACAATGAAGTATAATAGGTCCTTAGTTATATTTCCAAAACCAAGACACAATCAACACAAATCAATGGTATACGAAGCACAATAGGATATATGAGAAGTACACTCAAAAAAATCATAGAATGGTAGTAGATATGTCTATTTCAAGAACATGCAAGAGCCTATGGCATATTTAAAGCTAATAAAATGAAAAAAATAGACATTATGCAAATCAAAGAAATTAAAAGAAAATAAGGAGAAAGAACATATAAAGACCTGTGGACAATATGACAAGTCCGCCCCAGTGCACACACAGGAGCAGACTTAGGGGGAAAATGTTGTATGTTTTTTTGTGTACAAAATATTCTTGATTAAATGTAATAGGGTCCAAGAAGCTGGTGAAAGCCTATGGGCATCTGTTCGCATAACTCCTTACATTGCATGCTTCAAAATAAGAGAACTAAATATGGTTCTTCTTACATCATTTAAATGATAAGTTTACATTAACCGTCCCCATAACCATTGCATTCCTATAATGATCAATAACCTATCCATTCCGCCTCTTCAATAACCTTCCTCAATTGTTTCCTTTAATAACCCACACTTATATGCTATTTACTCTTTTTTCTCTCCTTTCCATCAGCTATAATAAATATCTATTATTTAGTCATTACCAACCCATAATAATCCTAATTATATTCATTTAACTATCATATTTTAGTAAGTAATTCCTCTGCAATAAGTATCATTTTATACATAAGTTAATGAAATTTTCTTCACAACGGATAAAATTTTCTCCGCAATAAGTGACATTCGCACTATAATTTATAACATATTTATCCCTTATTTAATTTCATTCAATATTCATGATTTCTATTTAAACATGGAACAATTTTTCATTTCTTTTAGAAGGAAATATCCATATATAGGCTCATAAGTCCCTTGGTTAACTTCCATTTATAATATCATCAATTAGTCATAAAATCTCATTCGATTCAATCATTAAAGAATCAATTGCAAGATGAATAGGCCACAATCAATGATGGATCTAGCAGCCCATCCCAACCGTCCACCTCAACACATCAGCAAGGTGATATCAACAGTTTTTAGCTATAAATATATCTCTTGCAAATTAGAAAGGGACAAAAACTTTCCTTGGAAAGTAAAGAAAATATTTTATTGTGTATTCAGCTTTATGTCAATGAAATCACAAACCCCCCTTAACTGGATGTAAGTTCAAGCAGAATTGAACCAATATAAATCTTGCATCTCTTATATTAATACCAACATTAGTTCATATATGAATATTAAATATATGTTTTATATTATAAAACTAAAATAGTTATGGATCTTTTAAATAAAATTACCCGTGAAGAATTTAATATATATATATATATATATATATATGTATGTGTGTATGTATCTTATAATTTTTTTATAGTTTATGTCTACTTGATTTTATAATAAAGTTTCAAATACACATACATACAAATATACATATACACGCATACAGATACAGATACAGATACACAAGTGCATATACATATATATATATATGTATAATGTGTGTATGTGTGTATATATCTGTATATGTTTGTATGTGCGTATGTATTTCAGCAATAATAATTATTTTATGAAATATATATATATATATATATATATATATATATATATTTTAAACGTATTATATTTCATAGATCTGAATTTGAAATTGAAATTGTTTTAATAAGCCAAAATATTAGATATTTTATATATAATTTCAAATCAAATCTTATTGACTTATTTAAAATGCAGTTAGGTATTTAATAGAAAAGATTTACTTTATTTTAATAATTATAAAATTTGAAACATATGTACATGCATACATACATACATACATACATATATAATATTGAGAAAACCATTGCGTATCTAAATTGCCAAGATATACATATAGATATAAATCCCAAACTATATATTTATATATTAATTATGTATATCATGTTGCACATGCACGTTATACACATATGAGTATGTACTCAGAATCTATACATAAAATTTATATCAATAGATCACATTAATTAATTAAATTAGGAAATTAAATATAATTGAATTTTATTTAAATAAACTAGATTGAACTTAATATAATCCATTCGACTTTGTAGGTGCAATATGATCCTAGTAATTTTTTTAAATCTACATATTTCATCTGATTCTGACCGACCTAGTTTCATCAATGATATTAGAGCCCATATTGTCTATACTATCTAAATTAGTAACTTTAGGGCCACCTAATAGTAGTGTCCAAGCTTAGCGTTGGATAATAAAGTACTCTCTCCTCCTTCGCTACTAGCCTGACCCAATAGGTGGAGTAACCCAAAGGTTGACCTGATTGTAAAGGCCCAAATTGTTTCGATCCATGGGTTAATTTGCATAATTTAGTTTGAAAATTCAATAACATATTTTGAATTTAAAAAGTTAAATTTTAAACATAAAATATGGTTTATAAGAGTTGTAAAATATTTTACAAATTGTTTTGAAAATAAATTGATATTTTTGAAAAATTATTTTATAATTAATTGGTTAGACTAATTGAGAAAATAAATAATTAATTAAAATAAACATATATATTGATATATGTACACATGTATAACTATAAATATTATAGTTGACTACACACACGCGCACACGAATGTATATTAATTTATTTAAGGTAATTATATATATAAAAAATTCATTTTTATTAAATTATTTAATTAAAATTTGTTTTAGTTAAATAAAAGAATTATTAAATAATTAATTAATTAAATATTAGTTAATAATAGATGATAGGTGTGTATGAAATCATAAATAATATATTTAATATTCATCTCAAATTGTTTAGGATGAATAAAATAAATTTTTGAATATTTAAAGTAATTTCATTAGATTGTTAATTAAATTGATAAATTAATATTAATAAATCAATATTAATTAAACATGATTTAATTAATAAAATGAAAATTTATTAGCAATACAAATATGAAAATTATATAAGTTAATTTAATTATAAAAGATTATAAATGAATTAAACTAATATAATGTAAAGTATAATATAAGTGGACCTGTAAGTAGTCCAAATTAGGTTTTTGGAATAAGCTTATATGTAAAGTACCGCAATTTCAGGTGTGTTCGACACTTGAATCACGATGGTGATCCATAAAAAATGCATTATTCCTTAAATCTAAATCACGCTATAAATATATTAAAGATCATGAATCTCTAATATATAAAGCTTTCCTCTGTCATTTATATATTAATAGATTGCTTGCATACCCTCAAGTTGTTGATCAAACGCAAACTAGGGATGTCATGTGTAGTATTATCAGTCGGTTGCCTAGACGAAGTTAGACACACAAATTGAGACAACTCAAGATACATGCATTATACTTAAGCCATCGTGAAAATGGTAGGTACGAGTGAGCAATCTCTTTCAATTTGTTGGGCATACTCTAGGTCGAGGTTGAGATTAGGACAAAGACCATGGTTAAGATTTGCATATGATACAACCAATAAAGGGTTATATATCGCTTGCGGCCCTATGATTTGTTGAGCCAACTCAATGTCAGGAACCCAAGGCAAGCGAATCCTAACACTTGCTAGAGGAATTTCAAGATTTATATATTTATCTTTGGGTTTTGAGGAATATAAAAATCTTGTGGGAGCCTTATTAGAAAAATGAAATAAACACATTTTACCTTTCTAATATTGTAAGAATATATGCTATATACGTTAAAACAATATACACAGATAAATTTATGCAACTAATATAATTTATAAAATGTTTATCAATTAAAATATATTAAATTATGTTCATGTTCCAAAAATAGGTATGTAACACCATGTAACTTTACGAAATTACTAATCAAATTAAAAAGGATAAAATCATAATTTCACATATAGGGAAAAATAGTAAATTTTTATAGGAAGTGGAACTAGGCTTTGGGACCTATTACATTGCATTTAGAATGTTGTTTATATCAAAAAACATATACAACTTGCCGAATTAGGTCGAACGGGCTAGAAATTAGAAGTCAAATCCAGTGACATTTTCGTAATATTTTTTGAGACTCTAGACTAAACATGTGTTATTTTAGTCTATAAAGAAAAAATTAAATCATATTCTCTATTCCTACATGAGCCTAAACATCTTACCACCGACATCTTCTTCTTCTTATCTCCAAACAAAATTGAACCTAGTTCATATCAAATCAAATCGAAATAAAATAAAATAAACATAAAACCGATCACTATAAAGGGAATTGCTTAAATACCCCAAAGCTATTAATAAATTTGGTATTTTCAAGGCAAGGAGTTTCTAAGAAAAAGGAGCATTCATCTCGGATCAGAGAAGATACATGGTTAATCGGTGAATGGAATTCATTCTATTCATGCATATATTAGTAAGTTATATTAATTCATCCTATTCATGCGTATATTAGTAAGATATAGTAATTCCTCCCTTATTGTCATAAATCACATTATAAATGATGTAATTGAAATTTGAAACCGATTTTTTTGCACAATTTGTTGTAGTGAAGGAACTGGGTCAGTCAGAAGCGGGGGAACTATGTTGATTTCAAAAAAATTCATATTTTGGAATTATTTGGACTATGAAGTCTAAAATTATTAGATTTAATCTAATAAAGTTTTAAATAAAACCATATTTTATATAGTTTGGTTAAAAGAAAGTTTAAATTTAAATATAATTTTGTATGTATTATAATGGATGTGCCTAAAATCTATTTTATTTGCGCGTATTTTAATTTAAATAAAATCAAATTGAAATTTGTAAACATTCATATATATGAAGTGTAAGTATAACATATAACCAATATATATACTAATGTAACTAAACATGTAAAAAAGTTAAAGAAAGAAACCTTTGTTTCTTTCTCTAACATATATAATTAAGTAAGAAAATATGAAGCTATAAATATAGAGAGACCTTTTGTTTCTATCTCCCTTTTTAATTATATTAAATGACATATTAAATGACATTTATGAATGAATTTATATATTCTTTTGTTGTCCAAGTTTTTGACTAATAAAATATATGTGTATAATAATAGATAAGTTTACAAATGTACACGTTAAAATAAGTTTCCATGTATTATATAAGTTTTCAAATAAAGAATTAACAACTATAATAATGGCTGCAATAAAGGAGGAGTCTAAAAATAAATTTTACAGTTTTACACAAAAGTCCATTTTGATTTAAGTTAAAATAACTTAAACATATGTATCTACATGCCTAAATACTTGCAAGGTATGTGTTTAGTTTAAAATAACATATGTCTAGGTATACAAATTGCAATTAAGTAGCATATATGTTTAAATTTAATGCTAACAAATTTAATTTAATTTTTTAGTTTAAGTAGAAAATAAAAGTATATAACTTTACATATAAGACTACATATGAATTTTATAACAAAAATAACTTTTACTTTTATGAATATAATAATCATTTTCTAGAAAGCAACCATGTAATACTGGAAATCAATTTCAATGTAATTTTAAACGACTAACAAATATAGTTTATTTATGTTTATGCACAAAAATTTTACAAAATTTTATCTACAACATCATAAAATAGTTTTACATTTTTTTAGTTTCAAAATAATGTCAAAAGTAATTGGACAACTTGGGCATATACAAATTCATTCTAAGAGAATTTAGACCTAACTGTACAAAAATACGGACAAATAATAAATGAGAGAACAGATTTGTAATATGTCAATCATAATAAACAAATAGTTATTAGATATGTAGAACAAGGGAAGATCCAAATTAAATCTATATGATGATCATATAATTAATTAAGATGGATAAAAAAGGAAATCTAAGTTATATTACAGGATGAACATACAAAATAGAAGAGACATAACATGAATTGAATCTAAATTATCTGAAGATAATGAGTATACAATTAAATAGAATTAGAATTACCTAAAAATTAAGCCAATGATTTGCACATTGAGTGATGAATAAAACCCCGATTCGCTTGAATCAACATCTAGATTTTGCAAGGATCTAGATATAAGAACCGCCTTGAATTTATTTGTTTTTTGCAATTTTATGGCTTAGAAGCCATGGAAATTTCAACCAAAATAGAGAGGAAGAGGGCAAGAGGAAATAAAATGTCAGAAACTATCCAAAAAGAAACGAATAAGGGAGAATCAGTTTTAAATGAAACATCAAAACCTTTCGATTCCTTCCCTTAAAAATTTCTCTATTTAATTCTAAATTAAATCTCATTATATTCTCTCTCTCTACATGTATGGCACGTCGTAAATGGTCCATATGGTCCCTGAATTTTTTTGAATTCTAGTTATCATTGATTCCATTTAAATCCAATTTAATTTTTTTGCGGATATTGTATATTGCTACATGCGTTATAACATTTATATACGCATTTTATTTAATACTACTGGCATTTAAATGTCCAACAAAAATTGGTTATTGTTAATATTTCATATATATGAATTAATTTAATCAGTTTCAAAATCACCTAATGTTTATTCTATCTGAATCCAATTTATATGCCCTACCGACATTATATATTGACACGTACGTTTACAACTATTATATACAAACAATATTAAACACTATTTCTATTTAAACTAATTAAACAAAATTTAGTAGTTAATATTTCATAAATATTAAATAATTTACAATGATTATAATTCAATTAAATTATGTGGTTTATTTGGAGCATTCATCATTTTGGTTGTGCAACTCAAACATGTAAATTTAGTTGACAATTACTATCGAACGATACAAATATTAACATTCCTACATGATCTTAGCTAGTGGTGTGATATTTTGGCTGAATTTATCGTGTACACATCTATTGATAAAATCTAATTCAACATATTATAAGTGGTACCTGGTAATGATTATTATTTACACTAATTCTCTTCATTAAAACTATATCACATTAGGACTTATGGAATTTAGTTTTGGTTATAATTCCAACATCACCCAAACTCAACTTGGTTTGTCCAAACACAAAATCATTGGTTTAATAATAACCATTATTGTAACTGTACTACTCTAGCCAAAAACTTTGACTTTGAGTTGACTTAGGTCGACCCCGTGATACTAATCCCATATAATTAAAGAGACAAATTCTATTTTGAAATGTGTTTCACTTTCAATGCTTCCATTCGATCCAACTATAGTTGTTCGATGGATGTTGTGCCATGATTTACCTATAATCAATGCAGAGTTTCCACACTAAAGCTAAATATAAAACTAAATAGTTTTCTCAGGTCGAGGGAATTTTGTAAAATTTTCACATTGATATTCTCTGCTTGACCTAAATTATATTAACCAACGGAAAACTATTTCAAGTGAGTCGTTGCATATTTATCCAATGATTATCAATAAGTTACCCCTTGCTGCCCCCAAAAGTCATGAGCAATACACTATGTGGAGAGTTTTATGTACTCTAGTCTCAATGGATATATATTGATATCCAGTCTCAATACATGTAGCGACCAGCCTTTCCGACACTCAAAACTCGACACTAATACATCCACGACATTCACGTGCCAAGCATCAAAGTGCCGAAAAGACAGTTTGTTGGGGTGAAAGAAAAGAAAAGACAGAACAGAATCTCACATCGTGACAACTAATATATGATATACGCATGATGTTTACAAAAGAAACTTGTAATATACAACATCAATAAGAGTAAACTAACTGGAAATATGCTCGGACAGACCGGAGCATTATAAGAAAATAATGACTGAATCAATATGGTAAACCAACATGGGAAACACAAATCATATGAACTTTTAATGTTATAAAACCTTTAAGAAATAAAGGTATCTCATAAGGCCATGCTGCACATAAACACGGACCAGTTTTTACCTTATGATAGCCAAACTATTTTTATTAGAATGTCCAATGATATTATAATGTTTAGGGTTTAAAATAAATATATAACATGGCAGGAAGGCTTGCATCTCACGTTACAGCCTATTTGGGAACAACTACATCTGCAAAGCACGTAGTGGAAAATGGATTCCATATGATGACAAGACGACTGGGGTACCATCTGTCATAGTACACCTATAGAAAAATGTACCGAGGGCCTTGCTGGGACCCTATATTGCAAGTCTGACGTACTACTTCCTGAATAGTACTGAATATGTCATCATCCCGCTTGCCGGCTAACGACCGTACCGAGTCGCTAGCATAATTAAATGGGATAACATCAATCTAGATTGGGTGATGACCATACCCTAATGGTAATGAACCACACAATTTTGCGGCATATCGCCTATTTTTGTTGTTGTCGGGTGTGAGGCTTGAGGCTGCGCTTTACATTTTTAGAAAATTCCACTTGGAATGCTAACGCTACCCTTTAGGCAACTGCAATGCCAATATTCATCCATACTAATTGTTTAGGATATAAAAAACCAAAGGCGCTATTTCTACTCTATCCTTTTTGGAATCACCATCAGGATTAATAGCGAGTAACCCTTATACTTCAAGGAACTCAATCTTCAATCATCTTCAAGATGTCCTAATCCGAACGCTTATGCTGGTTCAAAGTGGCTTTTAGATAATTCATGCTTCTCTAATCCCAGTTTCTCCAAATCAATAATCGATAGTTTCAAAAATAGCCAAGATTTGATAGTCGGTTATTTAACTACCAAAATAACAAACAAATTCCATCAAACATTTAACCAAGCATTATTAAGTACATAAGCGTAAGCCTTTTTAATTAATCCTATAGTTAATTAAAACCACTTTTCAAATATTCATATTAAAATACTTTTTCCTGAAAGATATATTCATGAACCCTCTTACTCTTTTCAATACTTGAAAAATATTCATATACTTATCTCGACGGTATAAGTATATTCACCAACCATTTCCTTCCAATAGCTTGAAAACTTCTCTATATACTTATATCAATGGTATAAGTATATTAAAAAGCTTAAGGAAGATTTTCCTTTTTACAAAATCACGTTTAATGGGTCAAAAAAATGTTCTTTAAAAATGTCCTTGCCTTGACATACATTCATAATTCTTAGAATAGGGACAAGTTTACCTAACCTAGAATTTGGTATTAAGTATGAAAACGATACTTTCCATACTATCATAATTTATAAAGATTATTTATGGAAATCTAATCTCTTTCCTTCTATAAAACTCCTTTTTATAAATCTCTTTTATATTTGCTGAACTCCCTTTATAAGTCTCTAAATATAATTATAAACTCCTTTATAAATCTCCAAATATAATTATAAACCTCCTTTTTTAAATATCATTTCTATTTATAAAACTTCTTTTATAAATCTCTTTTATATTTACAAAATCATTTTATAAATCTCCAAATATAATTATAAACTCCTTTTATAAATCTCATTTCTATTTATAAAATTTCTTTTATAAAATCTCTTTTATATTTACAAAACTCTTTTTATCAATCTCCAAATATAATTATAAAACTTGTTTTATGAACGCATTTCTATTTATAAAACTGCTTTTATAATCTCTTTTATATTTATAAAACTCATTTTATAAATCACCAAATATAATTATATAATTCCTTTTGTAAATCCTATTTCTATTTATAAAACTTGTTTTATAAATCTCTTGATTTCAAATCTCATATACTTATCACAAATCTTTGATTTCAAGATCAGACCAAATACTTTCTACAAAAAGATCATTTCATATATTATTATAAATTCACAACTATTATTTGTTATACCAATTTACCAAAATGATTTCAATTCCCTTTTTATAAAATGTCATTTATAAATATATTCCTTTATTTATAAAAACCATTTACTAGTCTATTTTTATATACAACATTTCATATAAAGCGTCCCACAAATATTTAAATATTTCTATCTTCTTTTAAGATAGAATCACTTTATTATAAAAGATAAATTCCTCTCTACTTTCCTTTAAAATAAACATTCACTATTATATTAACTTTTATGTAAAACAAATGCTTCCTAAAATACCTTTTAAAACATTTCCAAAGGGGTTAGAGTAAAATAGTGAAATTCAAAAACCATTTCTACATAAAATACCATAGAAATTTCAAAATCATATTTAAAATCATTTTACCAAATGCAACATCGAATGAGCATTTCAAAGGATTTGTTTTCATCTTGTAATATCGGAGGATGTCAAACATTTCTGCTAAGTCTCGGATGTGGTCGTTTGATCATCGTGACTTCATGAGCATATCATCCATGTATACTTCCATTGTCTTTCCAATCTGCTCCCTAAATATCCTTTTAACCAAGCACTGATAGGTTGCTCTGGCATTCTTTTATCCAATCGACATTACTACACAACAATACAAACCAAAATCTATAACAAAAGTGGTGTGCTCCTATTGGGGATGTGCATCGCGATTTGGTTGTATTCCGAATACGTATCCATAAATGATAACAATTCAGATCCTACACTTGAATCAACTAAATTCCCAATCCTTTGAAGGGGAAGACTTCCCTTTGAACATGCTTTGTTTAGGTCTGAATAATCAATGCATGATCTTCATTTTCCTTTCGTCTTCTTCATAGTATGGGATTAGATACCCATTCTGGACAACGAGCGTCACGGATAAACCCGTTGACTTTTTGTTTATCCACCTCCTCTTTAAGAGCAATAAATCTCTCCGGATCCATGCCTTATCTTTTTGGCTTCACCGAAACATGTTTCGGATAAATATACAATGCATGGCTTATAATAGTACGCGAGATTTCACACACGTCAAAGTGAGTCCAAGCGAATACATCTAGGTTTGCTCGGAGAAACCAGCAAGTTATTTCATCATCGAGAGGCTGAGCTATGACCCAATCTTCAAGACTCGTGATGGGTCGTCATGGCTGACCGTGATATCAACCGTAAGCTCAACCGATGAGCCTTGGTCTTGTTGGGCTCCTTTTCATCATCTCTCGGATCTATAACTCTATAGAACCGAATGTGGTGCCCGAGCCAAGGCCTATGCGCTAGTTGTCAATCTTTAATGGTTTGGATGTAGACAACTTTGTTCACACCCTTTCCCTTCTCCTTACGCCGAGCTTCCCTCAAGTTAGCTATATAACAGGCAAGTCCAGTTGCCTGATCACCATGGAAAACTCCTAGACCATTATCCGTTGGAAACATCAGAGTTAAACACCATAGGACAAAAGTTGCCTGGAATTCAGCCAGGGCCGATCAGCCCCAGAAAACATTGTATGGAGATTCAACATCCAAAATAATAAACGGTAGGATTCGCACTCTCCTTCGTTCACCTTCTCTCAATTCGATGGGTAATTCCATATATCCTACAGCCTCGGTTGAAACTCCATTAAAACCATGAATATGAGCTTTCGATGGTTTCAAGTCTTTGGCCTCCATTCTCATCTGATCATATACCTTTTTGCAGATTATATTCACTGAACTTTCACAATTAATCAAAGTCCTTCTTACCAATGCAGGACAAATCATAGCTGAAATGACCATCGAGTCAATTGTTGGAGCCTCTACTTTGTCTACATCCCTATTTCTAAGCATTATATCATCAGCCATGGCGTGCCGCTATTTTTCTAGAGTTCCATCTTACGTATTGAACGAAATTCAAAATCTATATGCCTTATCCCACTATCATAACGCTCGAACTCTTGTTGACTCCAGTCCGAAGGGTGCGTTCCCCTAACTATCGTATTAATCACCAGTCTTCCACCATTCCGTGCAGGCTCCGTAGCCCTACGCGGAGCTTGTCCTCGATTGGGGTCGGATGTCCCATGTTCGCCATCCTGCGAAGTTTTCACAAACTGTTGCAACTTATTTTCCTGAATCAATTTTTATATGACATCCTAGAGGTGCCTACGTTAATTCGTGTTGTTCCTATAACATTCGTGAAACCGACAATATTTTTTGGTCTGCTTCTATCTCTCTGACGACTCTTTTTGTTGCGGCTTCCTGTACTACATGGTATTGCAATTTGTTAGATAAATGTTCTCCAGGGACTGTTTAGCGGCGTGTAATTTTCATACATTGGAATCCTAGGCTTTAGTCTCCCAAAATCCATCTTTCACTCTCGATTCCAGTCTCCGTCTTTCTTTTGTTAATTCGACTTATTCTGAACATTCACCTGAACTTTCCCAAAACTGCCATTGGACTGTTTTATTATGATATTATTCCATACTGCTTCTCAACTTGCTCCAGCGATGTTCTTTTTCATGGAGGACTTGGCATCCTTCTTCCTCAAAAACTAAATTGCCTTTGAATAGAAGCGTTTCAACGTGGCAAGCGGTTTTCTAGGCAGCCAGTCACCAAACTCAGATTTTGGATCGATCCCTATAGTCACAGCCATGAGCATATCATGATCATTCGGGTTACTGAACTCCATGGCGGCGGTATGAAACCTCTCCAAGTAATCTTTCAACGATTCCCCTGGATCCTGGGTCATATTGGAAAGGGACGTCATGTCTTTAGGATGTACCACATGCAATCAAAATTGCTCTACAAACTTGGTTGCCAAATCATTGAATCTCGAAATTGATCATGGAGCTAGTCTTGTGAACCACATCGTTTCTATCCTAGAAAGGGTTACGAGAAAGCATCTATACTTGGTTGCATGGTTAGCTTGCACAAAATCCATCCGCCACTCGTATCTTATGATATGCTGCCTGGGGTCGGTTTTTCCATCGTAGACAAGCATCGATGGCATGTTGGACCTTCTCAGATATTCCGCATGCAGATTATTGTCAATAAACGTGGTATGGCTTCTCGAGATTCCCCAATCATCATTAGAAAAACCTTGGTTCTCTCACTAACTATTTGACCATTACTGATACGTTCGACAACTGGATGGGCGGTGCCAAGCGGTGGTCACGCTTCACCTCATGTGAATGGTCTGGTCAATGTCTACGGCCCATTCACTCCTTCTTGGTTCACCATCCTCTTGATGCTCACCTTGAACATTTATCTCATTGTCATTCTGGTGGGGTACCTGACCACATTTGATCAAGCTCCAGCATCCAAGCTTTCGAAAACAACTCTAGCGCGACTCCCTAAGTGTAGTGGGGGAATCCCTCCTCTAGAAGAGGGATCAGTACCGATTGGTCATGGCAGGCCATATTGGTTTGCTAAGTGACACTTCGACTTTCTACATGATCTCCTTTAAGCCTGCGATTCCTAAGCCTCTGGTATTCATCCGATGAGCTTGAACCCAATGTCGAGTAAAGAGTGGGATCCCTTTTGGCCTTCCCACACTGTTGTTGGTTAATATGGTTCATCAGGCTAATATTGGTCTGAATCTGCTCATTTAGTTTTCGACGGATTTCCATCAACTCTCTTATTAGATTATGAAATTCAGCTTGGGTTATATAATCAGCAGGGTTTTGAACTTCAACCGGATTAGCATTCAAATTTGAGGTTGGTTGCTTGGGCCTTCTTGTTGAATGCTGGCAGTCTCATTTCCATCAACATTATGAGAAATAGATCTGGTATGTCTCACAATTGTGGATCTACTTGTTTATATTTTTGCAAATATGAGTAGTGTAAGTAACTTTATGAAGATAGCTATGGATTTCCTTAGGGGGGTTTACCCAATCCAGTAGCAACAAAGAGGATCCTAACAGGTTGAGAACCAGTTTCCCAGTGAAAGCACCAAAATATTTGCAACCAAATTGGTCATAAGCACCCAAGAATAAATTTATGTAGAGAAGTAAATAAAGAAGTTAAAATGAAAACAGAGGAATAGAATAAACTAACAAGCATATCAAAGCAATAATCAAGAACGCAAGAATTTATGTGGTTTTGCGTTGTATGCCTACGTCCACTTTGAGATTATCTTCATTGATTCACTAATAGTTTGTTTATAGTAGCAAACAACAAGAAATTAAAAGAAAACTCGATTGTAATAAAGATTAATGTTACCTGCAACTTAAAGATCCTCAAAATGACCCTTTAGGCCAATATTTATAGGTGAAGGCGACCACCTATCTCTTTGTAACTTCGGCTATAGGACCTTCTTATCTATATGGGCCCACTGTAGTGGTCGCTAGGCCCAAATCCCAATGAATAAGGATTGGTACTAATGCCTTCATTGGTCGATTCTGAGGCAGCGATCCCTATGGTGGCTACCTCGTACTTAGATATGTTGGCTCTTCAAATATCATGTTGATTGGATTAGTGAAGCTCATGCAACTAATGGATCTTTGATTCGACTCCACTTACAAGTTACCTTCTGCCGAACCCTCTAAATGGATTATGCGTATCCCTTATCCTTTAGCCATTTTGATATGTGATCCCTAAAGTAGGATCCCTAGGGTCCATATACTTTGCTCTCCAAGATTCCCTTGCTTTTGACCTTTAGATCCCAAAATGTTAGATGTTAAAGGAAAAATTGCACGGCTTCTAACATATATCAAACCCTTCTTGGTGGGGTCGCGTATGCTGAACCCTTATTAAATGTGAGGCTCTACCGACCCCTCTTTTATGCTATGAAGACCCATTCCTCATAACTTTCTAGACCAATGAACATGTAGATCTATCTTCCTTCATTTATGTCGAGCTCTCCATTGCTTCAATTGTGTCGACCCCTTATCCAACCTACTATAGCGAACCATACATTTCCATCTATGCCAATCCCTGGAGTTCCACCAAGTTATGTCAATCCTTGCACCATCACTTATGCCGAACCCTCCATTACTTCATCCATATCGACCCATCATCTAACTAGGTATGTTGATCTCTTGAGTACTACCAAGCTATGCCGATCCTTTGCTTATCCAAGCTCGTTTCCATATTTCTAGCATCCTTCATCGTCTATCTACCAACTTCATTTAATCCTGGCTTCACATAATCATCTAAACGTTACTTCTGGGTCCTGCAGCCATTGCTCTATGGTCATCCTTCTTGATAACAGTCGAATCTATCTTGCACAATCAATTCAATATAGCTGGGTCAGGATATTGGGTAACAACCACCTTATGGATGATAGAGAGATAGTCTCTAAAAACTAGATTCCTACTCTCCCTATTTATGCGGACTGGCCCGACAGAGGGGATAGTAAATTTGATTTACTCGGACCGCATCTTGCTAGGATAAAAGGAAAGGAGATTTGGAGTTTTCTAAAGGTTAAACCAGATTTTAAAATAATAAGATGCTTTGTGGCATAGGTAACATTCTGGTTAAACTCTGTACTAGATTCCAAGAAGGGAATTCATACTATCCATGTGATGTGTGAATTTAAAAGGTGATTCCATCGTTATTCGACAAATAGTATCGGTTGAATACGGAAATAAGTGTTGAGTATAAGTAGTATAATTTCTATGGATCCCTTTTCACTCAATAATGTTTTCCAATGTAATTAAAGAGAAATGATTTGGTATTTCCAAAATTAGAAGAGGTTTAATAATCTCGTATGTGCTAAAAAAGAAAATGGTTTCTAAACATATATCTCTACGAAGATATTTTACTTGGATAAAAGATATTGATTAATTGAATAATAATCACCCACATATTTAGCATCTTTTATCGACAATTGGTTAGAGAAACGAGGATCAGAGTTGGGTGATTGCTATCCGAAAACCACTTTGAACCAATGTACGCACTTGAAAGTGAAGACATGTTGAAGACAATGATTTTAAAGATGGAGATCTTCATAATGTAGCGCTGCATTCCACTATCCTCTAGGCTAGTTCCCATATCATATATAGTGGTATCTTCATTTTGAAAATTTTGATGCAAGGGTTGCAGGCTACTATCCTAGGGATGATTCCCAAATAGAATGTAGTAGGAGGAGTGCCGTTGGTTTGTATGTTCCTGGACAACTTGTATGGACGAGTGTTTGGCTCTACATTTCTAAGATCATGTGTTTAACGAAATTTTTTCTATCAAATTAGAAAATAATCGATTTTTTTGAAATAACCGCGAGCGCACGATGCATAATTTTAGTACTGGCGAGTACTGGTTGATCCGTAGGGAATTGTTTTAGATTTTAAAATCAATTCAATCAAATTAGACCAAAGTGAGAGGAAATTGTTAACTACAAAAATGAAGCTAAAACTAGTATAAAAATGAGATTTGAAAACTATAGATTAGAGAATAGTTTAGAGATAAATCCACTCCCATATTTTTGTAATCAACAACAAATAATTCATGATCTCTAATTATGATATTAAGTGAAATAATCATTGCATAAATATGGTTTGTTTATGTTATTAATTAACATAACTCAAACCATCAAACTATAATACAACAATTATACCACTTATAGATTCTCATGAAAATGAAGGCAAAACAAAAGCTATTTTAAGTATGACCTATTTACTATTCTAGTTAGTAATATAGATCATCAAATTTTGTGTTTACTTTCTTTTCAAAATCAAAAACCAATTAGCAACTGATGATGTAAATTGTGTTTATATTGATTAAGAAAAGCTCATTTGCAAAAGCAACATAAGCTATCAAGCCCACTTGTATAAACTTACATCAAAATTCACTTTCACGAAGCACAAATAAAGAGATCATAAATCGTAGAGATGCTGAAATTACATAAAATTAGAGCGCTCATTACTCCTAAATTGAAGGAGTTTAGCTACTTATTTGTGTTATCAAATCAACACTTGTAAATTTTAATATTACAAATCAAGGAAATGGAAACTAAGAAAAGGAAGAAAGATAGATTAACTATTAAGTACTTGCATAAAAAATAAAAGCTACTCTACTTGCATGAATGTAAGTTTAATACTTTAATCTACAAACAAAGAAGAGAGCATAGAAAACAACAACATAAAAGTAAATAAAAGCAAGTAGAAAAGATAAGATAAAGAGGAAGCCATTTTTATTTTACTTTGATTTGTGTTTACAACTTGCTAATTTCCTAAGTAAACATAAGAGAGAGTAGAAGATATTTATATGTACATAAGAGGGTTATTTATACGTGCATAAAACCTTAATTCAATTTTTAGGGTGCTTTCCAAAATGCCCTTTAGGATGTGTGGCCACCAAGTAACCATTAGCCACTAATTAATCCATCATTAAAATGTGCATGATGCTTTAACCTCCACAAAGTTGTCCATTAGCTTCTAATTGTTGATTTAGGTAAGTGGATAGGTGGGTCCTCCATGATCATACATTTGAATTACTTCCATCATCTCTCCGTTGTATTCTCTTGTGCATGCATATATCTTCATGAAACCCTCTTCCATATGCATCCAAATTCCTATAAAAATTAAGAAAAATGTCCAAGTAAAAAGTTTCAAATTAACAAATGCACAAAAGTGACTATTTGACCCTAAATGTAGACGAATATATGATGATTTAAAAATAATTGAATTTGGTTTTAAACAGGTTAAAATGCCCAAATATGACATTTATTTAAATAAAATAGATACAGTATGGATGTATATACACACACATTCACATGCACATCAAATACCCCCACACTTATCTTTTTATTCATCCTCGAATAAAGGAAAACAAAGATAAATCCGTTTTCATGGGGAGCACGATTGCATTGAACATATGAAACAAGCCGTCAAAACCCCTAGGTATCTCTAGTAGGATGAGTATTGTCTCGTGAGGGTTTTCAGTGGATACTACCCACAAAATCCAAATTCAGGATGAAAATATTTACAAAATGCAAGATTTATTTGTAAAGAGATGAATGCGAGTTTTTGGAAATATTTACAAATGAAAATTTTGCTTTTAAATAGACACAAATACGTTAAATATGAGCTTTGGTCATTATCTTGAAAATTTAAGTTATTTTCTCGTCAAAATTTCCAACAATAATCAAGTTATCATAACAATAGACAATAGTTTGGCTAGTTGTATCGGTTGATAAAACAATGTAATTATGAAATGGATCCTTAGTTGATTATCAAAGTTTGTCAAAGTGGTATTCTCGTTTCTTTTCAATAACAAGTTAAATCAAACAAGTAGAACGAATGCTTAAATTTCAATTGCTTAATCTCTCTTATTTGAAAATTTTATTGATATTAACAATATTTACATATGCCTAACTCAAGCAAACTGAGACCAGATACATTACCCGTGCACTGCCTTGCGGACTGATGTGAGGGAATACGAACATGGCGAGTGAATGCAAAAGTGTGAAAACTTATTGACTGTAGGCGTTATTAAAAAGAATTTTTATATACATACACCTAACTCAGATAAACTGATGCCACATATACTTACCATGCACTGCCTTCTGCGCTTATGTAAGAAGGGTGAAGAGCATGGCAAGTGAACACATGAGTGTGAACACATGACTCTAGTGTTACAAATATATACGTATAAAAAAATTCTTTTTTTTGGGTTGTTTTTTTAGAAAGGGAGAGTTTTGCAAAATCATCTTAGCACCATTTAATTTAGAAGATAAATGTTATATCCTTTACTTTAAAATTACTGTTTTTTTAAACAAAGATTTTCATTAGAATATATTTCATAATTAACACATATGAACCTTCCTATACACTAGTTAAACCATTATTATTGTAATCAAACTTCATACTCATTTTTTTAAGACAACTAAAATTTCAAAAATTTCAATTTATTAACCATAATTTATACTTATCCCATAGCGTTTCTTCAAAATAAATCAAAATGCTAAAAGGAAAATGTTTTTGAGATTTAGAAATTTTGAGATTTTCATTTTTTTAAGCTAAAAGAAAATGAAAATTCAAAAATTCCATGGAACTTTAAAAAATGAAAATGAGAACCCCCTCCATACTTAATTTTTGGCTGTGTCCCCACAGTCAATGCATGATATAATGAGTGTAACTGGGAAAAATATGTATATATTGACAAAAGAGGGTTAACATTCCTACTAGACGTAGCTTGGCTCTTGAAGAATTATGAGCTCCTCCTGGTTACCGGGCAATTCCAAGAAAGGTTTCAAACGATGACTGTTGACTTTGAAAATTGATCCATCTCTAGGGTTTTCTATTTCTACGGCACCACGTGGAAAAACAGTTCGTACGACAAACGGTCTTGTCCATCTCGATTTAATTTTCCCAAGGAATAAATAAAGTCTTGAGTCATATAAAAGAACCTTTTGCTTAGGCAAAAACATTTTTCTTAGGATTGACTTGTCATGAAAAACCTTTTTCTTTCTTTATAAATTTTCTCGTTTTCATACGCGTTGTTCCTAAGTTCTTCTAGTTCGTTGAGTTGTAATTTTCGATTTTCTCTAGCTCTTTCAAGATCAAAGTTTAAGTTCTTTATTGCCCACAACGCTTTATGTTCGATTTCGACGGGTAAATGGCAAGCTTTATCGTAAACTAAACGAAATAGGGATTCCCAAGGTTAGATTTAAAAGTGGTACGGTAAGCCCAAAGCGCGCTCGGTCAATTTTTGAGACCAATCTTTTCGATTACCTAAAATTTGTTTTATTTGTCAATTTGAAACTTCAACTTGTCCACAAGTCTGAGGATGCACGGAGTAGATAACTTGTGGGTTATCGAGTATTTTTTCATTAAAGTTTCAAAAGAACGGTTGCAAAAAAGGGTTCTGTTATCGCTGATCATTATAGATGTGCCGAACGTCGAAAAGATGTTTTCTTTGAGAAATTCCACAAAAATTCTATGGTCGTTGGTTTTGCAAGGAACAGCTTCAACCTATTTTGAGACGTAATCGACAGCGAGAAGAATATACAAGTTTCCAAAAGAATTGGAAAAATGTCCCATAAAGTCGAAACCCCAAACATCAAAGATTTCGATAGTAAGAATGGGGTTTACAGACATCATATCTTATCGAGAAATTTGTCCAAGCATTTGGCATCGTTCGTAAGTTTTACAAAATTCAAACGAGTCTTCGGGAAGAGAAGGCCAATAGAAACAACACTAAAGCACCTTTTCTATAGTTTTTCGAGGACCGAAATGTCCACTGCATGCTTGATCGTGGCAAAAGAAATAACAGACCCGATCTCATTATTTGGAATGCAACGTCGAATGATTTGGTCGGGACAATATTTGAACAATTATGGATTGTCCCAATAGAAATATTTCACTTGGGACATGAGTTTGCATTTGTCCTATTTGGACCAAGATGAGGGAGTTTCTTTAGTGACTAAGCAATTCACTATTTCAGCATACCATGGATCGATAGAAATTAAAAGAAATTGTTCATCAGGGAAGTTTTCATTGATTGGCAAAGAAGATGGCGCATTGGAAAGACAAGACAAGTGATTGGCCATGACATTATGTTATCCTTTTTTGTCTTTGATTGTAAGTTCAAACTCTTATAACAAAAGGATCCAATGAATCAAGCGGGATTTAGCATCCTTTTCGTTGAAGAGATATCGAAGCGCGGAGTGGTCCGTGTACACAGTATTATGTGAACCTATCCAGTAAGGTTGAAACTTTTCGAGCGCAAAAACGACAGCTAAAAGATTTTCTTCGGTTGTTATGTAGTTGAGTTAAGTGTCGTTCAAAGTCATACTCGTGTAGTAAATAACGTGAAGGATCTTGTTGATGCATTATCCCAAGACAACACCAACCACAAAGTTTGAGGGGCACATATTATTTCGAAAGGAAGATCCGAATTGGATGCGCAAATGATCGAAGCAGAAATGAGTTTGTTTTTGAGACTTTTGAAAGAGGTGATACAATCAGCGTTAAAATCGAATGGAACGTCTTTTTCAAGAAGAGTCATCAAAGGACGAGCGATTTTGCTAAAGTCTTTCACAAAGTGTTGGTAAAAGCCAGCGTGTCATAGAAATGATCGAATGTCCTCAACAGATTTGGGAATGGGTAGATTTGCAATGACATCGATTTTCGCTTTATCTATCTCAGTGCCTTTATTTGAGATGATATGTCCAAGGAGTATGCCTTGTTTGACCATAAAGTGACATTTTTCTAAATTCAAAGTCAACTGTTTTTCTTTACATCGATTTAGAACCAACTCGAGGTGATGTAAACATTGGAAAAAAGAATCGCCAAAGATAGAGAAATCGTCCATAAAAGCTTCTAGAAAGCACTTAATCATGTCAGATAAGATGCCCACCATGCATCATTGGAAAGTCGCTGGAGCGTTAAGAAGTCCGAATGACATACGTCGATAAGCAAAGGTATCGAATGGATACAAGAAAGTCATTTTCTCTTGATCTTCAAGAACGGTTGAAATTTGATTATAGACAGAATAACCGTCAAGGAAGCAATAGAATTCGTGGACAGCTAAACATTCGAGCATTTGGTCAATGAAGGGAAGAGGAAAGTGATCCCTCCGTGTTGCGGAATTTAGTTTTCGATGGTCAACGCAAATATGCTAACCCATTTGAGTATGAGTTGGAATAAGTTCGTTTGAATCATTCATGACAATGGTTAATCTAGACTTTTTCGGTACAACGTGAATTGGGCTAACGTCTGAACTATCAAAGATTGGGTAAATGATTCCATTGTCGAGAAGTTTGAAAATTTCATCATGCACAGCATCTTTCATTTTTGGATTAAGCCTTCGTTACGTGTCAACAGGCTTGGCATCATCGATTAAATGGATGCGATGTTGAATAAGAGCATGACTAATTCCCTTTATATGGAAGATCGACCATCCAATCGCTTCCTTATTTTTCAAAAGAATAGAGAGAAGAGAAGTTTCTTGGTCAAGATAAAGACCGTTAGAAATTATGATAGGACAAGTTTCATTTTCTCCTAAGTATGCGTACTTAAGGTGATCGGGAAGTGGTTTGAGGTCCAACTTCGGGAGTTTTTCGATCAAAGAATTGGGCTGAAGTTTGGACTCAACTGGAAGCGATTCAAAAGGAAGAGTGTATTCGATCTCGTTGGGAATTTCATGAAAAAATTTTTTGTACTCGGCTTCGTGTTCATCGCTAAGATCAAGTGTCTCGGTTTCAAAGTTTTCGTGAATAGCACTAACTTCCAACGTTTGGTTACGAGGTTCATTTGATTGGCTTTCAAGACTGAAAATGTTGAGATCCCAAGTCATGTTTCCAAAATAGATTTTCGTCGATTCATCACGACAATTGATTAAGGAATTTGAGGTGCCAAGAATGGTCGGCCTAAAATTATTGGAATTTGACTCACAGGGTTTGTCACAGGTTGTGTTTCGAGAATGATAAAGTCAATGAGGAATATGAATTACCCTACTCGAATGAGCACATCTTCGATTTCTCCCACGAGCTTCTTAATGGAACGATCGACGAATTGAAGCATGGCCATTGTGGGTGTGAGCTCACCTAAGCCAAATTGTTCGTACACGGAGTATGGAATCAAGTTGACACTCACGCCTAAGTCTATCAAACATTTGTTAATCGTCTTGTCTTTATTTGTACACGAAATCGTAGGGCAGCCAAGATCTTAGTATTTAACGGGCATGGATTGGGACAAGACTTCGCTCAACCTGGTGGCTAAGAAGACTTTTTGGGAACTTGAGTGCGTTGCATTTGGGTGTACAAGTCCTTAAGAAATTTCATGTAAGTGGGGAATTGCTGAACGATGTCAAGAAGCGGGATGTTCACTTTTACTTATTTAAAAATTTCCAACATCTTTTCCATTTGGTCCGAGTGTTTCTTTGGTTGAAGACGATGTGAAAATGGAACATGATACTCGATAAGTGGGTCTACTCGAGCAGAAGAAGAATTTTGATTGACATTCGATTCAACGTTTAGCCTCCATGTTCTGTTCAGATTCCTTCGTTGTTTTATAAGTGCCGAGAGGGGTTTCAGTAAATCGTTTGGGTTGACGACTTGATTATCGGTTTGTCTACCGAAACGTAAAGTCGTTATACCATTCAGTTGGGTAATGTTGCTCTCTCGAACAACATGATCTTGATTTGAATTTGCGTTCTGATTTCTGGGATTAGGAAGGGGCTGGCTTGGGAATGTTCCTCCTTCCCGTTCACTTACAGACGTGGCTAATTGACTCATTTGCATTTCAAGTTTTACAATCGATTGGTTTGTGTTTTGCATATATGAGGTCAATAAATTATGTAAATTGTTGTTTGATTGAAGGCTTTGAGTAGTTTTTTTAGCTAGTGTTTCAAGAGTTTTCTCAAGTGAAGTCAAACATTTGTCGTATTGGGGAGGATGAGAAGAATTTGGTTGAAAATTTGATTGTTGCGGTTGATTATGAGACAGACCTGAAAAGTTTGGGTGAAAATAGTTAGGTTGAAAGGAAGGACTCGAAGCATAATTCGGGAATGCTTGAAAATTGGGACGAACCGTATTCGTGTTGGGATTGTTTTGATTCCAGGCAAAATTCGGATGATTTCTCCAACCTGGGTTGTATGTTGGAGAAAATGGGTCATTTTTGGCTTTATCAAAAGCATTAATTTGTTGGGGCACTGATCGGCTATGTGATTAGGATCATTGCATTTATAGCACATGGGTTGGGAAGCTTGATTCATTTGATTTGATGAGAAAACATTATCGAATTTTTTAATCATTGCGTAATCTTAGCTTCCAAAGCAAAAGAAGATCCTATCGAATGTGCACTCGATCATGAGTAAATTTATTTTTCGTTCGAATGTTCCTATTAGGATGACTTTTCGACGAGGTTTTCAAGAAATTGATAAGTATCGTCGTAATGTTGGGCAAGAAAATTACCTTTGCACATTGATTCATGCATGGTTCGTGAGCTGTTTTCGTGTCCATCGTATAAGATTTGGCAAATCATCCATTTTTCAAAGTCATGGTATGGACATTTTATCAAAAGCTTTTTGAATCTTTCAAAATATTTTCCAAATGGTTCCCCCTTGAATTGATGAAAATTTACAATTTCGTTTTGGATTCTACTCGTTTTTTCCAAGGGGTAGAACTTTTTTAAGAAAGATTTTACGAATTCTTCCCAAGTTTTGATCGAGTTCCATGGTAAGATGTACAACCGTTTTTCGGTGTAATCGTAAGAGCGAATGTGATTAATCAAAGTTTGATTCTGCCATTGAAAAGTTGATTGAGTTTAATGGTTGCGCAAACTAGTTCGAATTTCGTTAAAAAAATGTATGGGTCATCGTGCTCAAAATTGCCAAATTTTGAAAGCGTGGCAATATGATTTGAGTGAATTTCAAAATTGTAACCTGTAGGGGCGGTTAACGTGATGCAAGATGGAAAAGAAACTCTATTAGGAAAGATTTTATCCATAAGGGTTTGAGGGGCGTTCTCGTTCGCCATTTCGGGAGGATCGTCTGTTCGAGCTAAATGGTTAGCTGTTGAGTAGCGAGTCTAATGATTTATTGTTGTGCCACGAGTCCAAGTACTCATACACAAGTGAAAGTTGAGAAGAGGAAGAAGTTAGAATCGAGTGTAGAGAATGAAACGAGATTTGGAAAATGAAGCGAAAAATTGTTTTGTTTTGTTTTTCTTTTCTTTTCATTCTTTATTTTTGCTTTTTTGAAAGAAAGAAAACTTTTACCAAGTGAAACTTATTTTCAAAAGAAAAGTTTGAATTTTGTTTCGTTTTTGGCTTTTCAAATTTTTATATGTTTTTGCTTTTGTAATTTTTTTTTACTTTTGAATTTTCAGATTTTTAAATATTTACCAAAAGGATTCTTATTTTTTCTATCAAGCTAGAAAATCACCTAAAAATTTTGAAATAGAAATAACCGTAAGCGCACGGCGTACAATTTTATTACATCGCGAGTACGGGTTGATCCGCAAGTAATTGTTTTAGATTTTAAAAATCAATTCAATCAAATTAGACCAAAGTGAGAGGAAATTGTTAACTACAAAAATGAAGCTAAAAGTAGAATAAAAATGAGATTTAAAAACTATTAGATTAGATAACAATTTAGAGGCAAATCCATTTTCATATTTTTTCAAATTAACAACAAATAATTTATGATCTCTAATTATGATATTAAGTGAAATACTCGTTGCATTCATCATAAGTATGGTTTGTTTTGTTATTAATTAACATAACTCAGACCATCAAACTATAATACAACAATCATACCATTTACAAATTCTCATGAAAATGAAGCCAAAGCAAAATCTATTTTAAGTATGAACTATTTACTATTGTAATTAGTACGATAGATCATTAAAAAAATTTCACTTTCTTTTCAAAATCAAAAATCAATTAGCAAATGATGATGTAAATTGTGTTTTTGTTGAATAAGAATAGCTCATTTGCAAAAGCAACATAAGCTATCAAACCCATTTGCATAAATTTACATCAAAATTTACTTTCATGAAGCATAAATAAAGAGATCATAAATCATAGAGATGTTGAAATTATATAAAGTTAGAGAGCTTCTTTACTCCTAAATTGAAGGTGTTTAGCTACTCATTTGTATTATCAAATCAACACTTGTAAATTTCAACATTAAAAAGTAAGGAAATGGAAACTATGAAAAGGAAGAAAGAGAGATTAACTATTAACTACTTGCATAAAAATGAAAAGCTACACGACTTGCATACTACTAACAAAGAGGAGAGCATAGAAAACATCAACATAAAAGTAAATAAAAGCAAGTAGAAAAGAGAAGAGAAAGTGGCTTGGAAGCCATTTTTATTTCATTTTGATTTGTGTTTACAACTTGCTGATTTCCTAAGTAAACATAAGAGAGAGTAGAAGATATTTACATGTACATAAGAGCGCTATTTATACATGCATAAAACCCTAATTCAATTTTTAGGTTGCTTCCCAAAATACCCTTTAGGAAGTGTGGTCACCAAGTAACCATTAGCCACTAATTAATCCATCACTAAAATGTACAGGAAGCTTTAACCTCCACTTAGTTGTCCATTACCTTCTAGTTGTTGATTAAGGTAGGTGGGTAGGTGCGGTCCTCCATGATCATGCATTTGAATTATTTCCATCATCCCTTCTTTGTATTCTCTTGTGCATGCATATTTCTTCATGAAACCCTCTTTCGTATGCATCCAAATTCCTATAAAATTATGAAAAATGCCCAAGTAAAAAGTTCCAAATTAACACATGCACAAAAATGACCTTTTTCCCTTAAATGTAGATGAATTTCTAATGATTTGAAAATAATTGAATTTGGTTTTAAACAGGTCCCAAATATGACATTTATTTAAATAAAAATAGATAAAGTATGGATGTAAATATACGCACATTCATGTGCACATAACCATTTTCATTGATTTTTACAAACGTACATCTATTTATCGGTGTAGGTGGTAACCCCTCATACACTTAACACCCTTCCCTAAGGCACATGAACTCGGAGGTTGTACTTTTATGGAAATCAATAATGTGTGATTAAAAATGGCAATGTGGCATTCAAGTGGTATTTTTTTTGGAAAAGGTAATATGTTACTTCAGGCCTCACATCCGAAAATTGTTGAAACAAGATATGTCGCAAGGCTATATGGATCGCACCAATTAGGTTATGGTCACCAACTTTCTAGATTGCCCTCTATATATTGGGTTTGTTCTGTATGTTGTGGCCATGGATAGGTTGGGAACGACCTGGGTGATGTCATATTCAGGATCATGGTGTTGATCATCGAAAAGTGGTAAGCCAATCTTGCCAGATGTAGAGGATCATCTATGGGCCATCAATACATTCTTCTAAAGATATACCATATGGAAGGTAGTCCGCTACCTTATCATTGTATGGAATTCATTTTCCAATAAGTGCCTTCGAACTTAGTTGTATGCTATTATGCTGGAATTTAATTAATGTAATAATTTCGACTATAATTAATATGTATTTGTAATTTAGACATTATTATAATAACATTGGATTTTACATAGCAATGTTTTGGTTATCATAAATTAATAAATCTATCCATGTTTATGTGCATCGTGATCTAATGAGATATCTTTTGTTTTCATAAGTATCCGTGTTTAGAATTTTCTAACACCAGTACATGACAAACCCGAAGTTTATTTTCTTTTCCCTTAAACTCTTTGTGCCTTATTTTTCTAGGCAGCCAAGTAGTTTAGGTCTAGCTTAGAACATTTTGGAGGAGCTTAGAGAAAAAGCAGGAGTTTTCTCTATATATAGTTATCTATTTCTTTTCCACTGCATTTTTTTACTATTTGTATTCAACATTAGTAAGGACATTTGGATGGGTTGTCGTGGTTGGTATTTGTATTCAACATTAGATATATTAGTGTCGATTTCTGAGGGTCGAAAAGATGGGTTGTGCGGTTGGTATCAGAACTTACGTTGAGCGAACACCTAAGCCTGATAAGGGTAAAGTCTCATCAAAGATAGGTTAATAGTACCCTAGGATGAATAACTCATTAGAGATAGGGTAAGTGACACCATAAAATGAGTTGAGAGTATTATATATGAGTGTGTATTTGTTAATGTTATGTAAAAATGATTTTTATTTTAGAAAATTGGTAAATGAAATAATTTTACCTAGGAATATATTTTAAATATAAAGAATATCTTTTGGAAGAGAAAGTTATTCATGTTGTTAAGCTATAAATTGGATAATTGTTTAAAATCAGGTTATTTAAATCTAAATACGGACATCTTGTGATTAGAATTTCATATTTTGACTCCATGATGTTTAATAATAATGCCGAGAAGATTAAGAATATTAACCAATGAGGGATATAAATAAAACTTGGTAAGTTAGATAATGTTTATATAATAAGAATTTTTAGAATATTAATCTTAAAGGTTTGTGAAAAAGAGTTTTCAAAAGATTTTGAAAGGTGATAATAATAGTGTTTAGGAAATATTTTGGCGAAGATTTCAAAATATTTTTTGGAATAAATAGAACATTTGGATGTAGATATCATGAGAAGAGATCTAAGTTAAAGAAACCATCTTTAATAATTGGTTGAACAAGGGCATCGATTTCTTTTGTGATATTCTAAATAATCTTCTAAGTATTCATAGAATATTGGTTTGGTAAAATGGTATCAAGTGCTTAATAAATTATTCTCTTTATCAGTGTGCAGTCAAAATAGGTTTATATTACGATAAACCAAAATTAATAATTGGTAAATAGCTAGTTAAAATGTAAATAATCTGACATTGGATTGGGTTAGGATAATCAAAACGGTGAATTTCTGTTGCTAAGTGCTTGTTATTTACATGTTTAGAAGCCTTCTTGTTACGAAGCAAGTTATTCCAAGAGAGAATCCTCAAGGGCCAATTGGGGTGAAAAAGATGATCTGATAATTCTTTCTAGTGACGAAGAGGAATGTGTAAGATGGCCAGCTAGCAATGGTTGGTTATATATAGACGAAGAGCTTGATCAATATACTTGTTTAGATGAGGATGGTTATATTCTGGCTGAGGTGCTTATACCACTAGAAACTCCAAAGCTTGTTATGATATCTAGTGATGAAGAAACAACCTAGGAATCAGAAGACATAGAGATGGTCATGGTTTAGAACTCGTGGAGTTGCACCAAGAATCAGTAGACGGAATATGGATAGTAGATTCAGAAAGTTTGGAATTGAAACAAGATAAGGAGGTAATTCGAAAAGAAGGATATAAAGGAAGAATTCGAACTAAAGGGAGATCCAAATACCATAATAAATAGTCAAGACTCCACTGCATATGATGCGTGGATGGATGAAATGTCAAATGAAGTGCATAATAGTAGTGATGATGATAATATCATTTAGGAAATGGGCGAGAATGATAATATCGTTGGGAAGAACAATCGCCAGTTTCAAGCATCGATTGGGATGATATGGAAGAGTTTAAGGAAGATTTTAAGAATCCTTGGAAGGAGGAAGGTCATGATCTAGAGGAGTTGGCCGAGGAAGATGTTTTACCATGAGTTTCGGTTAGATTAGATATTGTTCCATGGGTTCCTCAAGGACTACATTGGCAACCAATGGGATGGAATTTAGTTTATCGGAATATGGATGGGAATGAAGCCGACGACTAGCTGGAAAGTGAAGATGAAGATGATATGGGGGAATTTCTGGTATATGAGTTTAGGAATTTAGATGGACCATCAGCATTGGAATCGAAAGGATAGTCGACTATTATACTGAGATTTGAAGATTAGATTATAGCTATCTAATATTGTATTTTAAGTAGTAGTGTATGCTGGATTAAGTATGGTTGTAATATGGTTGTGTATTTTCGGTATGTATAATGCCTAAGTATGGTTTGGATGATTTATGTAAGATATTAAGTCATCTATAATATAATTATGGTCTTTTGTTATGTCTTCTCTCATTTGTACTTAACATAAATCACTTAAGAAAATTTCTAAGAATTCTTGATAAAGAAAATAAAGTTTAAAAGGAGAGTTTTCTTTGTGAGATAAATAAATATCTTTACAGAATATTAAAGAACTTAAACCAAAATTTTGAAAAATATTTTTGTAGAAATTTTGGAAAGGATAAAGAGCATAGTGTAATACACGGATTAATACGTAGCACGATTTAGCCTAAGATTCAGATATAGGACTTTGATGTCTAAAAAGAATTTATCATTCGATGCTCGATGGTGAATATTGTTGAGGGTTTGTAGTCGAATACTTATGTTTTCTATCATTGTTGAGTGCTATTTAAAGAAAATAAAAGTTTCTGAGCCTGATAAGACTTTGTACTAGAGAATGGGAGGATCAATACAAGTTCGAAAGCAAAGTGGTATATTCGAATTTTAGATCGAATCAGATATACCATACCAATAATCTATGTGCACAACACAGGTTTGTGTTTGGAATTTTTTTTTGGGTAAGCACTACTGGGTTTGCTAAAATTTCGAGGATGAAATTTTTTAAAAGGGAAGTGTGTAATGATCTGTAAATTTATCACCTTGAAATATAATATTTATTTTTTAATTTTCAATATAAGATTTTTTAGCACAAATTATAATGTTTTTAACAATAATTGATGATTGTAAACTTGTTTTAAAATTAAACTAACAAACATAGATATTTTGGATTTCCATCAGAAAAGCGAGAAAATCAGTTTTATGTAAAATTGAGATTTTATCAGTATTAGATGATGCAAAATTGGATACATGCACTTATTTCTCCATTTAAGCAAGAGTATGTAATAAAATTATTTATTTTATTTTCGAAAATAAAATGCCTTTGTGACATCAACAAGGATGTCATTACTTTTATATATTTTCTGGATGTTTACATTAAGTTTAAATATTCAAATAATTGTTTTAAAATGATAGTAATTCATTTTACTTAGTTATATGAAAATAATAAACCATCTATAGTAGTTTTATAAGGATATATACTTGTTTTTAAAATATAACAAAATTCATAACGCTTTGGCACTACAACAACACTTTTTATAAACACTTGTTCAATATTGGTTTATACGGTTTTATAATTCAAATGTGATCATTTCAATTAATTTACAGTGATAAGAAATTAGTTTTCATTTTTTTTACATTTATATGTAATTTAATAAATGAAAATGTGACTGAGAATCAGCTTTCAAATTTTCAACGGTTTAACGAACAGAAGTTGTTCAAAGTGATCCCAATATTGGTTATATGTCTTACGCACGTATACAACATTCAAATACATGCGCCAACAAATACATATGCACATATATACAAACCAAATACACACATACACCGATGTATATACACGGATACAAGCACAAAATATCATGATATTTATAACATATATTCACATATAATCAAACTACACATCAAACATCACCTCCTTAAACACCTAGGATATAATGAGAGGGGGACAAATGGGGGGTCATGGCCGTGTGCATGGAGAGGTGTGGGTGAGTGTAGAATGGTTTTTGTACAATAAGATATTTATTTACATATTTTTGCCCATAAATACAAGGCATACCTTCTCATTTTACTCATACTCCCATTCCATTTTCTAAGCCTCTTCTTCCTCTTCATTAATGGCTTTCATGTCCTCATAAATTATCACATAGTCATAGTGAAGCTCTACTGAAAATACACTTCCAAATATAGAAATATATCGCCTTAGTTTGAAATTGAAGTAAGCAATCACCTTCTCTTCTTTCTCCTTGCTTAGCCGAACTCATCAAGAGCCATCATCACCTTTCCACCCTCTCTACTATAAGGCCGAGCACACCCAAGGGTCCCAAGGAAAGATTCATAAGCTTCGGTACGGTGATAGCAGAGCTATAGTCAATTTTAGTACATCTAGAGACAAATGAAAATGAGAAACTCTACTAGTTTATTTTATAAATTATGCGATGATATGATATGTTTTCTATGAGTACTTTTATGTTTAATCATCATGTTTTGGATGCAATAATATATTAGCTTGGTTGCAGAAATTATTCACGATAAATACACGTCGAATTTATACGAAGAAATTACTTTCTCTTATGAATTATAAAAGTGTTACGACATAGTTAAACCTCTTTAAACATGAATAGAAATTGTTTAAAATGGTTTATAAATGTTTTATAAACATTGAAATTCATTTCAGAGTTTTTTTGAAAAGATGTGAAATTAGAGTTAAAATAGGCGTAGCGCGTAACGGTAGTTCGTGATTTCGCTTCATAAAAGTTAAACCAATCTGAAGAGCGGAATATAGCTTAGAATTATTCGAAATAAGAATTTTTTGGACTATTATAACTAAAGTTTTCAAATAAAGGAGAAAAATCAAGATTTCACTTTGTTAGTTCGTAGAATATGGACTTCAACTCTTAAAAATAGATATTTTTGAACCTTTAAAAATATGAGATAAATTCTAAAAATATGTAAAATATTTAAAAGTTTTTTAAATGAAAAATTCAGACATATAAAAGGTTTAAATGGGATTTGTGATATGAAGCCCTTAAAAGCACTATTCACCGACAATTTAACAAAGGAATTTATAAATTTCTGAAATAAGATGTAAGCATGGGTTTTCTTGAATCCTTTATAAATGTTTTTCAAATAATAAATCAAGTATTTAAAGGGTTTAGAGTTGATCTAATAACTTGATTGTCTTATGGGTGATAGAGAGATAACCTCTAAGCTTGGGTTTTGAAAACCAGTTTCCTACTCTTCCTAGCTATCCAGACAGGACCAACGGAAGGGATAATATATTTTATTTACTCGGACCGCATCTTGCTAAGTAAAAAAAAGGATATTTGGAGTTTTCTAAAGGTTAAACCATATTTTTAAATAATAAGATGTTTGGTGATATAGGTAACATTCTGATTAAATTCTGTATTAAATTTCGAGAAGGAAATCATACTGTCCTTGTGAACTTAAAAAGTAATTTCACCGTTATTCGATGAATAGCACGGGTTGAATTCGAAAATTAGTGTTGAGTATAAGTAGTATAATTTCTATGGACCCCTCTTAACTCAATAATTTTTTCCTGTGTAATTAAATAGAAATGATTTGGTATTTTCAAAATTAAAAAGAGGTTCACTAATCCCATATATGCTATATAACGACCAACTATTTTTCACCATTCAAATTCACAATAAATTAACACGTGTGAAACTTGAATAGTGCAAAACAATAGACTGTAATAAAATTTGGAGCAAATGAAATCAAATCACAGAATCACTGACACAGAAATCAGAATACTCGTAGCGGAATAAAAATAACTTAGTGGTTCATTAAGCCACCATAACATAGTCTCAAAATAAGTATAAATTACATAGTCTTTAAACCAAATATAGTTTGAATCAACCACAGAAAAATCCAAATTTATTTGTCTCCATTACATAAACTAAGATAAAGAACTGAATAGAGAACTGACATGAGCTTGAAAAAGATGATCTTCAGAAGTCCTAGCTCCGGGAAACGAAGTCCGAACTGATACTCAGGCTGACCCGAGCGTAAGAAATAAACACAATCACTCGAGTTAGGACATACATACTTATACAGTGTAAGCTAATTCAAGTGAACTGTAATATAAAGGCAAGTAACTTAAAAGATGCTTGGGACCGCCCATCCTCTAAGGATCCGTTAAACTATTTACTATAAGTAATACTTCACTATTATAATAGTGTCTATTAGTAAAATAAACTTACTTTTAAATAGCGTTACGGCTTTACATTTTCCACCTTAACACATTTATATATTCCCATAGTCTACACAGTACCGTAATCTCCCCCGTACTGGGCATCGTCAGAGGGCACTCCATAGGTATGGTACAAAATCAAAATCGTATAAGGCTCGCTAGGGTAGGTGACACGGCACAACTAGGCAATGCCAGGGTAGATATACCAATTACGCATCCGGACCGGTGGTAGCGCGTAGCTGCTACTACCGACCGCCTTGAACAACACTCTCAAATCAAAGGTGCACACAAAACAATCATAAAAGTAATAGAATGGCATACGAAGAAGTGCGTCCGATAAGAGGTGCTACCTCCTTAGCCCGTCAATCGCTCCTGTTTTAGCCACCTTATGCCAACTCACGGGAGTTGGGTCCACGTACATACCTCAAAAGAATGTCACCCCCATCCTACTTCATTCTGAAAACTCCACCGCGTGCACGATTGTCAAAGTGGTTTTCGGTATCGACAGAGAGTATGCCCATATCCGATCCCGGTCTCTTTAACAACCAACATTATTATTACTTGTGGTTATAAATTCCAAAAGTAGTTTATATTTCAATCAAAATACTTCATTTTAAAACTATTTAAAGGTGAAGTTATTACTCTTACAAAAATCCAATATAAATCCCAAAATTTAGCCTTAGTTCATTTGCATGAATTACAGCACATTCAAAGTGCGGTAATGTCCCTTACAACAGATTTGCGTAAATTAAATTTCAGACCTCAATATAATTTCAACAATAATTAAACCTTAATTTAAACCAATTTAACTTATAAAATCATATTTTCCACTTGAAATAGTCATTTATATTACTCCATAATTTATGATTTTAATAAAGTAAACTTTTACCAATAAATATCAACTTCTCAAGGCTTTACTTCAAAATCAATTACAAATTTTTCTATTCTTTATTTCAAAGTTAACTTAACAATTACGTTTTATTACCATTTCAAATATAATTAAATTTTTAATTTATTTCTTAGCTTACCCCTTTTATTCTTAAACCAAACTCCACTTTTCTAAGTGTAGTTATATTCAAAATTATATTTTTATGTATTTATTTTATTAACCATTTAATTTATAGAAAATTTAAATAACACCTTATTTATCCATTTAAATCCAGTTTACGTCAAATTTATTATACTTTATTTACTTAACTTGAATTTAATTCCTTTACAAAATCAATTTCCAAAATAAATTTATATTCCACATTTCAACTTACTCATTTATTTGTTTATATATAATTAAATTGTATAAAATCGCTAAAATCATTTAAATTCAATTCAAATCAAAATAATAAATATACAAATTAAATTACTTAAATTTTCTGGAAAAATATATATATATAGCCACGGGTCTGTATAATATTATCTACCCTAGGTCAAGTGGTACGGATAATATATCATTTCAATCCATAATTTACAAAGAAAACCAGGTTCTATCATTTCAAAACCGCAATTCCAAGTTAAATAAATAACTAAATAAATAAATAAATATCTTTCAGGCCTATCATTTCAGCCCGTAACGATTCTATTCTACATGGAACTTGCAGTGTGATAAATAGTAAATAAATAAACAACATAAATATAACATTAGATAATATAACTGATGATGCGTCAATTTAATAATAGGGTTTTTTTAACATCATAAATTTATATCACAAGCAAGTAAAATAAAATATAAACATTTTACAATTACACTAGTTATTAATTTACAGATCTATAAGTATGTTTGTCGGGTGAGAATACTCACCTCTATGCTGTTGAAGATCTAGATACAAACTACGATAACCATACCGGAAACAGCGTACAGAAGGCACGATCAAATTTCTTGAAACAAAATGAATAAACTAATTACTCGAATTTAAACGATCATATCAATTTTAAATAAATCAAAACTGAAAACTAGATTGAATTAGAGAAAATTGACACAAGTGGCTCGACCGCTTCACTACCCGATTCGACCCCATCATAACAAAGGCTCGGCCTGCCCATTTATTTTAGTTTTTATTTTTTTTTATTTTTTTAAAACTGAATGCATGCACAACGTAAGTCATGGCAGTGACACAAGATCATGCATAGGTGGCGCACGCTATACTTTTTCTTCTTCTCCCTTTTTTATTCTTAAAACAAAAGTGGTGAAAGGAAAAGGTTGATTGGTTTGAACCAATGCTTCAGGAGGTTTTTCCATGTCCAAAGTTTCGTTCTGACATGCACGCACGCACCCAAGCCAGTGAACAACTGCTACATGCAATCAGTAATGTGAGTTTAAGTGAAAATTTTAAACATCAAGGCTCGGTTATGCATTGATATTGGGATAGGCACGTCAGTGCTTCTAAGGGCTTAGAGGTGGTGAGCTTCTCAAACTCCCGGCCAGATCAGGTGTATTAAGGGGAGGGAAAGGGTTTGTACTGGAGTGGTGGTGGAGGAGTGAAGTCGGTCGTGCCAAGATGGTGGAGAAGCGTAGGGTGCAGGCTGAGTACAAAGAGGGTAGGTAACAGGAAACAAAAGAAAAAAAATAAAGAAGATGAAAAAAATCAAGTTTTGTAGCCATTACCTGATGCTAGCCCACGCAAGTGAAGAAGCAGAGACAAATTTGATGTGGAAATGAAGGACTGCATGGGTTTGTATTTATTTGTGAACCTCAGGTTGCTCAAATGGGGAGGCGCAAATCATGGCGTGCGCAATTTAAGGCAAGAAATTTAATTTGATTCGGAACGAAAATTTTGCATTGATTGCGCGGAAGAACGGCAAGTAATAATGGAATTTGAACTTGGTATTTAAAAGGGGCATTTTGCGTTGATTAGGAAAAATGGAAAGAATTGATTTTGTGAAACATCAGATGGCAATTGAAAGATTTTATTCCTAATATACACATATATATTTTCAAAGAAGAACTTGCTGATTGAGGGAAAGGAAAGGGAAAGGATATTTTATATGAACGTTAGAGAGGAAGAAAGGCATCAATTCCTATTAAGTATAAGGAGGCAACAAAAAGAAAATTTATTCCTTTCCCAGTTAGAATTGCACGTCTACTAATAAATTTATTTATTTATAGCTAAGGTAAGAATTTTAAGAATGCATACTAAAGACGCAATAATTAAATTAAACATACGCCCGATTTACAACAAAAGTAATGTATTTAAATTTATATATTTTTCTTATTTATTTAGTAAATATACGCCAAAATATTTCATAAAATAACGCACCATTTTAAACGCATAATTACAGCTTTATTTATACACTATTTATTACTCAATTTGAATTTGAATTTGTTTACATCCATTTGATCCATTTATCATCAACTAAGAACTGATGTACATACTTAGAATTTATTTTCTTTACCCAGTATTAATTTACTTAATTTAAAATGGTAGATAACCAATTTTCAAAAGAATCAAAAGTAGAGTAAAATGTTGTTACAAATATATCCAGTTAAATTAAAAGATTTGAAAGTTAGAATTTTAAAAGATTTAGAACTTCAATTAATGTTAAACTTTACCCAAAATAAGAATTATAGAATTTTCTTATATTTATAAAATTTGGGTGATGATTTAAAATTAAATTTAAAAATTCAACTTTTTTGAAAATAAACCCCAAAGTTTATAAATAGAAGAATAAAATACTTGTTAAAATTTTTGGATTGTACACTCTCCCCCACTCAGAACTTTTCGTCCTTGAAAAGGAACGAAAGAAGGAAAACAAAAGAAGACAAGATAATAGAGCAAAGTATCTGAAACAAATAATTCTGGATTCGAAGCACGAATGCTCTCCTCCGTCTCCCAGGTGCAATCCCATTCATCAGTGCTCCACTGCACTTTGACCAAGCGGACAGATGTTCTTCTTAGTTGTTTCATACCTCGATCGACGATACAAAGTGGCTTCCTTTCAATAGTTAGATCAGGCTCGATGTCCAAACTATCAAGAGCAGAAGGCTGGATAATAAGAGATGGATCATGCAAAAAGCGACGAAGGTGGGATACATGGAAAACATTGTGTATTGCAGCGAATTTCTTGGGCAAATCCAGTCGATAAGCAAGAGACCCAATCCTTTCCAAGATGCGGAATGGACCGATGAACCTAGGAGCAAGATTCCCTCTATGCCCAAATCGAACCACATTTCTTAAGGGAGAGACCTTAAGAAAAACCAGATCACCGACAGCAAACTCCAAACTCCTTCTACGACGATCAGCGTACTTCTTCTGCCTATCCTGAGCGATCTTTTACCTCCTCTTAATCTCCTCGACCTTCTCCGAAGCTTCCAAAATCATCTCAGGACCAAGAACCAAGCGATTACCGGATTCAATCCAGCAGGATGTGGATCTACAAAGTCGCCCGTAAAGAGCAGCAAATGGGGACATCTTAATACTAGCCTGAACAACAGATAGAATGAGACAGATAGAGGATTAAGATAAGAACAGATGATTGGAATTATACCTGATAACTATTGTTATAGGTGAATTCCACAAGATGGAGATGATCTTCCCAGGATCCTTCATAATCCAAAATGCAAGTACGAAGAAGATCCTCTAGAATCTGATTCACCCTTTCTGTTTGACCATCAATCTGCCGGTGGTAAGCAGTGCTCAGATTCAGACGAGTACCCAAGGATTCTTGGAAAGCTTTCCAAAATTGACTAGTAAAGATAGGATCTCGATCGCAAACAATGCTAAGGGGAACACCATGGAGGCGAACAATCTCCCTCATATAAATCTCAGATAAGCTCGAAGCTGTACGGGTAGCCTTGACCGGAATAAAATGAGCGGACTTGGTCAGTCTATCCACAATGACCCAGATGCTCTCACTTCCCCCCTAGATCTCGGTAAACCTTCGATGAAATCCATAGAAACTTGCTCCCACTTCCAATCAGGAATCTCAAGAGGCTGCAACAAACCCGGTATCTTCTGATGATCCGCCTTGACTTGCTGACAAGTCGCACACCTACTAACAAAAATAGAGACATCGCGCTTCATACCCCTCCACAAATAAAGTTTCTTCAAATCCTGATACATCTTCGCAACAACAGGATGAATAGAAAGTCTGGATTGATGATGTTCCCGAAGTAACTCTTGCCTTAAACCATCAACATTCGAGACACAAATCCGATTATTAATCCTTAAAATTCCTTTATCATTAATTTGAGCTCCACTACCATCAAGAATACTACAACCAACCCTGCTGCGAACATTCTCCTTAATCAATCTGATGATCCTATCCTCATCCTGCTTAGCCTTGATACGATCCAAAAGAGGAGAAGAAACAATAAGCTGGCACAACAAAGACTTCTTCCTACTTAACGCATCTGCCATAGCATTTGCTTTCCCAGGGGTATAGTTAATGTCAAGATCATAAGACGCAAGAAACTCGAGCCACTGAACTTGTCTCTGATTCAAATCTTTCTGGGTGAAGATATACTTCAAAGACTGATGATCGGTGAAGAGGTCAAACTTAGCACCCAAGAGATGATGTCTCCAAAGCTTCAATGCAAAGACAACGGCCAGCAATTTTAAATCATGAGCAACATAGTTAGCTTTGTGGGTTTTCAACTGACGACTAGCATAGGCAATCACCCTCCCATCTTGCATCAATACTGCTCCCAAACCCCAGCGACAAGCATCGGTGAATACCGTTAATCTCTCATTTCCATTCGGAACGGTAAGCACTAGTGCGGAAGTAAGTTTATTCTTTAACTCTTGGAATGCCACCTTACACTTATCGCTCCAAATAAACTTAGCATTCTTTCGAGTTAGAGCAGTGAGAGGTACAAAGATCCAAGCAAAGTTCTCAATGAACCTACGATAGTAACCGGCGAGGCCCAGAAAACTGCGAATATCCGTTGGAGTCTTAGGTTCTTCCCAATCATTGATCGCAACGATCTTGACTGGATCAACAGAAATTCCTTCACTAGAGACAATATGTCCAAGGAATCGGACTTCCTCTTTCCAGGAGTGGCATTTAGAGAATTTAGCTTTTAACCGGTGACTCCTCAGGGTCCCTAACACAAAGCTCAAGTGGGATTTATGCTCTTCCTCAGTCTTAGAGATCACAAGAATATCATCAATAAAGACTAGAACAAATTTATTGAGCACGTTACGAAAGACACGATTCATCAAATCAACAAAGAAGGCAAGAGCCTTAGTCAATCCAAAAGGCATAACTAGCCATTCAAAGAAACCATTCTCAGTACGGAAAGCAGTTTTGGGAATGCTCTCCTCAGCAACTCTGTGTTGGTGAAAACCTGTGGCAAGATCAAGCTGAGAGAAAACAGTAGCTCCATAGAGCTGATCAAACATATGATTGATGCGGGGCATAGGATATCTATTTTTCATAGTGAGCTTGTTCAGCTCCTTATAATCAACACACATCTGGAGAGAACCATTAGACTTTGTTATGAAAACTACGGCTGCTCCCCATTCTAAAAAGCTAGGTCTGATCAGACCTTTAGAGGACAAGTCTTTAATTTTTTTCCTTAATTCGATCTTCTCCCGAGGTGCCATTCTTCTGCGTGGAAGAACTACAGGTCGTGGTCCAGGAATAAGTTCAATCCGAAAATCAATTTTCCACTTTGGAGGTAAAGAATTGACCTCACCAAATACGTCGGGATATAATTTGACCATAGGAGTGGACTCGATATTACCAGGGAAAGTATCGAGAGAATAAATGAAGCCACCAGCGAAATCCTAAGGCAGACTACACTGGATCTTTAAGGAATTACCAAAATCATCCTGGTGGGAAATAGTTTGAGAATTACAAGAGATATGGGCATTATGCCTATCCAACCAATCACCTCCAAGCTGTAGATCGAAAGCGTCAAAACCCAAGATATAGAAATCACCAGTGAATCGAAAATTATCATGGAAAAGTTTCATATCCCTACAAATCTTACTAAGGTTCGCAGGATCACCGATAGGGTTTGAAACACATAGAGGCACGGAAGAAAACTCGGGAGAAAGAAGATTCTCAAATTTATTAAAAAGGTCTACTGAGATAAAGCGATGGGAAGCTCCGGTATCGAAGAGAACACGTACAAGAAAATAAAACAAGGTAAAAGATCCCTGAAGTGTACCTTGAGAGTCACTAGGAGTAGGAGCGGGTGTAGGTGCAGGCTGTGGAGCTGGGGAGGATACAGAAGTAACAGCAAAAATCCCTGATGCCTTGCCCTTCTTCTGCGTAGGGCAGTCACTCTTGAAATGTCCCGGCTGAAGGCAAATGTGGCAAAGGTCTCGATTAGCCAACTGAGCGGGAGGTGGAATCGCAGCACCCAAGGTAGGAAAACTATTAGCGTAGTGTCCTTTCTGGTCGTATCGGTAGCAAGTAATGGCAGATAGATCCACAGGCTGCCTTTGGGATGACGAAGACGATCCTAAATTAGGAGTCCTATTCTTACTCTTCTGTCGGTGCTTGAAATGGGGCTTCCTCTTTTTGGAATTACCAGAAAATTGAGATGGGGCGGACTGGGCAGCAGGAGGAGCCCTGGAGGTAGGATTCTCATACCTGATAGCCATGTCCATCAGAGCGGTGAACGTCCCATGCACGTGGGTAATAAGGCGATCGTAGTACTCGTGACGTGCGCCATCGATAAATTTCTCGTTTTTCTTTAGCAGGGTGTCTATCAGATTAAGGCCATATTGCGATAGCTCATTAAATTTCCTTTCATACTCGGTAAAGGACATATCGCCTTGCTTCAAATCCATGAAGTCCCGATACAGCTGAGACTTCCCAACTTCAGGCATCCATTTCGTGAGGAAAGCATCCCTAAAGCACGATAAGAGATATAAGACAGATTTCAAAAGGGAGAAAACTGAGACTAAACTTGGACAACCAAAGAAGATACCTAAATTTCTCCAGGTGATGTCAGCCTCAGCGGTGTGAGCTGTGATGGACAACCACCAATCCAAAGCTGCCCCTTTTAATTGCCAAGCTGCCAGTTGACGTTGCTGGCCATTAGTGATCTCGAGACCGGAGAAGATTCTCTCCAAGTCCCTCAACCACTATTGAGCTTCAATTATGCGCTCAGATCCTGTGAACTTGGTGCCACCAAGCTCGGTATATTCCTTGCAAGGCTTAGCAAACCTAACCGGAGCAGGGGCTGGGGCAGCATCCCATCCCCTACCTCTGCCATTTCCTCGATTCATCCTGAGAAATCAAGAATGAATTTAAGGACAGAGGAAAAATAGAGGCAAATATATATTAGATAGGATACGGTTTATCTAGAACATGCCTTTAACAAAGGACCCAATTATATAAGATGGAGAAAGGGAAAGAAGTAGTTGGAAAATTTTATTTTAAAACAAGAAAGATTTTATATCAAAATACTTCTTTGAAAAACCTTTTTAAAAAAAATCATTTTGTACTTTAAAATACGTTCTCTCACAAGGAAAGTATTCTAGATTTGGCTTCACTCATTCTAGGGTATTTCTACCCTATCTCTAGTGAGTTCTTGCTCCTCAGGCTATGGTTTGCCTAAAAACCAAAGCTCTGATACCAACTATAACGACCCACTATTTTTCACTATTCAAATTCGACAATAAATTAAAATGTGTCAAACTTAAATAGTGCAAAACAACAGATTATAATAAAATTTGGAGCAAATGAAATCAAATCACATAATCACAGACACAGAAATCAGAATACTCGCAGCGGAATAAAAATAACTTAGTGGTTCATGAAGCCACTATCACATAGTCTCAAAATAAGTATAAATTACATAGTCTTTAAACCAAATATAGTTTGAATCAATCACAGAAAAATCCAAATTTATTTTTCTCCATTACATAAACTAAGATAAAGAATAGAATAGAGAATTGATAGTAGCTTGAAAAAGATGATCTTCAGAAGTCCTAGCTCCGGGAAATGAAGTCCGAACTGATACTCAGGCTGACCCGAGCATAAGAAATAAACACAAACACTCAAGTCAGGACATACATACTTATACAGTGTAAGCTAATTCAAGTGAACTGTAATATAAAGGCAAATAACTTAAAGGATGCTTGGGACCGCCCATCCTCTAAGGATCCGTTAAACTATTTACTATATAGTAATACTTCGCTATTATAATAGTGTCTATTAGTAAAATAAACTTACTTTTAAATAGCGTTAAAGCTTTACGTTTTCCATCTTAACACATTTATATATTCCCATAGTCTATACGGTACCGTAATCTCCCCCGTACTAGGCGTCGTCAGAGGGCACTCCATAGGTATGGTACAAAACCAAAATCGTACAAGGCTCGCTAGGGTAGGTGACACGGTACAACTAGGCAATGCCAGGGTAGATATACCAATTACGCATCCAGACCAGTGGTAGCGCGTAGCTGCTACTTCCGACCACCTCGAACAACACTCTCAAATCAAAGGTGCGCACCAAACAATCACAAAAGTAATAGAATGGCATACGAAGAAGTGCGTCCGATAAGAGGTGTACCTCCTTAGCCCGTCAATCGCTCCTGTTTTAGCCACCTTATGCCAACTCACGGGAGTCGGATCCACGTACATACCTCAAAAGAACGTCACCCCCATCCTACTTCATTCTGAAAACTCCACCGCGTGCATGGTTGTTAAAGTGGTTTTCGGTATCGACAGAGAGTATGCCCATATCCGATCCCGGTCTCTTCAACAACCAACGTTATTTTACCCGTGGTTATAAATTCCAAAAATAGTATATATTTCAATCAAAATACTTCATCTTAAAACTATTTAAAGGCGAAGTTATTGTTCTTACAAAAAGCCAATATAAATCCTAAAATTTAGCCTTAGTTCATTTGCATGAATTACAACACATTCAAAGTGCGCTAATGTCCCTTACAATAGATTTGCGTAAATTAAATTTTTGACCTCAGTATAATTTCAACAATAATTAAACCTTAGTTTAAACCAATTTAACTTATAAAATCATATTTTCCACTTGAAATAGTCATTTATATTACTCAATAATTTATGATTTTAATAGAGTAATCTTTTACCAATAAATATCAACTTCTCAAGGCTTTACTTCAAAATCAATTACAAAATTTTCTTTTCTTTGTATTCAAAGTTAACTTAACAATTACATTTTATTACAATTTCAAATATAATTAAATTTTCAATTTATTTCATAACTTACCCCTTTTATTCTTAAACCAAACTCCACTTTTCTAAGTGTAGTTATATTCAAAATTATATTTTTATGTATTTATTTTATTAACCATTTAATTTGTAGAAAATTTAAATACATCTTATTTATCCATTTAAATCCAATTTACATCAAATTTATTATACTTTATTTACTTAACTTGAATTTCATTCCTTTACAAAATCAATTTCCAAAATAAATTTATATTCCACATTCCAACTTACCCATTTATTTATTTATATATAATTAACTTGTATAAAATCGCTAAAATCATTTTAATTCAATTCAAATCAAAATAATAAATATACAAATTAAATTACTTAAATTTTTCTAGAAAAATATATATACATAACAACGGGTCTATATAATATTTTCTACCCTAGGTCAAGTGGTACGGATAATATATCATTTCAATCTGTAATTTACAAAGAAAATCGGGTTCTATCATTTCAAACCCGCAATCCCAAGCTAAATAAATAACTAAATAAATAAATATCGTTTAGGCCTATCATTTCAGCCCGTAACGATTCTATTCTACCGGGAACTTGTAGTGTGATAAATAGTAAATAAATAACAACAAAAATATAACAGTAGATAATATAACTGATGATGCGTCAATTTAATAATAGGGTTTTTCTAACATCATAAATTTATATCACAATCAAGTAAAATAAAATATAACCATTTTACAATTACACTTGTTATTAATTTACAGATCTATAAGTATGTTTGTTGGGCGTGAATACTCACCTCTATGTTGTTGAAGATCTAGATACAAACTACGATAACCACACCGGAAACGACATACAGAAGGTACGATCAAATTTCTTGAAACAAAACGAATAAACTAATTACTCGAATTTAAACGATCATATCAATTTTAAATAAATCAAAACTGAAAACTAGATTGAATTAGAGAAAATTGACACAAGTAGCTCGACCGCTTCACTACACGACTCGACCCCATCATAACAAAGGCTCGGCCTGCACATTTTTTTTTTATTTTTTTTACTTTTTTAAAACTAAATGCATGCACGCATGTAAGTCATGGCAGTGACACAAGATCATGCATAGGTGGCGTACAATATACTTTTTCTTCTTCTTCCTTTTTTTCTTAAAACAAAAGTGGTGAAAGGAAAAGGTTGATTGGTTTGAACCAATGCTTCAGGAGGTTTTGCCATGTCCAAAGTTTCGTTCTAACATGCACGCACGCACCGAAGCCAGTGAACAACTGCTACATGCAATCAGTAATATGGGTTTAAGTGAAAAGTTTAAACATCAAGGCTCGGCTATGCATTGATATTGGGATAGACACGTCAGCGCTTATAAGGGCTTAGAGGCGGTGAGCTGCTCAAACTCATGGCCAGATCAAGTGTATTAAAGGGAGGGGAAGGGTTTGTACGGAAGTGGTGGCGGAGGAGTGAAGTCGGTCGTGCCAAGGTGGTGGAGAGGGGTAGGGTGCAGACCGAGTACAAAGAGGGCAAGGTAACAGGAAACAAAAGAAAAATATAAAGAAGGAAAAAAAATCAAGTTTTGTAGCCATTACCTGATGCTAGCCCACACAAGTGAAGAAGCAGAGACAAATTTGATGTGGAAATGAAGGACTGCGTGGGTTTGTATTTATTTGTGAACCTCAGGTTGCTAAAATGGGAAGACGCAAATCATGGCATGCGCAATTTAAGGCAAGAAATTTTATTTGATTTGGAACGGAAATTTTGCATTGGTTGCGTGGAAGAATGACAAGTTATAATGGAATTTGAACTTAGTACTTAAGAGGGGCATTTTGCGTTGATTGGGAAAAATGGCGAGAATTGATTTGTGAAATGTCAAATGGCAATTGGAAGATTTTATTTCTAATATACACACATATATTTTCAAAGAAGAACTTGCTGATTGAGGGAAAGTAAACGGAAAGGATATTTGATTTGAACGTTAGAGAGGAAGAAAGGCATCAATTCCTATTAAGTATGAGGAGACAACGGAAAGAAATTTATTCCTTTTCTACTTAGAATTGCACGTCTACTGATAAATTTATTTATTTATAGCTAAGGTAAGAATTTTAAGAATGCGTACTAAAGACGCAATAATTGAATCAAACATACGTCCGATTTACAACAAAAGTAACGTATTTAAATTTATACGTTTTTCTTATTTATTTAGTAAATATACGCTAAAATATTTCATAAAATAACGCACCATTTTAAATGCATAATTAACAGCTTTATTTATACACTATTTATTACTCAATTTGAATTTTAATTTGTTTACATCCATTTGAGTCATTTATCATTAACTAAGAACTGATGTATATACTTACAATTTATTTTCTTTACCCAATATTAATTTACTTAATTTAAAAGGGTAGATAACCAATTTTCAAAAGAATCAAAAGTGGAGTAAAATGTTGTTACAAATATATTCAGTTAAATTAAAAGATTTGGAAGTTAGAATTTTAAAAGATTTAGAACTTCAATTAATGTTAAACTTTACCCAAAATAAGAATTATAGAATTTGGTTATATTTATAAAATTTGGGTGATGATTTATAATTAAATTTAAAAATTCAACTTTTTTGGAAAATAAACCCCAAAGTTTATAAATGAAAGAATGAAATACTTGTTAAAAATTTTGGGTTGTTGCATGCTAAAACGAAAATGGTTTAAAAACATATATCTCTAAGATGATATTTTACTTAGATAAAGATATTGATTAATTGAATAATAATCACCGACATATTTGACATCTTTTATCGCTAATTCGCTTGGAGGAACCGAGATTGGATTTGGACGATTCTTATCCAAAAACCACTTCGAACTAATATGCACATTTGAAAGTGAAGATATGTTGAAGATAATAATTTTGAAGATGAAGATCTTTACAATGTAGGGCTGCTCACCGCTAACCTATGGGGTAATTCCTATATCATCATATATATAGTGGCAGTGGTTTCTTCATTTTGAAAAATTCGATGCAAGGACCGCTCACTACTAATCCTAGAGGTGATTCCCAAACAGGATGTTGTAGGAGGAGTGCATTCGGTTTGTTCTATTCTTGGACAACTTGTATGGATGAGTGTCTGACGTTGTTTTCCTAAGACCACGTACATTGGTTTTTACAGACGTGCATAAATGGCGTAGGAGGTAACCCCTTTCGTGGAAAGCCATAGTTTGTTATTCGAAATGGAAATGTGGCATTCAAAGTGGGATTTTTTTTTGTAAAAGGTAATATTTTACCTCAGGTGTAACGACCCAGAATTTTTAGAAATTAAAATTTGAATATTTAATTTATTTTAAATATTAATAAGTGAATTTATAAGTCGAATAAATTTTAATTTGAATTATTGGATTTAATTGGATTATTAAATCGATAATTTAATACGTTAAATTATGGAAATAATTGAAAATATAGTTAAATATGATTGAAAATGATTTGTAAAATTTTATTTTATCATATTGAAGTTAGAACGATATTTTAGAACTTTTAAAATCGAATTTAAAGTTAATTTGTGAAAATTGAATATTTTAATATTTAAATCGACTAGTGAAAATAGTCAATTTTTAAACAGTCTCAGAATTGAGCGAAACCAGTTCCATTGGATCCGTAATAGTTAGTTATTACCGGATTTCAAATTTCGTGTCAATCGGAGTTATCGTTTGATCGTGGCAGCTCGAAACGCATCGATTTATTTTTAATTTAAATTTGGCGAGCTAAAATAGCCATTTTTCAAAAAGTCTCGGATTTCGACGAAACCAGTTTCATCGGATCCGTAATGTGATATTGTTGTAAGGTTTCAAATTTCAAGTCAATTGGATTTACCGTTTGTCCGTTACAAATTAAAACGCCTAGAAATCGACTTAAATCGGTTTAATTCAAATTGAGCGTTTACAGCCATAACTCGCACATACTTCCGAATTAGCTTTCGAAACCTGTTCCATTGTGTCCGGAACGCGGGGTAAACCCTAGAAACGCTGGTTACGGCGCGTAAATCGGAGTTCGGAATTTCCGGGATGAATAGTGTCGCTCGTTCCTTATAAATAGCCCCTACCCTTCATTTAGAAAAAAAAAAAAAAAAAAAAAACAAAACCCTAGCCGGCCCTAGAAACTGAATGGCCAGGAATTAGTTTCGATTCTCCTCATTTATCTCTTGATCCATGCATCGATTCATGAAATGTTCAACTAGAGAATTGAAGAGGGCGATGAGAGCTAGAGATTCAACGGTTATGATCGGAAACGGAGTCGTGTAGAGGAAGCTACAGGGGGCCGACGCACGCAGGTTTGGCACGCCTTTCGAGGCTCATCATGAGGCCGAGCTTGCTGGGGTTAAGGCCGAACATGGCTCTTGCGTAGGGGGTCGAAATGGTGGTACTTGATCGAGCTAGAACGCGACGAGGAAGAAGAATTATTTAACCCTAATTCTATATGTTGGGTTCGGCCCCATTGCGTTTGCCTGGAGATGCATACGAGAGAGGGGGGAGAAGCATATGCACGGCCAGGATCTGATGGGAGCAAATCGAACGGCCTGTGATGTTGTAGGTTTAAATTATTAAGTTAATGTTATAAATTTATGTATATAAACACGTGTAACTTCAAAAATTTCATATCTTTTTCATACGAGGTCGAAAACGCGCGAAACCAGTTGCGTTGGAATCGTATGGACGAGCACTACGCGATGGAGTTGGTTTGGAGTCGTTTGGAGTTAGTGAGAATTTTGGGTAAAATTAAACGTCCGTTTAATTTTATTCGAAATGAATCGCTAAAACAGAAAATAAAATCAAGGTGAGAACTTTTCACTCAATCGAATCAGTTTCGATTTTATTTTAAATAGTTAGATTTAAAATATTTGAATGCATGTTTGAATGTTGATTAATATCTATTGATTGTTAAAATAGACATTATGCGCCGTTAGTAAGCGGATGTTATTTAATAAAAACATATACCGCGAATATTTCATAAACAGTGAAATTGGTATTATATATAATATCAATATATATATATATATATATATATTGGCATATGTATATATTGCAGTTATTGATTTCCCGCATTTTTTGTTTAGCGGATGAGACCCTATTACGCCGTTATTAAGCGGATAATATTTAATAAGAACATATACCGCGATAATTTCGTACTGGAGCGAAATTGGTATTGTGCTAATGTTTTTGGATGCAGGAAAACAGGTTGGAGGGATCCAACTGGATTCCTCAACAGTATTTATTTAATTTCAGATATTTTGATATTTGATTGACTATCATATACGATATATGATATCGTTGTTGTCGTGATTGACTATTTGGTATGTAGCATCATTGGACCAAGTTTTGGAATTTTAAAATGATTTATAAAGTGATTTTATGAAAATATACTATATGTTTGGAATTGATCCATTTTAAATAAATAAACGTTATAATTTTTAATGTTATAAAAATTATGATTTTTGAGAAATATAGTTAAAAACTGATTTTTGAGAATATGATGCTAATGATTTTATAAAATAGTTTAATCGGGATTTTAGAATTATTGTGAAAAGTTGAAATATAGGGTTTATAAAATTTAATTATTTTATGAATCAAAAGGATAAAGTTTTTAAAGGAATTTAAAGACGTTTAAAAAGGATAATATAAATTGATTTATATTAATAGATTTATAAATGGATATTTATAAATTGAAATATAGACATTATAAAACGAGTTTTTATAAGTGTTTGAGTGAAGTGAAAATGAATTTCATAAATGAATGAAATTTATAGAATTTTAAACAGTGAAGTTATAAATGGAATTTTATAAACAGTAGGTTTATAAAATTTATAAAGTTATTGAAAGAATGAATTTTGGATAAATAATTGAATCTTATAAGTTATAAGATTTATAATTATGAAGTTAAAAGAACGATTTTTGTAAAATAATCGTTTTATAAGTATTTAACTTATAATATGAACTTTTAGTTTATAATTAAGTTATAACCGGGAATAGGTTAATAAAGGAATTTATAAGAAGGAAGTTTTTATAAATAAATAGAAATGGAATTTATAAACGTTGTTTTATAAATTCGCAAATGACTTATTTTGATAAGTAAAATTGTTGAAACCTATTAATGGAGTTATATTCACGTTTTAGACTGTGAATAATCCTTTGAAATAAAATGAATAGAAGTGATAAAATTGGTTAACGTAGAGTATTCACGTTTTTGAATAGTGAATAATATGTTAAAGAAATTGTTTTGAATGTGATATTTGAAATAGAATTAAAACTATCTAACGATGTTTTTAAAAGGTATTGAGATTCGAAATCATAGATTTCAACATTTATTGTTGAAATAGACGTTTTCGAGAAATTAAAGGAAATGGTGGACTATAACACTGTTGTTATAGTAAATGATTTTCGAAAGGAAATGTTTTTGTATAGTATTGGGATTTATATATCTATTTTAATTTCGAATCCCTATACTAGTGATTTTGGGTTGTCGTAACGATGTTTTACACAACATTCGTTTTGGCCCAAATAAATATATTGAAGAGAATGATTTCCTTAATAGAATGAAATATATACTTAATTTCGATTGAAGTATATTGAATATTTTCCAAGTGTTGAAAATAAATAAAAATTGTGAATTACTTATGAATAAATAAGTATGGAAATGTTTTCCAATATAAAGCGAATATTTTGAGAATTTATCTTTTTGAAGATAAATTGAAAAGGAATATTGAAATGAATAATTGGAATCGAATATTCATAGATATTTAGGATTATAAATTCACTATGGAATTTACGAATGAAAAGTGGAATTTGTTTAAAAATAAATATTGATTTATTTTTGAAGTATTGAAATTATATATCTTGTAAAGATATTTTTGGAAAATAAATAATTTGGAAAATTATTTGGAATCTGGTGATGTGTGCATATCCATTGATAGTTCAATAACCGACTATCAATATTTCCCTTTGAATGGGTAGTTGATGTGATTTGTTTGAATGTGAATGCTACACTTATTTTTGAATAAGCGCTCACTATTCGGGTTAACCGGGAAAGGACCATGGGGTCGTATAACCCATTCCGAATATGTGATACGTCGTTATGAATTGCATTGAAGATCGGTGTTGAAGACCCGGTATTTGCGAGAGCGATAGGATGACCTGTCGATTTACTCTGCACCGAGTAGCTACGGTATAGAGTTCTCCATATGTGATGGTGAATCCGATCAGGATTGTGAATATCCGGATTGCAAGGACTTCTTTGTAAGTGCCTTCGGTTTTGTTCGAGCCCGGAACAGACTTGTATGGATTGTGTGTCTGACATTACAAGTTGAGATATAAAGCCGATTTCATTCAAATATATTTCTGTTGGTGGCGAAGAATTTATTCTTTTAGCTTAACACCCTTCTCTGAGACGTACGAGCTCAGAGGTTATATAGTTGAAGTTATCAGCGATATATTCCCAATTTGGTAATGTGACATGCTGAGTGATGCTGAAATGATCATTGTGTTGATTATTGTGATAGGATCGTTTATTTGATCGTCTATCTTGGTGATCATTGTGTTGATCATTTGTTGACCCAAAGCATGGCTTTTGTATAAAGTATGTTTTTGTGGACGTGACTTCGTCGAGCCTCACACCCCGGAAATGGTCAAAACAGGAAAGATGCAGCAAGGTTATGAGGGGTAGCACCCTTTAGGGTATGTACATTTCCTTCTGGATAGAGGTGGTATCATGGTATGGAGCCCAGATATTTAACCTATGTGGTTACTACGAATTTATTACTTTGTGGTTGTTGGCTATCGGGATCCCGTGAGAAAGGTCGTTTACGATCGGGGAATGGCGTGCTCGTGTCAGTAGTTACCCAGTTAGGGGTAACCCAGCCTTGTGTTGGCAGAGTTCCGGTTTGGTTCTCGGGGATGTCTTTCCAGAGGCATTCTCATGTGGCAATGGGAAGTTCCTTGGCCTGACCATTTGTTGGAAATCCAATTCCCAATACGAAACTTGTACGGTATTAGTTGTAGAACCTGCTATTCACTTATGGTGGTCACCACTGTTTGGATGGTAGCTATAGTAGGCATAGTTCGAAATGTCTATGTTGGCTAAGATTTATATTCTACTTTCGAAATGAATTTCTACTCCACTATGCACTATTAATAATATCAAATGTTATTTTAAATGCGTATCAAGCATCTTTGACTATCATAAGGAGAAATCTCCTCCGATTCTGCGTTTGCATTGTGTGTGTGTGCGGGAGGCCTTATGGTAGTCTCATTTTTAAAAGCATTGCGAATTAACTTTAAAAATATTCCTCTATTTTGATTTTAAAGATAAATAAACTGTTTTGAGTTCTCACACCAGTCACATGACTGACTTGGAGTTTATTGTTTTCCTTCCTAAACTCTGGGTGCCCACCAATTTCCACACGGGCAGTTAAGAGTTAGGTTTATCAGGATATTCTGGATATTCTGGAGTTGCTGGAGGCAAGATGGATGGCATGGCGTATTACTAGTTTATATAGTATTTCTTTTTCCGCTGCACTGTTTGTTGTTGTTGTACACTCTGATGATATGATGTAATGAAATGTAATGTATAAAATGTAATAACTGATATAGTTCTTTATTTAAAGATTATTCATTTATTATTATATGTTGTTCCGCTGCGAATTGTGAGATTCTGATGTTGTTCTGTTGTTTTCTATTCCGTTTCTGTTTTCTTTCTGTTCCGTTCTATGTTCTCTATTCTCTTTTTCTTCTGTTTTAAAATTTTCTATCTTCTTTTCCCTATCTAAATCTTTTCTTCTGTTTTCTTTTCCTCTCCATCTTCTACCTTTCTCTCTCTTCTTTTCTTCTTTTTCTTTTCCTAAATTCTTTTTCTAAAACCCATAACTATTCGGTTTTTCGGCAACGAAAAATCGCGTACGTTACATTTGGTATCAGAGCTTATGGTTAAGCGACAACCATGGTTCTGTTGGGTATAATTCATTAGAGATAGAGTCAGTAGTACTCTAGAATGAATTTGAGTGTAATAATAGCTATGAGAGCGTATTTGTTAGTGAATAAAAAAATTGTTTTATATTGTGATGATTGGTTTGTTGAGTGGTATATAGATTCTGGTTAATACGAGTAATTAACGTTGTTGATAGGGATCTCTAAACACTTGAATAGAACAATTCGGCACGATATTGATTTTAAATTGGGTAAATGAAATAATTTTACCTTGAGCATATTTTATATATGAAGGAATAATTTTTCAGAATTATTATAGTGTATATAAGTTGATTGTTTAGTTGTTTGAATAATCTAAATAAAAGGATAATTGTATAAATAAAAAGAATTATAAGAATTGAATTATAATTAAAGTGAATTACAATTGTGAAATAAACTTATATATATAAGAAGTGAAACTATATGAATATAACTTAAGTGATATGGAATGAAGTTGATAGTAGTATCAAAGTAAAATTTATAAAGTTAAGTGATGAATATAAACTTGAGTTATATAAATGAATTGAATGAATGGATTGAATGTTAATCGATTAAATGTAAATTTAAGTTGATATGAATAATGAATATAAGTGTTAATTCATTAAAATCTAATGTTATTAAAAAGTTGAATAATTGAATAAGAAAATCAATTAAATTAAACCAATTGTAAGCAAAAGAATTTGGTTGTAATTATTATACATTGATTTCTATATGATTGTTAGTTGATTGTATATAATTCATTAAGTATTAGCGAAATTGGAAGCTAAAGTAATTGAAATTCAATTGGAAGTGAATCAACTTGAATATGAATTAGTGAACATAAACTAATTGGGAATGAATATTAGTAAAATCCAATGTAAATAAATCAAATGTGATTTGAATTGAAAACCCAATTCATTGAATATTAATGAGAATATGAATGAATATATATTGGTTATGAATGCTAGTTGGTTGATGTTTGAATATGTTGCATTTGCTATGTTAGCATATATAGTTGTTATGGAGATATATGTTGTATATTGATACTATTGTCATATATGCATGTTCTCATGTTGTTTGTTGAGTAATTAGTAGGTGCGGATCGCGTTTGCTTCGCATTTGGAGCTCGCTTTCGCGCTATATTAGCCGTATATGCTTGCTAATAAAATATAAGGTACATATCTCGGATTAAATATCGTACTTTTACACTTTTTTCCCTTCGGGATGCCTCATTACTTGATGAGATGTATATTTGTGATATATATACTGTCATTTTTTTTTCGGATCGAGCCGCGCAAAGGAGACTATGGCGAATTTTTCCGGAAATTTAAGGCGTTAGAAAATTTTTGAGAAAATTGAAAAATTGTGAAAACTTTAACTTTGATTTTGAATTGAAAGTTAAATGATATAGATTGTTTTTGAAAAGATAACTAAGTATGATTTGGAAAACTTAGTAAGTTATTATAAGAAGTTTAACTATGAATTTTTGGAAAGTTAATAAATTCTGTAACTTTTCTTACTTGTTAATTTCGGGACGAAATTCTTTTAAGTGGGGAAGATTGTAACGACCCAGAATTTTTAGAAATTAAAATTTGAATATTTAATTTATTTTAAATATTAATAAGTGAATTTATAAGTCGAATAAATTTTAATTTGAATTATTGGATTTAATTGGATTATTAAATCGATAATTTAATACGTTAAATTATGGAAATAATTGAAAATATAGTTAAATATGATTGAAAATGGTTTGTAAAATTTTATTTTATCATATTGAAGTTAGAACGATATTTTAGAACTTTTAAAATCGAATTTAAAGTTAATTTGTGAAAATTGAATATTTTAATATTTAAATCGACTAGTGAAAATAGTCAATTTTTAAACAGTCTCAGAATTGAGCGAAACCAGTTCCATTGGATCCGTAATAGTTAGTTATTACCGGATTTCAAATTTCGTGTCAATCGGAGTTATCGTTTGATCGTGGCAGCTCGAAACGCATCGATTTATTTTTAATTTAAATTTGGCGAGCTAAAATAGCCATTTTTCAAAAAGTCTCGGATTTCGACGAAACCAGTTTCATCGGATCCGTAATGTGATATTATTGTAAGGTTTCAAATTTCAAGTCAATTGGATTTACCGTTTGTCCGTTACAAATTAAAACGCCTAGAAATCGACTTAAATCGGTTTAATTCAAATTGAGCGTTTACAGCCATAACTCGCACATACTTCCGAATTAGCTTTCGAAACCTATTCCATTGTGTCCGGAACGCGGGGTAAACCCTAGAAACGCTGGTTACGGCGCGTAAATCGGAGTTCGGAATTTCCGGGATGAATAGTGTCGCTCGTTCCTTATAAATAGCCCCTACCCTTCATTTAGAAAGAAAAAAAAAAAAAAAAAACCCTAGCCGGCCCTAGAAACTGAATGGCCAGGAATTAGTTTCGATTCTCCTCATTTATCTCTTGATCCATGCATCGATTCATGAAATGTTCAACTAGAGAATTGAAGAGGGCGATGAGAGCTAGAGATTCAACGGTTATGATCGGAAACGGAGTCGTGTAGAGGAAGCTACAGGGGGCCGACGCACGCAGGTTTGGCACGCCTTTCGAGGCTCATCATGAGGCCGAGCTTGCTGGGGTTAAGGCCGAACATGGCTCTTGCGTAGGGGGTCGAAATGGTGGTACTTGATCGAGCTAGAACGCGACGAGGAAGAAGAATTATTTAACCCTAATTCTATATGTTGGGTTCGGCCCCATTGCGTTTGCCTGGAGATGCATACGAGAGAGGGGGGAGAAGCATATGCACAGCCAGGATCTGATGGGAGCAAATCGAACGGCCTGTGATGTTGTAGGTTTAAATTATTAAGTTAATGTTATAAATTTATGTATATAAACACGTGTAACTTCAAAAATTTCATATCTTTTTCATACGAGGTCGAAAACGCGCGAAACCAGTTGCGTTGGAATCGTATGGACGAGCACTACGCGATGGAGTTGGTTTGGAGTCGTTTGGAGTTAGTGAGAATTTTGGGTAAAATTAAACGTCCGTTTAATTTTATTCGAAATGAATCGCTAAAACGGAAAATAAAATCAAGGTGAGAACTTCTCACTCAATCGAATCAGTTTCGATTTTATTTTAAATAGTTAGATTTAAAATATTTGAATGCATGTTTGAATGTTGATTAATATCTATTGATTGTTAAAATAGACATTATGCGCCGTTAGTAAGCGGATGTTATTTAATAAAAACATATACCGCGAATATTTCATAAACAGTGAAATTGGTATTATATATAATATCAATATATATATATTGGCATATGTATATATTGCAGTTATTGATTTCCCGCATTTTTTGTTTAGCGGATGAGACCCTATTACGCCGTTATTAAGCGGATAATATTTAATAAGAACATATACCGCGATAATTTCGTACTGGAGCGAAATTGGTATTGTGCTAATGTTTTTGGATGCAGGAAAACAGGTTGGAGGGATCCAACTGGATTCCTCAACAGTATTTATTTAATTTCAGATATTTTGATATTTGATTGACTATCATATACGATATATGATATCGTTGTTGTCGTGATTGACTATTTGGTATGTAGCATCATTGGACCAAGTTTTGGAATTTTAAAATGATTTATAAAGTGATTTTATGAAAATATACTATATGTTTGGAATTGATCCATTTTAAATAAATAAACGTTATAATTTTTAATGTTATAAAAATTATGATTTTTGAGAAATATAGTTAAAAACTGATTTTTGAGAATATGATGCTAATGATTTTATAAAATAGTTTAATCGGGATTTTAGAATTATTGTGAAAAGTTGAAATATAGGGTTTATAAAATTTAATTATTTTATGAATCAAAAGGATAAAGTTTTTAAAGGAATTTAAAGACGTTTAAAAAGGATAATATAAATTGATTTATATTAAGAGATTTATAAATGGATATTTATAAATTGAAATATAGACATTATAAAACGAGTTTTTATAAGTGTTTGAGTGAAGTGAAAATGAATTTCATAAATGAATGAAATTTATAGAATTTTAAACAGTGAAGTTATAAATGGAATTTTATAAACAGTAGGTTTATAAAATTTATAAAGTTATTGAAAGAATGAATTTTGGATAAATAATTGAATCTTATAAGTTATAAGATTTATAATTATGAAGTTAAAAGAACGATTTTTTTAAAATAATCGTTTTATAAGTATTTAACTTATAATATGAACTTTTAGTTTATAATTAAGTTATAACCGGGAATAGGTTAATAAAGGAATTTATAAGAAGGAAGTTTTTATAAATAAATAGAAATGGAATTTATAAACGTTGTTTTATAAATTCGCAAATGACTTATTTTGATAAGTAAAATTGTTGAAACCTATTAATGGAGTTATATTCACGTTTTAGACTGTGAATAATCCTTTGAAATAAAATGAATAGAAGTGATAAAATTGGTTAACGTAGAGTATTCACGTTTTTGAATAGTGAATAATATGTTAAAGAAATTGTTTTGAATGTGATATTTGAAATAGAATTAAAACTATCTAACGATGTTTTTAAAAGGTATTGAGATTCGAAATCATAGATTTCAACATTTATTGTTGAAATAGACGTTTTCGAGAAATTAAAGGAAATGGTGGACTATAACACTGTTGTTATAGTAAATGATTTCCGAAAGGAAATGTTTTTGTATAGTATTGGGATTTATATATCTATTTTAATTTCGAATCCCTATACTAGTGATTTTGGGTTGTCGTAACGATGTTTTACACAACATTCGTTTTGGCCCAAATAAATATATTGAAGAGAATGATTTCCTTAATAGAATGAAATATATACTTAATTTCGATTGAAGTATATTGAATATTTTCCAAGTGTTGAAAATAAATAAAAATTGTGAATTACTCATGAATAAATAAGTATGGAAATGTTTTCCAATATAAAGCGAATATTTTGAGAATTTATCTTTTTGAAGATAAATTGAAAAGGAATATTAAAATGAATAATTGGAATCGAATATTCATAGATATTTAGGATTATAAATTCACTATGGAATTTACGAATGAAAAGTGGAATTTGTTTAAAAATAAATATTGATTTATTTTTGAAGTATTGAAATTATATATCTTGTAAAGATATTTTTGGAAAATAAATAATTTGGAAAATTATTTGGAATCTGGTGATGTGTGCATATCCATTGATAGTTCAATAACCGACTATCAATATTTCCCTTTGAATGGGTAGTTGATGTGATTTGTTTGAATGTGAATGCTACACTTATTTTTGAATAAGCGCTCACTATTCGGGTTAACCGGGAAAGGACCATGGGGTCGTATAACCCATTCCGAATATGTGATACGTCGTTATGAATTGCATTGAAGATTGGTGTTGAAGACCCGGTATTTGCGAGAGCGATAGGATGACCTGTCGATTTACTCTGCACCGAGTAGCTACGGTATAGAGTTCTCCATATGTGATGGTGAATCCGATCAGGATTGTGAATATCCGGATTGCAAGGACTTCTTTGTAAGTGCCTTCGGTTTTGTTCGAGCCCAGAACAGACTTGTATGGATTGTGTGTCTGACATTACAAGTTGAGATATAAAGCCGATTTCATTCAAATATATTTCTGTTGGTGGCGAAGAATTTATTCTTTTAGCTTAACACCCTTCTCTGAGACGTACGAGCTCAGAGGTTATATAGTTGAAGTTATCAGCGATATATTCCCAATTTGGTAATGTGACATGCTGAGTGATGCTGAAATGATCATTGTGTTGATTATTGTGATAGGATCGTTTATTTGATCGTCTATCTTGGTGATCATTGTGTTGATCATTTGTTGACCCAAAGCATGGCTTTTGTATAAAGTATGTTTTTGTGGACGTGACTTCGTCGAGCCTCACACCCCGGAAATGGTCAAAACAGGAAAGATGCAACAAGGTTATGAGGGGTAGCACCCTTTAGGGTATGTACATTTCCTTCTGGATAGAGGTGGTATCATGGTATGGAGCCCAGATATTTAACCTATGTGGTTACTACGAATTTATTACTTTGTGGTTGTTGGCTATCGGGATCCCGTGAGAAAGGTCGTTTACGATCGGGGAATGGCGTGCTCGTGTCAGTAGTTACCCAGTTAGGGGTAACCCAGCCTTGTGTTGGCAGAGTTCCGGTTTGGTTCTCGGGGATGTCTTTCCAGAGGCATTCTCATGTGGCAATGGGAAGTTCCTTGGCCTGACCATTTGTTGGAAATCCAATTCCCAATACGAAACTTGTACGGTATTAGTTGTAGAACCTGCTATTCACTTATGGTGGTCACCACTGTTTGGATGGTAGCTATAGTAGGCATAGTTCGAAATGTCTATGTTGGCTAAGATTTATATTCTACTTTCGAAATGAATTTCTACTCCACTATGCACTATTAATAATATCAAATGTTATTTTAAATGCGTATCAAGCATCTTTGACTATCATAAGGAGAAATCTCCTCCGATTCTGCGTTTGCATTGTGTGTGTGTGCGGGAGGCCTTATGGTAGTCTCATTTTTAAAAGCATTGCGAATTAACTTTAAAAATATTCCTCTATTTTGATTTTAAAGATAAATAAACTGTTTTGAGTTCTCACACCAGTCACATGACTGACTTGGAGTTTATTGTTTTCCTTCCTAAACTCTGGGTGCCCACCAATTTCCACACGGGCAGTTAAGAGTTAGGTTTATCAGGATATTCTGGATATTCTGGAGTTGCTGGAGGCAAGATGGATGGCATGGCGTATTACTAGTTTATATAGTATTTCTTTTTCCGCTGCACTGTTTGTTGTTGTTGTACACTCTGATGATATGATGTAATGAAATGTAATGTATAAAATGTAATAACTGATATAGTTCTTTATTTAAAGATTATTCATTTATTATTATATGTTGTTCCGCTGCGAATTGTGAGATTCTGATGTTGTTCTGTTGTTTTCTATTCCGTTTCTGTTTTCTTTCTGTTCCGTTCTATGTTCTCTATTCTCTTTTTCTTCTGTTTTAAAATTTTCTATCTTCTTTTCCCTATCTAAATCTTTTCTTCTGTTTTCTTTTCCTCTCCATCTTCTACCTTTCTCTCTCTTCTTTTCTTCTTTTTCTTTTCCTAAATTCTTTTTCTAAAACCCATAACTATTCGGTTTTTCGGCAACGAAAAATCGCGTACGTTACATCAGGCCTCCCCTCGAAAATGGCCGAAACAGGGTATGCTGCAAGGCTATAAGGGTTGCACCCAATTAGGTTATGATTATCACCTTTCTAGATTACTCTTCATATATTAGGTTTGTAGTGTATGCTATGGTCATGGATAGGTCAGAATGACCAGGGTGATGTCATATTCGGTACTATTCAGGATCATTGTGTTGGTCAGCGGAAAGGGGTCAATCGGTTTTTCTAGATGCAGAGGATCGTTTATGTGTCATTGGTACATTACTCTAGAGATGTATTTTAGGAAAGGTAGTCCTTTGCCTTGTCATTATATGGAATCCATTCTCCAATAAGTGTCTTGGTACCTTTTATGTTGGAATTTAATTAATGTAACAATTTCGCTTATGATTAATATGTATTTGTAATCTAGAAACCATTATAATATCGCTGGATTTTGCGCAGCAATGTTTTGGTTATCATAAGATAAAACTCATCCATGTTTATGCGCGGCGTGGTCTTATAACATACCCTTTGTTTTATAAATATCCATGCTTTGAGTTTTCTCACATCAGTCCCATAACTGACCCAGAGGTTATTTTCTTTGTTCTTAAACTCTGGATGGCCTATTTTTTGGGCAGCCAAGTAGTTCATTTTCTAGCTTGGAACATTTTGGAGGAGCATAGAGCAAGTGTGGATGTATTATTTTTCTTTTTACTCTTGATCAATCTATCTTTCTAACACTTGGATATTCGACACGTGAATGCTATAGATGTATTAATGTCGATTTTTAACGGTCGAAAAGGCGGGTCGTTACACATGAATTCCTATACCTTAACAGATCTCAGAATAACACATGGATTCTAACATCTTGAATAGATTTTGAACAACTACATGTGTTTGAGCATTTCAAAAAGATATTGAATCTCCATATAGATTCTAGCATCATAAAGCAACCACGAACCAATCACGAACCAATCACAAACCTCTTTCAAAGCATAGAACACATATATGGTTTTGGACCGGTTACAGTTTCAAGTCATCTCATATAAGTACACTGCACCACTTACCCGGTACTCCCAAAGCAATGGACTGATTTCCTGGAAAATCATCCCCAGTTCTATCGGAAATAAATAGACAATACGTAAGATTGGAGATCGCCTTCTAACCGTTTAAGTGGATGGATTTCCATATCATTTGCCCTAGAAGAGCAAAACATATTTATACGTACAATATAGCATCACTGAAGATAACTTTACCATATTATTTTCGTGTTTCTTCTAGATATTGCCAATGTATATTTGGTCAAATCAAAAAATAGTGAGAATAATGGCATACGGAAAACTATTTCCTGTACACCGTTCATAAACAAGTAACACACAAAGCACGATCCAAACACACAAGCAAGATCAATTCATATAAATAACTTCTAATCTTGTTTTTAATTAATCTTTATTAATTAAAAAACTCTTTTATTTAGTAAAACTCCTTTTTACTCAATAAACTCTTTATAAATGAAACTCCATTTATTAATTAAACTTTTCTATTTGAATAAAACTTCACTATTCATTTCAACACATTTCGTTAGTCTCAAAATATTTGTATACTTATCTCAATCGTATACGTATATTCACAAATCAATTTCAAAGGGCTTAAGACAAATGTTGCTCAAACACTTTCACTGCAAACCCAAAACCATTTAACTTATGATTACCATCAAAACATTCTTCTCAAAGATCTATTTACGTTCATTTGTATAATCAAAATGTGTTAAAGGCGAATGTTACTAACACATTGCCACAAATGAACCCAAAACCAATTCAAACTCATTATTCTTCTTAAAGTTCCGTTATTAAAGATCTAAGTATTCGCCAAACTCATTTAGCAATATTTTATCACTTTCAAATATTATCCAGTGGTTTAAAAACAAATGTAACTAAAACATTGTTTACAACAAAACCCAAAGCCATTTTATTATTCCATTATCTTTAAAACTCTAATTTAAAGATCCAGTTACTTTTCAAAAGTATAGTTAACTAAGTTAAGAAAATGTTGCCAAACATCATTACTATAAATCCAAAATCACTTTTATACTTTCCATTTAATTTGAAACATTCTTATCTCCACTTGTTAACCAAGGCAATATACCATTTTAATCAATTTATAAAACAATCTATTATAACATGAGTATTACAATGAAAAAATTCTTTTATATTTTTTCACAAATACCAAATTTCTTTTTTAAAAATTCCAAATATACTAAATACCTTTAAAAAGATACACACACACATATAATAATTTATTTATAAAACTAAGATATTTAATAAAATACTATAAACCATTTGTAAAATATTATAATATTAAAGCACATGTTTTTTAAATAAAATCTTTAACAACTTCTAAAACCATATACTAAAAATATACTTTAAAACACTTATGCTATATTAAAAACATTTATTTAAATTCCGTAAAAACTTGTTTTATAATTTAAGACCATTTCTTCAAAAAGCCATAATTGATTTTTAGTAATATATTTTAAACGTTTATATTTTCGCTATAATAAGGACGCTTACAATACTTACTAGAAATACGAAGAAACCCAAGGATGTCTTCCGAAATTAACTTTAAAATCGCCGGTCACAGCGATTTCAAAGTACATCCATCGCGACATTTTCACTTATAACATTGACAACTTCCATTTCAAATTTGCACCAATATCCAAACCAATTCCTCTATGTAAAACACACCAAAACATGTGTAGAACAATCTAATATATTCTACAATATATCATAATTTATCCAATTTAACATACGTCAAATATCAGGGAGTTCAAAGCTCATTTATGACGACTATATAGCTTCAAACGATCATAACGCACCATCACTTCCACAAACCAATACCAAATGTGACGACGAGACATTTTTGGCAATTCAAGTCGACAATAAACCACATATATCTAACTCAAACAATCCAAAAGACAGATTATCAATAGGGTTTGTAATAAGAATATAAGAAGAGAAGGGAAAAAAAGACAAAAGAGAACATTACACAGAATCTCACAACGGAATGTTAAAATATAATAATTACATAAACAGTTTATAAAACGGTTTTACAATATACATTTTATTTTCTTTTACAATAAAATCAAAGTTATACATTTAACAAACAAATGCAGCGGAAATAAAATAGACGCGTTAGTAGTTCATGAAGCTACTAATAAAGTTTACATTATATTTTAAAGATAAATAGCACGGTGGAACATAATGGTTTGCTAATCAAAACAACATAATATAGTGAAATAACTAAAGTCTACAAATCCAACTTCAACTCCATAAAATAATAGTCTCCAAAACATTGATATACTCAGGCTAAGCCAAGCATAATGAAAAACACATACTCGAGTCAGAACTAAAATTCTCATGCAAGTTAATTTAAAATCAAGTGTACAAAATGCAAAATAACTTAAGAGATGTTACGAGATTTCTCATATCCTAAGAATCTTTTAAACTATCTATATGTAGTAAGATACGCTATGTATGTAATGTCTATCAGTAATGTAAATATTAGAATAGCGTTAAGGCTTTGTATTGATCCCCCTCAATATATTTTTAAGCATTGTTCTACAGTTTGCCTTGTAACACAACTAGTAATGTCGATTGCCAGGGAGGTGTCGTGATAGAACAACACGAAAACAAACTCATTGTGGTCTCGTATAGGGATAATCATAAGATAAGGCATGTAAGGCAATGTCCAATGTAGGATTCTACAGTTTACCCATACCAGCTGGTTGTAACCCCTAAAGGCCGACTGCGTCCATCCCTCCAAATCAAAGGTGCACCAATCAAGTCCAAAGTCAAGATGGTTTTATGAGGGAAGGATGTCTGCTAAAGGTAGCTAGCCTATTGGACGGTTCATAGGCGCCTGTTTTAGTCATTTCAAATTGACACAAGTATCGGGGTCATCCATTATCGTTCTCTTTCTTTATTTCAGCAAAGGTTCGGCAATTCAACCTCCACATTCTAGATAACATACTCCGTGTACACAGTTATTAAAATAGTTTCGGTATTGACAAAGAGTATACCAATATCCGGCTCCGGTCTCTTTAATAACCAATCATTTAATATAAAAAAGTATGCCATTTTGCCCATTTTAATGTTTGTAGAAAATATGTTAAGAATCTCTTAAAGTGTTCAACGTAAAAAGTCCTTCATTTTACTATAGGAATTCATGGAAAAAGTTTCATAATTTTCAAGGAATATTCGTTATTTTTAATAGTTGAAATACATCAAATTTTACACTAATTTAATTATAAAAGCATAAAAGTTGCGGGAAAATTCCAAATTAAATTTCAAAATTCTTAGAACCCTTCTTAGAAATTTTAATAAAGCTTCACATTTTTCCAAATCAATTTGAAAAATTTTCAATTTCCCAAATGGCTCATTCCAAAGATAAAATTATGAAAGTTGTTAGATAACCGAAATAAATATAAGTCCCTCTATTAAATATTCTCCAAATAATATGCAGCAACTGAAAAAAAAAATCAGGTCAAAATAGCGTCTTAACAAAATTTAAAATTTTCAATAATCCTATTTCTCAAAGAATAAAATATAGAAAATAATAGATGATAGAATTTTGTGCAGGTTTCTTTATAACATATTTTTCTTTTACTAAGATGGAGTTAAAGAATAGTTATCAAGCTAAAATAACACAATTTTTCCAAAATCCTATTTATTCATATTTAAATAAATAAAAAAGTTGTTTCGAAAGACCTACATGTAAACTTACGATCGAATTTTAGACTATACTATTCAAATATCATTTTTTATCACATATCAAAATTTAATAAATAAACACATAAATGCATGAACAACTTTCAAATAAAGACAAAACCGCAAAATTTGTCAAAAATCACATTTGGACCGAAACAATAAAATATCCATTCTACATTTTCCACAGTATAAGATGCCCAAGATTTTTTTTTTCACCATTCGATGTTCAAATGATACATACGACAATTTACACAGATGCAATAATTCGAACAAGGTGGTAACGGGTATAATCAATGGTCAAACACACACACACACACATACATATATATATGTATACACACACACACACACATATATATAATCACCGTATCATCAATTATTATCAACCTATAGGCATACTATCAATATTTAAATGAACTTAATTAACCATATAAACCATATATCACAACAATCATCAACTATCATGCCTTGGTGTTCAACAAGCAATATTATTCAATTTTAATGTCAATTTAAACGCACAAACATCAAAACAAATAATTTATCGCAACATGATGTTGATTCAACTTGTAATAGAATTTTAGTATTTCGTGAGTTAAAACACTCACCTTTGAATGCAAGCAAATCCGAAAAGTGTAAGACTAGAAAACAATGGCCCGAACATGGATCTCACTACGAGACTGTGATCACGAACAACCAATGACAAACTCTACATGCTCGATCACGGATCAAATACTTTGGATCTGACACACTATAGACATAAACAGTTGAAACAGCTATGTATCTTCACAACCGGACAGATTTATGGACATAAACTATTTTTTTACATAAGCTATAGGTTGTAGATCTAAAGAGGAGGAGTTGGCTGTGGGTATAGGACAGTGAAGATGCGGGTGGTGAAGTGGTTGTTTGGGTCCGGTGAGGGCTTGTAGGCAGTTGGTGGAGGGGAAGGCAAAGTAGGGAAGGTGGAGTGGTTGCATGTGGTGGAAGGGGAAGGCTAGGGCAGGAGACTCTGGAGGTGATGGGGTGATTTGGCATTGGCTGAGGAGGGTGGTGTTTGAGTGGTGATGGGGCAGGTCTCGGCTGAAGCAGGTGTAGGCGAAGGGGAAAATAGTGGGAAGGTGGCTAAGGTAGTGAATGAATGGCCGATACAAACAAAAAAATAAAAATAAAATAAAATGCCGAAAAGAATTGGAGATGGGGTTTTCAAATTGAAGAAGTGACTATGAATGGAGAAGAGGAGCAGGTAAACAAAGGAATAGTGCAGAGGTTCTCATATTGAATATGAATCGATGCTACGTCAAAAGCAAATTGGAATAAGAAAAGCAAAGGTGAGGTAAGAAATGGAATACGAACAGAATATATTAGAGTAATAGATGAATTGGAATGTTAACGTGAATGCTTAGGTAAGAAAAGCAATACGAACAACAAAAATAAAATTGTATTAAATACATTTGATTCCAATACGAGGAGAGGGAATAAGTATTAGGCTAAAACAATGGGTGAGTATGTTATACCAATTCCTACCAACACAAGAGGTACATAGTTAATTATGTACGACCTTATTTCAAATTATAGCATATCCTAAATCTAAATTCAGATAGCTGTACGATACACACCGGATGCCCTAGCAGAAAAATAAATATACCGATACCCTCAGAGCGCTCAGGTATGGACATAAGAGCACACATAATTTTTAATATTAACATTCGCGTCAAAATTTTGCTGTTGCTACTAAATACGTATTTCAAAACGTTTAAATAAGCTTTACATCAATTTAAATGGAGGTAGAAAAATCAGAATTTGACGAAACTAACTTTGACGTCTTACTCGAAAAAATTTCTAGAACATTTTTGTGTAAATATATTTACATTTCAAAAAAATAATTTTTTCATTAAATCATTAACCGATCTGAATTCAATTTTGAAACAGAATAGACCTTCCCAAATTTCACAGCTAATTAATTTCTTTTCATATTAACTTATTAAAACATAAACATACAACTTTAACATATTTTATTTTTTAAGTTTAGCGTTAAAATTAATTTCGTACTGCTTACTACAAACGGCTGTAAAAAAAATTTGATTGAAATTCAAATTTTCTCTTTTTATAAAATTATACTTATCTTCAAAACGAGAACTTCAATTTTATGTTTCTTAAAACATTCTTTTATCTTCAATAAAACACTCGTTCTATTTTTAAAAAAAACAAATGTTTCTTATGTTAATTACATACGGACCAATATCATTAAATTATATTCTAATATATGTTACCATTTTTATCTTATTGCAATTTGTGTCCTTTAAGAATTCAATTAGGATTATGACTTATATTCTAATATATTTTTCATTACTAAAATCATAAAATTTTCATTTCTAATAATTTTATTCAAATGTTTTATTCAATTTAATATTTTTAAATGGTTAAACGTACAGGTTGTTACAATCTTCCTCACTTAAAAGTTTTCGCCCTCGAAAAGTAAGAAGTAAAAAAAATCTAACATTTTGATTTATTAAAATAATCAACTTATAAAACATTTAACCTTACATAGCTTTACTATAAATATGAAAATAATCAAAACTTTTTAAGATACCTTTTAAAATACTTTTCTAATTGCTTGATGTCTTAACTGGTTTGTCATACATTTCTCTTTTGAAATCCAAAAATGAACGCTGAAGGTGCTGCAATCATTACCAAAGTTATTTTCAAGCGACTAAAGCGAGATCCAATAATATTTTGAGTGTTACATCTATCTTTGTTCTTATAGAATTTAGTTCATACGTTCATCAAACACGTGCCTAAAAATCTCTAATTACTTGATAGACAAGTTTTAATACCAATTGAAATACTTGAAAGCCTTTTCTTTCAAAATAAATGAATAAAATATATTCAAAATTTTCCAACACATCACATTATAAATAACTTCCAGATCATTCCTTCCATACCATAAAATTTCAAAATGGGAAAATCTTATATAGAACTCTTTTATAAAATATCTCTAAATTTTATACTTGAAGAAAAATTATATAAATTTCATTTATGTCAAAACCAACTATCTTCAAAATTTGAATACTTCACAAAATTTATTTGCAAAATTCCTTACTTCACGTAAGGTAAATCTCATTTATAAATGCCATTTAAGTATTCACCATATATATCCTTATAAATATAAGTAAGATATTTGAAAATAATTATCAACAACATTACTTATATTTAGAAAGAGGTCTACTTAGTTATTAAATCCATTTATGAAATATTGAGCAAAATTCTTTTAAGAGAGGAGAAGGACATAATGACCTAGAATTTCATCAAAAACAAACATAAAATAAGCATACCAAACTCAATATTATTCACGATATCTAATGATTATCAAAAATTAATGTTTGTTCAATTTCACAACCTTTCGGATTGTTCAAAAATAGAGATAAGTTCCTAAGCGTACTATTACACTCATCAACCTTCTATTATTACTTAGTAAATTACCTAAGCTATCTCGGGAAAAAATTTAAAAGTTACTCACTCCCTAAACTTTTTATTCACCTATTTATTTATAAACTTTATTTTATAAATCTTACTTATATAAAATCGCATTTTTATATAAAACACTTCATATTATAAATACCCATTTTTCAATTTATATCATAACCTTTATTCAAGATAGGATTAACTTACAATACAATAAGAAATCATACAAAGAAAGGTCCACAAATATAGATTTTATAAGGTTTTCTTATCATATATTGAATCTTACCTAGGCTACACATTCAATTTCATTCTTTTAAATTTACACTTTTATTTTTCATTTTCTTGCAAGCTTAAACTTAATAATTCTAAAGTTTACGCTTTTAGAAAAAAATTACACCTTTTACTTTTAGAGTTTACCCTTTTACTTTTTAAAGTTTACATGTTAATTTTCTTCTTTTAATTCTATTATTTATTTCATGAGGTTTACCCTTTTGATTTAGTTTATTTTCAAACCATTTTCATAAACCATACTTTATAGAATATATTTAAAAAATTTATATAACTTTCATAAATGAATTTAGTATAAATATTTCCAAAAATCATCTATCTTTTATAAATAAATAACTACATATCCTTTCTAAAATGGAATTAAAATTTCATAAGTATTATACTTTGGATGAATTTATTGTTTAAAAAAATATTATACCTATGAAATGAAATTAATATATACTTGTAAAATGAAACTATCATTTTCACAAATAATTTCATAATTCAAATTCTTGAGAAAACTCGTTAACATAGGAATACTCTCTTTCTAAAATCATAAAACGAAGTCTTTAAAAATTTATACCAAGATATATATCTTTTCTTAAAATTTTAATATTTACCTTATCTATAATCTTCATTATATAAATTTAATACAAAACAAGGTCTTTTAAATCTTTGTTCCAAATATCTTCTTCCTTTAAAACATATTATTTTATTTATAAATTCATTTTATAAATCATAGTTATATAATTTCATTGGCATAACATCCTTGAATTTCATAGATAAGTACTTTACTAATCCTTTGTAAAATTGTTTGTTAAACGATATAAAATATCCTTTATGAAAACTATTTCGTAAATATTCATTTATTTAATAATCTTTTTCAAAATGCACTTAGATGTCATTATGAATTTCATTTTTTAAGATATAAGTAAATATCCAAAATATATCATTTAGAATCAATAGTTAATAAAAGATAAGTGATATTATCAATGTTAGTAAAACATTCTTATCTCTAAATTTCCTTTTCATTTATTCTCATTTTTTTATTTCTTTTTAACTTCCAAATAATTCTTATTAAAACATAAGTATATTCATAAACAAGGATTATTCACTTAAAGGTATATTTAAAATAGAATAAAAACAAATGTATATAAAAACATATGTTACGGTAAAATTCTTCTTCTCTTTATCAAATTTATTCCATGTTATAAATTCAAATGAAAAAAAAATACTCCAAACCACAATATAAGTTTTCCATAAATCGATAAACAAAGTTTCACAAATTCAAAATATAAGGAGTTTCAAAATATGTTATTGAAGGTATATACTGCAATAACACTTTGAATATTTATTTATAATTTATAACATTTTATATTAAAATTATTTCAAAAACAAACTTATATATGATTCAAATATTATGCCAATATTTCTTTACTCGAAAATTATTTTTTGAACGGGTTTCCAAATAATCTCTTATAATAACAATGATAGAAATTTTTTATCAAAAACATTTTTAACCAGCTTTATAATAAAAATATTTCAAATCCAAGATTTATTAAATTCATTATTTAAATAGGTCTAAGCTTAAAGATGTTGAAAACATATTTAATTAGTTTCATCATAAAATTAAGACTAATCATATACTCAACTTTTATAATAATTACTCTACTACAAATCAAGAGTATAAAATTCATATCTTTCAAAAATAATTTATAAAATACCCATTTAATTAATTATTTCAAATCATCGAAACACTTCTCTTAGTATTAGTATAAGAAGATACTTATATACAAAATACAAGTACACTCTCTCATAATATACTCTCAACTCATAATACGACATTCAATCACCTTATCTCTGAACGAATTTGCCTCAACAGGCTTTGATGTTCGCTCAACCAAAGCTCTAATTGTAACGACCTGGAATTTTCGACTCCGAAAATTCAACACTAATACGTTCACTGTATAGAGTTTCGAGCAATCGAGTGCCAGAAATACCAGATTGTTACACTAATACGTTCACTGTATACACAATGAACGTATTAGTGCCAAATTTTCGGGTTCGAAAATTCCGGTCCGTTACACTAATATCAATTGTGACGAACCACCATTTTGAACAATTCAAGTCAACAATAAACCACACATGTCTAACTCAAACAGTCCAAAAGACAGATTATCAAAGGGGTTTGTAATAAGGATATAAAAAGAGAAGGGAAAAATGACAGAAGAGAACAATACATAGAATCTTACAATGGAAATGATAAAATATAATAATTGCATAAAAAGTTTATAAAGCTAATTTACAATATACATTTGATTTTCTTTTACAATAAAATCACAGTTATACATTTAACAACACAATGCTGCAGAAATAAAGTAGATTTAGTAATTCATGAAGCTATTAATAAAGTTTACATCAAATTTTAAAGATAAATAGCATGGTGGAACACAAAGGTTTATTAATAAAAACAACATAATATAGTGATATAACTCAAGTGTTCAAATCCATCTTCAGCTCAATAAAATAATAATCTCCAAAATATTAGAATACTCAGGCTGACCCGAGCATAATGAAAGAAACCCACTCGACTCAAAACTAAAATTCTCATGTAAGTTAATTAAAAATTAGGTGTATAAAATGCAAAATAACTTAAGAGATGTTACAGGATTTTCCATCTTCTAAAGATCCGTTAAACCATCTATATGTAGTAGGGTACCCTATATATGCAATGTCTATCAATAATGTAAGTATTAAAATAGCATTAAGGCTTTACATTAATCCTTCTTAATACATTATTAAGCATTGTTCTACAGTTTTCCTTGTAGCACAACCGATAATGTCGGTAATCAGGGAGGCACAGTGGTAGAACAACACTAAAACAAACTCGTAGTGGTCACGTCTAGAGATAATCGTATGACAAGGCATGTGAGGCAATAGCCAAAGTATGATTCTACCAGTTTACCCATCCCGACTGGTTGTAACTCCTAACGTCCGACCGCGTCCAACCCTTCAAATCAAAGGTGCACCAATTGAGTCCAAAATCAAGATAGTAATACGAGGGAAGGATGTCCGCTAAAGGTAGCTAACCTATTGACCGGTTCAAAGGGCACCTGTTTTAGTCATTTCAAATTGATACAAGTGTCGAGTTCATCCACTATCGTTCTCTTTCTTCATTCCAGCAAATGTTAGCCAATTCAATCTCAACATTCTGCATAACATCCTCCGCGTACACAGTTATTAATGTGGTTCTGGTATTGACAGAGAGTATGCCAATATCTGGCTCCGGTCTCTTTAATAACCAATCGTTCAATATACAAAAGTATGCCATTTCGCTGATTTTAATTTTTGTAGAAAAATGTTTTAATAATATCTAAAAGAGTTCAACACAAAAGGTTCATCATTTTACTTTAGGAATTCATGGAAAGAGTTTCAGAATTTTCTATGAATATTTGTTATTTTTATTAATTGAAATACATCGGATTCTACACTAATTTAATTATAAAAAGCATAAAATTTGTAGAAAATTCCAAATTAAATTTCATAATTCTTAGAGCACCCTTTATAGAATTTTCAATAAAGTTTCAGATTTTTCCAAATCAATTTGACAATTTTCTCAATTTTCCAAACGGCTAATTCCAAAGATTAAGTTATTAAAGTTATTAGATGACTAAAATAAATATAAGTCCCTTTATTAAATATCCACTATGGTAATATGCAACAGCATCACAAAAAGAATTCGTTGTAGGTTTCTTTACAAAATATTTTTCTTTTACGGAGATGGAGTCGAAGAAAAAATTTCAAGCTAAAATAACATAATTTTTCCAACTCCTATTTATTCATATTTAAATAAATAAAAAATTATTCTGAAAAATCTACATGTAAACTTACAACCGAATTTTAGACTATACTATTCAAAATATCATTTTTTATAACATATCAAATTTTAGGAAATGAACACATAAATGCATGAAATTTTTTCAAATGAAGACAAAGCGGCAAATTTGTCAAAAATCACATTTTAGGCCAAAACAATAAAATTATCCATTCTTAATTTCCACATTATAATATGCGCAAGAGTTTTTTTTTCACCATTTGATGTTCAAATGATACATATCACAATTGATACAAATTCAATAATTCAAACAAGGGGGTAACAGGTATAATCAATGGTCAAACATATATATAATCACCGTATCATCAATTATTATCAACTTATTGGCCTATACAAACTATTAAAATTTTGAATCAACTTAATTAAACATATATCACAACAATCATATATTATCGAATGCCAAGGTGTTCGACAAGCAATATAATTCAATTTTAATGTCAATTTAAATGCACAAACATAAAATCAAATAATTTATCACAACACGACGTTGATTCAACGTGTAATAGAATTTTAGTATTTCGTGAGTTAAAACACTCACCTTTGAATGCAAATCCGAAAACCGTACGACCAGAAAACAACGGGACGAATACAGATCTCACTACGCGAATGTGATCACAAACAACCAGTGACAAACTCTGCATGCTCGATCACGGGTCAAACACTTCGGATCCGACACACTACGGACACAAACACTTGAAACAGCTACGGATCTTCACAACCGGATATGGATTTATGGACTCAAAACTATTTTTTCTACATAAGCTATAGGATGCAGATCTAGGGATGAGGTGTTGGTTGTGGGTATAGGACAGTGAAGATGCGGGTGGTGAAGTGGTTGTTCGGGTCCGGTGACGGCCTGAGGGGTTGCAGGTGGTTGGTGGAGGGGCAGGCCAAGCAGAGAAGGTGGACTGGTTGCATGCGGTGGAAGGGGAAGGCTGGGGCAGGAGACTATGGAGGTGATGGGGTGACTTGGCATTGGCTGAGGAGGGTGGTGTTTGAGTGGTGATGGGGCAGGTCTCGGCTGAAGCAGGTGTAGGCGAAGGGGAAAATAGTGGGAAGGCAGCTAAGGAGGTGAACGAATGGCCGATACAAACGAAAAATTAAAAATAAAGTAGAATGTCGAAATGAATTGGAGATGGGGTTTTCGAATTGAAGAAGTGAATATGAACGGAGAGGAGAAGCAGGCAAACAAGTGCAGAGGTTCTAAAATTGAATATAAACAGATGATACGCCAAAAACAAATTTTAATATGAAAAGCAAAGGTGAGGTAAGAAATGGAATATGAACAGAATATACTAGAGTAATAGATGAATTGGAACGTTAACGTGAATGCTTAGGTAAGAAAAGGAATATGAACAACAAACTAAAATTGTAATAAATGCAATTGATTCCGATACGAAGAGATAGAATAGGTATTAGGCTGGAACAATGAGTATGAAATATGATTACCAAATCCTACCAACTCAAAGGTACATAGATAATTGTTTGCGGGCCTTATATCAAATTACAGTGTAGCTAAATCTAAATTCAGACTACTCCATGCTACACATCGGGTGTCCAAACAGAAAAATAAATATACTGATTTTCTCAGTGGTCGGGTATGGATATAATAGCACATAGAATTTTTAAATTTAATATTTGCGTCAAAATTAAATTTCATTGTTGTTGCTAAATACATCACTGCAAAACGTTTAAATAAGCTTCAAATTGTTTTAAACAAAGGTGGAAAAATCAGAATTTGACGAAATGAACTTTGATGTCTTACTCGAAATTTTTTCTAAAACATGTATATGTACAAATATTTACATTTCAAAAATTAATGTTTTTCATTAAATCATTAACCAATCTGAATTCAATTTTGAAATAGAATAGATTTTCCCAAATTTCACAACTAATTTTATTTTCCATATGAACTTATTAAAACACATTTTAACATACAACTTTAACTTATATTATCTTTTAAGTTTAGCATTAATATCAGTTTTGTACCGCCCACTACTGCAATTTAACGGCTCTAAAAATTTTTGTTTAAAATTCAAATTTTATCTTTTTATAAAATTATACTTATCTTCAAAATAAAAACGTTAATTTTATTTTTTCAAAACACTCTTTTATCTTCAATAAAATGCTCATTCTATTTTAACACAAAACATATGGTCCGTACATTAATTACATACAGACAGATATCATTAAATTATATTATAATATATGTTACTATATTTATCTTGTTGAAATTGTCCCTTAATAATTCAATTTAAGATCATGACTTATATTCTAATATATTTTTCATTACTAAAATCATAAAATTTTCATTTCTAACATATTCAAATATTTTATTCAATTTAATATTTTTAAATTGTTAAAAATACGGGTCTTCACACCAAACATGTAAATAGTAATCCTGGGCCATGATTCATGTTTTAGATAGTCAAACAGAGATTATACTTCATAGTAATGTTTTCACTTGTTTTATAAAACAAGGTTAGGGCCCAAAAGTAATAATTTGCATTGTTCGTTATACAGTTTATACTTTAATACAACAATAATTTTATACACAATAATATTCAATCAATTGTTGAGTAAAACTTACCGAAGTTCCATCCAATGCTTATGCGTTTTTGAATAGTCCAAAGTCGAACGTCGTTCAATTTTGATTAAAAGTCCTACAAGTTCCAAACTTGAAGAATCCAACTTCAATGCGTAGATATCGTCGCTCCAAGCACAATGGCGAAAACAGCGCATCAATCGGGCCTCATATGAAACAGATACGATTTATGTATGATTTGAGATTTTAAACTTTAATTAATTAATATAATTAATACATTAATCATCACTCACCAAAAATAAATCATATTCCATCCCACTTCTAATTTGTGCACGCTGATACATCCCTCACCATGGCTGCAACTTTCATAGTGATACGAAAAAAGACTCCACAAAACCAAAATTTGATCGCCCAAAAGCATTTCTCTTCTCATGCTCGTCCTACTCAGCCCATTGCCATCTACCGCATCCCCCTAGCAAAGTCCGACCGTAGCCTTAAATCGACCATGCCTACAGGTTGTGATTCACATTCGACCATCGAAAAGCTCCTAACCACCGCCAAACCACCCCCTTGCGCCGCGACGAACTCATTCATGCTGCCAATTTGACCTCCGCACCCTCCAACGTCATCGTGACCTGAAGCTTCCCTGTACGACATCAAATGTCATGATTCCAAAGGTGAAGTCGCACCACCCATTGCCTATATCAATCAACTCGCCTTCGCCTAACTAACACTACGCCAACCTCCAATTCCTCGATTGACGCTCCAAAATCCAGTTAGAACCCACCCACGTTCGACTGTACAAAGTTGATCACTACCTAACTTTACCGCACATAACTTTGAACACACCATCACGAAACCCCAGATTTCACGAGGCAAATGGATCAAATGACGTTGGATATCGTGGCCTAAAATTTCGGGAACAATTCAAACAAGAAGGCGACTAGTGTATTTCTTTGGTTCTGAAGAAATAAAAGAGAAGAGAGGGAGATAAAGAAAGAGATAAAAGGTGTAGGGAGTGTTTATTGTGTAATTTATATAACAGGCAAATAGCCACAGGGAAGAAGTTGCAAAAAAATTTAGTGTCAGAGACAATAAGTTTGCCTTTTGGTCTGAAGGACACTTTTTAGTGTAATCTGACAATGATAGTTACAACTATCATTCTGTGATTTACACTAAAAAGTGTCCTTCAGCCTAAAAAACAAACTTCTTGTCCCTGACACTAAATTTTTCCTTAAGGCTAAAAACCCCTATATATAATACAGGGAATTAGGCTGAAGGAAAAACTTGAGAACACTTTTAGTCTGAAGGACAGAAGTTTTAAAATTTAGTCTGAAGGACAAAAAATGATATATTCATATAGCATTGCACATCCATAATGCTATATTCATATAGCATTACACAGCTGCTTGTTTGTGTATGCAGAAACTTATAAAATTGTGTTGTATATAGCATTATAGATGTGTAATGCTATATGAATATAGCATTATGGATGTGTAATGCTATATGAATATATCATTTTTTGTCCTTCAGACTAAATTTTAAAACTTCTGTCCTTCAGACTAAAAGTGTTCTCAGGTTTTTCCTTCAGCCTAATTCCCTCTATATAATATTTAATTTTCTTGATTTAGACTGTTACAAGCATGCACGATCTCAATGTACGTCCGATCATCACGAAACACGTCGGCATATAACAATTCATTATTCTGGATCCAATAACACTGTTTTCGTCAAAATCCAAGACAATACCCGAAATAATAATTTCGCACGTTAATCAAAACAAATTATTTTTAAATAATTTTAATGTCTTTTGATTCTAAATTAAAAGTTTACCATTTATCATTCTTATTCAAAAAGAATTTAAATAAGATTTTGAAATCATTTTTCCAAATTAAATCAAAGATTCAATTATTTAAATAATACTAATATTTAATTATAAACCGTTCAAAAATGGAGATCGTTACATTCTTTCCCTTAAAAGAATTTTGCTCTCGAAATTCTGATACAAGCAACGAAAGTAACAATCACCCATCAATACCAAACGATATTGCAATCATTAGCATCCAAAGAAATAATCACATAACAATACTATATAGTATTGCAATCACTAGCAAACAAGCTCATGGTTTGCCTTCGTTTAAAAATCATCTTATCACTCAAGGATGATAATCAATCCATTAAACGTTACCATAGGCTCAATAGCAAATTACATTTATCGAGGGAATAGAAAGAGAATACCAATAGAAATCACAAACAAATCATAGCATGTCACATACAATGGTGAGTGTGGTAGCACATAAATTACAAAATTCATCACTAAACCTTCGCAAATCAACTTTAGTTAGCGACAGAAGCTTGTTACATCCATCGTTAATCCTACGCTATGTAGGTAGGGTTCACCAACGACTACTTATTAAATATATTTTTACAGAATTTTTTTTTTATATCAACGTTGGAAAAACGTCGATGATTTCATGCTAAATTCCGTGTTAAATTGATTAGTTTACCGACCATGAATTTATCGATCTGGACCAGCCGTCGTAAATCCATCGATAAATGCAATTTAACGATAGTTTAGTGATGAATTTTACAGCCATAAAATCAAGGTTTTCCTGTAGTGGATTGGTCCAGTCCCTTCACGGTGAAAGCTTTTTATTTTCTCTTTTAGCTTGTCTGTTTAAAAGTTTACTTAATTGATGTGAATTTTACAGTCTCTTAGAATTAAAACCATTTGTATCTGTTGTGGCATGTGAATTCCTTTAAGTTGTCCTTCATTTTCTTTCCTACCATGTGTGCCAAATAAATGTCATAATTACTATATCCATTTGATCGATGTATGGCTAATCATTTCTATTGCTACTCGATGTTTGGTCAAAGACCTCTTCTATGCTACTTGTTGAATTATGTGCAATTGCAATTTTGTGTTGCTTTTCCGTAAATGTTACATGTATTCATGGTTGAGAAACAAGAGGTTTGTATTCTCTCTGTGTTAATTTCAAAGAGCACACATCCACTGAAACATTTCATCTCCTAATTCTCTCTTTTGTGCTTAGTTTGTTCAACGCCGTCAAAGCTAAACAAACCGACATTTTTAGGAGCACCAACATTGTTCCATGTGTGAGAACACCAATCCGTTTCAGGCCATTTTGTTCTAACGATGTTCCATGCAGATTTAAGTGTGAATTTACCATTCTTCTCCGGCAGTCGTTTTGCTTTGTATATAGTGTCATGTTAGTTGCTTGATTTGTTGTCACATTCCACTCCTATAAAATATTTTATATTCTAGTTTTTTTGTTTAAATTTTCTTATTCAATTTGAAATTTTGCTAATTCCACTATGCAATGAATTCATTGGCGAAGCATTCCTAATGGGCAACCACGATGATTGTTGTCGATTATACCCTGTGAACTTCATGCCTGCTATTGCCATATATCTTTATACATACTTACACACACATACACACACACATATTATAATTTGTGGGGTTTTGTGGCTGATGAAGTAAAATATTTAAAGAAGCAAAAGCAACCGGCCTAATGATTTTGTTAAGGTAAGACCATTTGATATGTCATTCATTATGAAAAAAAATAAAATAATGAAGTCATCTGTTATCTTATTGAGCATAAGCTTTTCCTAGTTGCAGTTACTACAAGTTCAAGGTAAATCTAAAACTAGAAATCAATTACTACTATTTGTTAGCTGAATAAGCTTAAGCGTTTTCTAGTCATTTGTTATCTGAATAAGTTTAGTACATAATTTATAGTGTTGTATCTTATCAAGAGAAACCAAATGAATTCTAGGAAATAGTTAATGGCTATTATTTTATGGACTGCATTATGTTTTAACGAGCATTGCACTATGTTTTGAACACAATTTTATTGAACGCGAGTGTGCGAGGACTCGAGGAAGAGAAAGCAAGGCTTGCATAGCAGCAGAAAGCAGATAGAGAGAACTTTCAAGCATAAATGGCAAAGGTGATGGCAATAAAATAGAGGCATGATGGATCTAACTATGAAGATACTTCATCGTTATCATTTTGTTAAGCACTTTGGATATGGTAGCTAGACACATATTGTTGTAATCGATATTTTATGTGATTTTTTGTATCGGATATTAGTCATCGATGTTGATGGTATTGATTTTTGTATGACATATTAGCACTAATTGAACACATTTGTTGTTTAGAATTCGACTTAGTGTGTATACGGATTAATGATTTATAATTGCATTTTCATTTTTTATGCTATTCATTTTATATAAAATGTGCATGTACAAATACTTGTAGATGACTTTATTATTGGTTGTCAAAGTTTTGGCAGCCACTGTATAGAGAAATCTGTAAGTAAATAAAAATGTAGCATAGCAAATTACATTTACCGAGGGAATAGAAAGAGAATACCAATATAAATCACAAACAAATCACCGCTAGTATGTCACATATAATGGTGAGTGGTTGCACATAAATTGCAAAATCCATTAACTAACCTTTGCAAATCAACTGTAATTAGCGGCAGGAGCTTGTTTCATCCATGGTTTAACCTACGCTATATAGGTAGGTTTACCAACGACTACTAATTAAATATATTTTTACAGAATTTTTTTTTATATCAACGTTGGAAAGTCGACGATTTCAATTCCATCGTTAAATTGACACTAGTTTACCGACCGTGAATTTACCGGTCTGGACCAGCCGTCGTAAATCCATCAATAAATGCAATTTAACGATGGTTTAGTGATGAATTTTATGGCGAAAGCTTTTTAATTTCTCTTTTAGCTTGTCTCTTTGAAAGTTTACTTGATTGATGTGAATTTTACGGTCGCTTAGAATTAAGTTCATTTGTTAATAAGGGAATACCCAATAGATAATGGGTAAATTTCCCATCTTGACATTCAAAATGATACTGATTTGATTCTTTTCCCCAACCTCTTTACCAAAATATATTGTTGATTATTGATCGCTCATAACCAGACCAGTGTTTTCTTTCATTCATGCATGATGCTCTTAATTATTATGCATTTTTGGTATTTGCTTTAGTTAACACCAATATGTCGTGAGCATATAGAAGATCTGTCAATATTGATTCTGTACTGTGTATTTTTCTAACATTTCTTTTGAGGAATTCAATTTCAATCAAGATAGACATGTACTTCATTGCAACCGAGAAAAGATAGGAAAGTCGGGTCCCTTTGTCTTAGTCCTTCATTGCTTGTGAAATTGCCATGTGGTTGACTATATGTAACTACTGAAAATGTGGGTGTTGAGATACATGTGTGCAGGGACGTAACTAGACCATTGGTGGGGTGGGCAGCTGCCCTATGCAAAAAAAACAGTAAAGCAAAAACAGAGAGCTTTGTGTACTTGTTCAAAAACCCCCATCACAAATTCATCGACTTTTCCACCTTCTATCCAAGTATCAGTTTACATCTGACAGAGGAAGCTCACATTAGTAGACACTGCATATGTAAGCTCATTGCTCTTGATCGACATCAACTGCTTACTTCACTATTCTTCATCTTGTAATCCTCAAAACCCTAGCAGCTTTCTACTATGGCTGTAAATAGTAAACTCTCAATTTGTATCTAATTTTTCTTCACAAAACTTGTACCACTAGTTTGTTCAAACCTTAGCACTAAAACAGTTTGCTCACAAAAATTCTCCTAAAGGAGCCTGCATTTAAAATTTGTATCAAAAAATTAGCAACAAAATAATTTTCTCAAAAAATATCAATTTATATCTAAATTTGGTCAAAAAATATTGTAAAAAATTCTCGACTGATTTTCCAAGCTATTGTATATTAGGATCTGAATTTTATCATCTAAATTTGTTATTGAATTTGTTGCTGAGTTAAATCAAACTTGTTAGCATCTAGATTGGTGTGAAAATTAATCCTTCGGTATCCAAAAAATTTGTTGATTTAAATGGCATCGCATTTACTGAATTTTTTTAAATAAAATTATATATATTAATGCAAATAGTTGAATGTTGATGTGCATGCAAGCATCAAAATTAAGTAATGCAATTAGTTGAATTTTATTTTATTTACATTCACATAATTTGCCCACCACAAACCTCAATCCTGGTTACGTCACTGCATGTGTGTGTTAATTGAGGAAACTTCTTGTGGACCCCATACATAAGAGCATATGAAGTTTAAATTTTATGTCATATGCCTTGCGTAAGTAAATTCTGATACACAAACTGTTTGAGTTTTTTCTGTTAAAACTCCCGACCAATTTATGAGCCACTAAAGAATTTTTTGTAATATTCCTAGCTCCTTGGGATAAATGCATTCTGATTCTCTGATATGAAGGCATACATTAGATGCTTCATTCTATTGAACAGTAAGTTGGCTAATATTTTATATAATATTACATAAAAAATTTGGCTTATAGTCAAATAAATTTTGGGGGTCTTTCTTTTTGGGATTAGACAAATAAATGTGCGATTCAGCTATATTATCAATTTTCGTGAGTTCTGGATACTTGCCATAGCAGCAAATAAATCTTCTCTGATAAGAACCCAGTATAATTTAAAAAAAAATGCAATGAAACCATCTAGGCCTGGGCTGCCTTGATTATCTATCTGGAACACTGCTTCCCTGACTTGATCTATCTGAAATGGTTTTTCGAGCTCCAATCTAGCATTCATTTTATAATAAACGTTAGGGAACTGCGACTTGATGGATGAGTTGTTAAATAAGTTAGAATAACATGAGATTGCTTCCCTTCTTAGTTGTTCAGTTGAGCCAGTGATGTTTCCTTCGTTGTGCGGCATTTGATTTGACTTGATTTTTGGTCTTTTGTCTACTATTTTTGAGTGGAAAGATCTTGTTTCCTTATCCCTTTGGTAAACCATCTGTATTTTCTTTGCTGAATGTTTGTACGACTTTATTCTGTAATGCATTGGCTAGTTTTTCCACTCCCTCTTTATATTGCCTTTGAATTGCTGCATCGTTAAGATTCTCCAGTAGTTCCTGGTATCATAAGTTGTTTTCCTTTCTTAGCTAGTCGTATGCGTTGGAAAATTTTGTTTTGTTATGATGCCATATTTTGAGTTCCATTTTTACTGCTTTAAACATTTGCATTATGTTGGAAAGGGGTTTCCATAAAATAGATTTTTGAAACTATCTTCAACAATCTCCTTGTAGCCATCTTATCCACACCATGCATCACTATATTTAAACGGGTAATTTTTTGACAGAACTATTCATTTCTTGGATGGAAAAAAATGACTGTTGTCACTAGATGAATAATTGGCAAATTGGATTATGAACGATGGAAATTCATTATAGCATTTACAGTCAATAAGAAAAACGATCTATTTTATCGTGAATGTTATAATCGCTTCCACCCCTCCAAGTGCAGAGCTAACAACACATTTTAGAAAATTGCTGTTTGCGAATAAGTTAGCGATTCCATTATTTAATATCTCAGGGTTGTATAGTGTAGCATTGAAATCACTAGTTATAATCCATGGTACGTTGATGTTTGTAGCTTGCATTTTGATGTGGTCCCAAATTAATCTTCTATTTTCTACGTCATTCTTTGCATGTATCACTGTGCAGATCATTGTAAGCCCACCTACATGTGTGAGTCGACATGTAATGAATTGATCTGACTTATGCAACACAGAATTGCGCCATTTTTAGGACCCAAATTAGCAATATTCTTCCTTTATTATGCTCATCATTGTCATGTACATATTCAATTCTGGATGTATTCCTCTGACTATGTTTGGTATCTTATTTGCTATTAATTTATGTTCAAGAGGGGCAATAAATGAGATTTTTACTACTCGTAAATTAGCAGATATATAATTATTTAGAGGCGGTGTTCAATCCCCTCACGTTCCAGAAGTGCATAGACATTACTGAGAAATATTTGGTTCGCCCCCCGTTCCTGGGTGAGAAGCTGACCCATTTATCTTCGTTCCTTTTGTCTTTCTTCTTTTGCTTTAATTTGGCTAACTATGTTGCTCCGTGCAGGGTTCGCCATGAAGTTTTCTGCTTGTGTGGCCTTGGACGTCGAAAGGTATATCTTCTTGTCTTATCCTTCTATTTCCCTTCAATCTTCTTTTAATAGAAATTGTAGAGTTTGTTTCAACATTCATAACATCGTCTTCAGGTTCTACTGTTTGGTGAGATTTTCCTTCTTGCATGCTCTAACTAGTGTTGTCTGGACTAGTGTTCTCGCCTACCACAGCTTGCTGCTACTGACTTATTTCCTCTAGCAAGGCAAGCTTTGAAGTCATTATTTGTTTTGCTATCAAATTATGTTCGTTTTCGTCAAAAATGTCTATTTGATATGAATTTGATTGAGTTGTGCGCCTGAACTGAACTGCCTTGTATAATTGGGACCGTACTATTATTTCATACTATGTTTGGCTGCATTTGATATTGTTTTCTTTTAAACTTTGTTGACTGTTTTCTCTTTGCACTCCATCATTGTTTAAGTTGTTTGTTTCATGCTTGCTGTTACTTTTCCTTGTGCTACCTGAGTTATTTCTTCAACTTCTGTTCTCCGTGTAGTTGTTTATTGGTGTTATTTGTTCTCTTGTCAATGTCCATATTTCCATTGTCTCCTTCCTTTTGTACTTGTTTTAGCACCCATGTTTTCTCAAATGCAGAATATTTCACGTTATGACAGAAGCTCCTAATTTTGACAAAGCCCTGGAGTCCATCTCTTCATCATTATGAGTTGTTTTTAGCAAAAGTATGGACCTTCTTCAAGTACTCGGTCACAATCCTCTTTGATATCAAATTTAATTACATAACAGTAGTTATCTTTTGTAAAAATATGAAACACACTGGCTGGCTTTCAAACATGGAAAATATATGCCTCCTATTGTTTAGGGGTCAATTACACCACCGAGTTCGACATTTCTGCTTATTTAAGATTTGTTTTGATCACTAGCTAAAAAAAAGGGCAGAGATCGGACCTGGTTACTTGTGATTATTTCCTTTTAAGAGTGAATGGTTGGTATGTTGGCTTAGGTGCACAACAACAGGGTAAAATAGTGGATTTCCAAATTTTTAACTTTTATTAAATTGCAACAGATCATTTTGTGTTTGTGGAGTTAATATTTTGTTTATGCTAAATAAAATTTAATATTTAATTAACGAAAGAGCTAAAATATTTAATGATTGTTAATGTTTAAAATAATATTTGTTAATAATTTAATTAAAAATTAATTTATTATTTTAATTTTATATTTTAATATTTTATATTCACAATATGAACATCACAACTATATAAATAAATATATAAACTATCTTAGAGGTTCAGGCGAAAAATTGACTACTGTGCTACATTATATCAATGCGGTGTAAATTATGTCAATGTAATGTCATAAAATAAATCATTTGTTATTATATTTATATAAAAAATTAATATGAAAGTAATTTTCCTTCATTCATTAGAATTTTTTATACTATTTAATTATATCTATGTATATATGTTTAAAATATATATATGAGAATAATTTAAATTATACATATAGTATTATAATATATTATTTACTGTAATGTTGAATAACAATACACACACACACACACACACACACACACTATATATATATATAAAATTACTAATTTATATGTTAGGACATTTATATAAAACAATTTAAAATTCAAGATTTTAAATCTTTTACAAAAAGTATTGTTGCAGCCACTAGCAAGAAAATATCTTATGTGTGTGTATAATTCGACCGAATAATTAAAAGTATTTTGAAAAATACAGAACTTTAATTTCAAAATGTTTTTGACTTGTAAAATATATATAAAATATAAAAATATCTATGTTGCTGAGATCTAAAAAATAATAATTCTATTTGTTTTATTTTAAATATCTATATGGATATTATACACACACATACACACTTGAACACATATACACACATGAATACATACATACATATATATATATATATATATATATATATATATATATATATATATAAACTCGTCTTTTGGCAAGGTACATAGGCGGATTTAAACAAATAGACTTCACGATTATCAAGGTCGATAAGTACAATGCAGTGATTGGAGGCCCATAAATCAAGTACAGTTGATTATATGAAGTCAGAACTGAACGGAGTTGGAAGATAGACGATGCAAGATGTTAGAAATATAGAAAATAAGATAGATGGTCAAGGGATCGGCATAGCAAGGAGAATTAGTAGGGATTGGCATGACTATTTGAGTGGATAGTCAACATAGATGACATAATGGAGGGATCGACATTGCTTATAATGGAGAGATCGGCGTTGTTAATGATAGATGAGTCGGCATAGGTGGTGATGCTTGGATCGACATGGTTAGTTGGTACTCAAGGGGTCAGCATATCATTTAGGACGAGGAGGAATCGGTATAACACGATGGAGGGTGATGGATTGGCATAGTTCTATGATGCAAGAAGGGTCGGCATAGCTTGGATCGGCAAGGGATGAAAGTACAAGAGGGTCGACATAGACGAAGGCAAAGGGATTGGCATGCTTTGTTGGTTTAGGAAGCAACGAAGTATGGATCGGCATGGTAGAGGCAATATATGGATCGGCAGATTGGTTGTACAAGGGATCGGTATGGATGGAGGCATATGGCTCGACGTAGAAAAGGCAAGTTGGTTCGACGTGTGCTTACCTGGAGGGTTTGACATATCATAAAAAGAGGGGGATCGACATTCTCCTATGGGTCGTCACACTCCATAGGGTTCGACATTCCAGGGATAGTCTTGCATTCAACTATCAGTAATTCGAGCTTCTTTGACCCGAGCGAAATGAAATTTATGGATTAAGTATATTTTGTTATGAAGAATCTGTCATAGAAGTCACTGTCCAAAAATCAACCAAGGAAGGGATCGGTACCAATCTCTTTCCTTTAGGATTTAGGCCTAACGACCCCTATGGTGGGCCCATATGGATAAGAGGTTCCTGTACCCGAAGTTCCACTATAAATGCACCAGGCACCGCTTCAGAAGTGAGAGGGGTCATTCTGCTTCTCTTTATCTTCTACCTAGGCAATACTCTGCCATTTTTACTCTTGAATTTCACAAACTTGTAACTGTAATCAGCAGTATAATCTAATAAAAATCTTTGACGTAGACGTGGGCCAGAGTCAGCCGAACCTCTATAAATTTCATTGTTCTTGATTTCTATGTCGATTTGATTATTATTTTGATATATTCCTCTGTTTTAATTTAGTTTCTTCATTTACTTCTCTACATAAACATGTTCTTGGGTATTGGTGGTCAATTTTGATGCCAACAATATATATATATATATATATATATATATATATATTACATATATATAAATGTATGCATGTATGTAATCTTTTAAAACTTGAAATGTAACGACCCGTATTTTACGTGTCGATAAATCGTAGAATTTACAGGTCGTTAGTGTTGTTTATGTTGTCTCTAGCCTGAGTCGTATAGGAAGTTAACTCGTGTGTTAAGTGTTGAGTCGTTAACGAGTTAACTAGTGGACCGAGTTGAGAATCTGACCGACTCATAGAGGTAGCGACCTATAGGTTTGGCCGAGTTAGTGAGTTGCCGAGTTAGTGGGTTAAGAAGATGGCCGACTCATAGAAGACCGACCCATAGGTGTTGACCGACTCATAGAGTGACCGGCTTAAGGCATGGCCGAGCCAAGGAGATCGCCGATTTAGTAGTTGGCCGACTCATAAGGGATGCCGACTCATGGGTTAGCGGCTTAAGGGGTTAAGGCTTAGGTCGTGGGTAGCTGAGTCGGCAGGGTCTTGAGTCGTAAGTCGTCGGAACTTAGGCTAGGTGATGAGTCGTAGGGGTTGTTGAGTCGTGTGCATGCTATGCCGTGTGTGTGTTGTGTCGTATTTGCCTTGAGCTGCGTTGAGTCGTGAGTCGTAGTGGCTTGAGTCGTTAGTCATGAGTCGTGGACGACTCATAGGGGCGGACGACTCATGGGGAATTTCAGCCTATAAATAGAGGGGTTTGGCTCACTTTTTGGCACCGGATTTTGAAGCGACGAAGTGCTGCCATTTTGAGAGCTCGACTACAACATTTCTTCATCTCCTTTTCTCCATTTCAATTTAGTTCTAACATCCATCCAAGATCGAAGATCCAAGAGCCAAAGTTGAAGATCTTCATCCAACCAAGCTAGATTTCATCGTTTCAAGCGGGATTTCGACGAATCAAGCTTGAACCCCTGCTGTCCAGATCTGAAAATTGATAGTTTTTGAAGTGTTTGGGTGATTCGGTGAGTGGTGGTTATCTCTCACGCGGACCCAAAGGAGTATATTGGTTTGGTGGTTTGTTGGAGTATTGTAGATAGTGATTTTATGCATTTTTCCTTAGATCTAAGTATAGATCCATTACTTATGAAGATGTTTGCTTTTGCAAGTTCATTCATCAAGTTGTAGGGACAAAACCCATGATTTATATTTGTTAGATCTATGCTAAAAACCCATGATTCATGTATGATAGATCTATTCTCATTTATTTACGAAATTGCCATTTTAGTTATAAATGCCAATTTAGATCTTGATTGACTACTTATTTGTTTGGATTAATGTTTGCCTTGTTTGATTGTTGTGAATGAGTTATCTAGTTGATAGATTTGGACAAGTATGGTCAAAGACGATTCAAAAGCTACGGAAGAGGCTCTTGAATGGTGAAAGTTGCTTAAGGCATATGTAGTGGATGTTGACGCTCATATGTATGGATTGGATGATGTTGAGATGGAATTTTGCCATGATGCGATGAGGCAAACCATGATGTTAAGATGAGCCTTTGCTAAGATGAAGATGAGGCGAGGCATGATATGATGTAACCTTGGTATAATCGAAAAGGATTACTCCAAGCATGTTGATAACTTGAAGGGTAGTTCGAGTTGATGGATAATGGATGGCTCAAGAGGTAGTTTGGGCTAGGCTGAGAATAGTCGTCAAGGAGGATGACTAGAAGGCTTGGATTTCGTCGTTGTTGAAGGTTCTAGCAGACTCAAAGCAAGAGTACAAGGGTTGCCCTAAAGACTACAGGTAGGTGGTCTGGACACCCTAAAGACTACAGGTAGGTGGTCGAGTACTCTGGGTAGTTGCGAAAATTCCTAGGCACGGGTCATGATGACGTGCGGAGTTATGTCTAGAACCGAGGTTACCATTAGCCCTTGATAGATGGCTCAGGAAGGAGCCGGTCATTCAATTAACGGTGATTTCGAAGCAAGGTTAACAGTGATAGCCAGAGTCATGGATGTTTGGACGTTTGGTTGTATCATCATTCGGTCTCAAGAGCGGTGTTTTCTGGGTGCTTATCTGATCTTGGTTTAGGCCTTGGGGTTTGTATTTGGAAAACATCGACCTTGACTCGAGTGATTATTGCTTTACTTTAATTGCTTGCTATGTTATGCTTGCTTCTCCTTAATGTGTGTCTGGGAGCTATCACTGTAGAAAGAGGTGGAGTGGGATGGTTTGGTTCCTATTCCTTTTATCCCTTATACTCTTTTGGTATGTTTGATAGTTGATTTACTGCTCACTAAGACTTTGTCTGACTCAAGGTTTTATGTCTCCTCTTATTACCTTGGGCTGCTCATCCATGTTGGGATGGGCAGACTAGGTAGCAGGTGACAGGTGTTGTTCATGGAGGTTTACGCTGATGACAACGAAGAAGAGCAGGAGGCTTTTGCATATTATTTCTTATTATATGTACTGGATATTCCGCTGCTGTATTTGATTGAGTGTTATGTAGTGAGGCTTTGATGTATGGATGATTCATATGTTTGTATAAAACTATTATGATGCTTATATGATGATGTCATGTTCTATGGAGCTTCACTATATTATATTTCTCTATTGTATTTTGTTCATGCGCTGTGAGTTGTACGATAGAGTTTGCTGTTTTTTTTTACCCTGACTATCGTCCATGGCTGCCTGGCACGCCCTTCAGCGCACATTTCTCCTTGTTATGGTGCGGGAGTCATGGGCGGTCGTCACATTTGGTATCAGAGCTTTGGTTAATCGATTTTAGTCAACGCTCGCTGACGTAACTACGTATGAGAGACGTAATTGTATTTTGATGGATGATTACTATATATAATATAGTAGCTTAGAAGGATTTGAACTCCTTATGCAGTTGTTTCTTAAGGTGTTCTAAATCATTCCTTTTTGTAGATATTAAGGATGAGTCGAAGTGAGAGGCAAACTGCGAGGGAAAGCCGTGCTACTAGGGAAGCTGTTGATTATGCTCCTATGTTTGAGGCCATGATGACTTCGATCATGAGGAGAATACCAGCTTCAGGATCATCAGTGGATGTGGGAGTTCAAGTTCAAGCTCCAAGACCAGTGGATTTTGCTAAGCTTTGCAAGGACTATACTTCTCTTGGAGGAAAGGTTTTCTTGGGAACGGAATCGACCATTGAGGTGCAGAGATGGATTGATGCTTGTCAAAGGATTTTTGGTGACTTGAGAATTGAGGATGCAAATAAGAGGAAGCTCGCATCAAGGCAACTTCAAGGGAGAGCTTCGAATTGGTGGAATTCTATCACCATTGATACTCCGGAGGAGGAGATTACTTGGGAGCAATTCCAAGCTAGATTTGAAGCTAAGTTTATCTCTACAGCTCAGAAATCTATTTTGTTCAAGAAGTTTGTAGAGCTCAAGTAAGGTGGGAGATCGGTCCTTGAGTATGTTTCTGAGTTTGAGGCTTTGTCCAAGTATGCCAGATCGTATATTGATTCTCCCTATCAGAAGAATGAGAAGTTTGTGACAGGCTTGGACACTTATCTTGGGAGACAGTTGGTGGATCATTTGGACGATCCGTTTGAGAAGCTTGTGGAGAAAGCTCTCAGGCATGAGAGTTTGTTTCCTAGGGAGAGTTCTGTTATTGCTGTGACCAAGGAAGAGTCTAAACCACAGCAGGGTGGAAACAAGAAGAGGAAGCAGCAGCAGCAGAAGGGTAAGGATGGCCAGAAGAAGCCGAAGGGTGAAGTGACCTGCTACAACTGTCAGCAGAAGGGTCATCTCTTCAGAGATTGCAAGAATCCCAAGGTGCCGGGAAAGTGTTATAACTGTGATAAGCTGGGACATATCAAGAAGAATTGTCCAGAGCCGAGGAAGGACAGGCAGATTGTGCAAGCTTATGCTATGGGGGCTGTGCCGTCGTCTTCAAAAGCTCCTACTGCTGAAGAGAAGGGGAAGAGTGTGGTGGTTCAAGGTACTCTTTCCATTTGTGGTGTTCCAGTTAGAGTGTTGTTTGATACTGGAGCGTCGCATTCTTTTGTTTGTGATGATCTTGTAGGCCGGCTAGGTTTGAAACCGGATATTGTTGATAGGCCATTGGTTGTGACTAATCCAGTTGGGGGTTCGTCATGTTTGTGTATGATATGCCGTAGTCTAGTTGTGTCGAGTCATGATTGCTCTTTTGCTTGTGATTGCTTTGTTCTAAACTTTGCGGGGTTCGGAATTATTTTGGGTATGGACTGGCTTAGAAAGTATGCGGCAAGGATTGATTGTGAGAGGCTGGAGGTGACAGTCGGGAATGTGGAAGGGCGAAAGGTTGTGATACGATGTAAGCATGAAGAAGGCGTCTTCATGAGCTTCATGTATTCGCTGGTTGTTCCACGGGATGGACTGTCATCGGTGCCTATTGTGAATGGATTTGATGATGTCTTTGATGAAGTCAAAGGGTTACTGCCACATAGAGAGATTGAGTTTTGTATCGATCTAGTTAAGGGAGCCAGACCTGTTGTGATGCCTCTTAGGCGGATGGCGCCTAGGGAACAGCAAGAGCTGAAGGTGCAAGTTGATGACCTTTTACAGAAAGGATTCATTCAACGTAGTGTGTCCGAATGGGGTGCACCAGTTGTGTTCGCAACCAAAGCGGATGGATCGTTGAGGTTGTGTGTGGATTATCGTGAGCTGAATAAGGTGACTAAGAAGAACAAGTATCCATTGCCGAGAATAGATGACTTGTTTGATCAGCTTCACGAGGCTAAGGTGTTTTCTCAGATGGATTTGGCAACGGGATTTCACCAGTTGAGAGTGGCTAAGGATAGTGTGCCGAAGACTGCTTTTAGGACACCATCCGGATTTTATGAGTGGCTGGTAATGCCGTTTGGATTGACCAACGCACCAGCATATTTTGTGGATCTTATGAATAGAGTGTTCAGAGATCAGTTGAATAAGTTCGTGCTTGTGTTCGTGGATGATATTCTGATTTATTCCAGAACTGAAGAAGAGCACAAGACGCACTAGAGTATTGTTTTGGAAATCTTGCGGAAACATCAGTTGAAGGCTAAGTTTTCGAAGTGTCACTTCTGGAAGAGTGAAGTGAGGTTCTTAGGCCATGTTATCTCTGGAAATGGAATCGCGGTTGATCCCGCTAAGGTGGCAGCGATCCAGGATTGGGTTAGACCTAAGAATGCATCCGATGTGAGAAGCTTTCTGGGATTAGCAGGATATTATCGTCGGTTTATCAAAGACTTTTCCAAGATAGCTGCACCGTTAACAGGATTGACGAAGAAGAACCAGGTGTTCAGATGGGATGATAAGTGTGAGCAAGCTTTCGTAATCCTAAAAGAGCGACTAATAAGTGCTCCTGTTTTAACTATTCCAAGTGGGAATGATGAGATGGTGGTTTACACCGATGCATGTGGTACTGGACTTGGAGCAGTGCTGATGCAGAAGGATAAAGTTGTTTCATATGCTAGTCGACAACTGAAGCCGCATGAAAGGAATTACCCGACTCATGATTTGGAGTTAGCGGCGATTGTTTTTGCTTTGAAGATGTGGAGACATTACCTATTGGGAGTTCGATTCGAGTTGTTTACGGATCATAAGTCGTTGAAGTATCTGTTCTCCCAAAAGGATTTGAATCTCCGACAGCAGCGGTGGCTAGAGTTTTTAGCATCATATGATTTTGGTATAGCCTATACTCCGGGAAAAGGCAACGCAGTGGCAGATGCGTTAAGTCGAAGACATGCAGGATTGGGAGCCATGTTTTCGGAATGGAAGGGTCTAGAGTATTTGGCTGAATTTGACTTCAGGCCTAGATGTGAATTGGAACCTGAGATGTTGGCAAACTTATCGATAAGGCCTACTCTTGTGGAGAGAATTGGCGAGAGCCAAAAGCGAGACGATAAGCTTGTCAAGATTATCCGAGATTTGGAATATGGATTGAATCCAAAAAAGGATAAAGGATTTGAAGTCGATCGAGAGGGTTGGCTTCGAAAGCAAGGACGACTAGTTGTTCCCGATGTGGATGGATTGAGAGATGAAGTTCTTAGGGAAAGTCATCACTCGAAGTTGACAATTCATCCAGGTGGAAATAAGATGTATCGGGATATGAAGAGAACCTATTATTGGGAAGGTATGAAGAAGGATGTTGGAAATTTTATTTCCAAGTGTATGAACTGCCAGTTGGTGAAAGCTGAGCAAAAGAAGCCCAGTGGATTACTTCAGCCATTAGAGGTTCCTACATGGAAGTGGGAGCAAGTGTCGATGGATTTTATCGATGGTCTACCTAGAACCAGGACAGGGAATGAAGGGATTTGGGTCATTGTAGATCGTTTGACTAAGAGTGCAAGGTTCATTCCTGTTCGATCAACTAGGACTGCATCGAAGTTGGCTGAGTTGTATGTTAAGTGGATTGTTCGATTCCATGGTGTTCCGAAGAGTATAGTGAGCGATCGAGACCCATTGTTCACTAGTGGATTTTGGAAGAGCTTCCAGGAAGTTTTGGGAACTAAGTTGTGTTTGAGTACAGCTTACCACCCTCAAACAGATGGTCAGACTGAGAGAGTCAACCGAGTTTTGGAAGATCTCCTCAGAGCATGTGTTTTGGATTTCGAAGGATCGTGGGAAGATCATCTTCATTTGGTGGAGTTTGCGTACAATAACAGTTACCAGTCAAGTATTGGTATGGCACCATATGAAGCACTGTATGGAAGACCGTGTAACTCTCCGACATGTTGGTTGGAAACTGGAGAAAAACTGATACTTGGGCCAGAGATGATTCGACGGACTTCGGATTGTATAGGGATCATTCGGCAACGAATGAAGGCAGCCCAAGATCGTCAGAAAAGTTATGCCAATAATCGTCGTAAGGATTTGGAATTCGACGTAGGTGATATGGTTTTTGTGAAGATTTCTCCTCTGAAGAATGTTATTCGATTTGGAAAGAAAGGAAAGTTAACTCCGAGATTTGTTGGACCATTCCCGATTATCGAGCGAATTGGAAAGCTCGCTTATAGATTGGAGTTACCGGAAAAGATGGCGGGTGTGCACAGTGTTTTCCATGTATCTTATCTACGGAAGTATGTGCATGACCCAACTGCAGTGGTTTCTGCTGATAGCTGTGAAGACTTGGAGGTTGATCCAGTTGTTACGAGACCTCGCAAGCCGCTTCGTGTTGTTGAAACCGACACGAAACAGCTTAGGAGGAAGACGATTACGTTGCTCAAGGTACAATGGAGTGATGATGTTGACGACTGTACGTGGGAGGAGGAAGAGAGGATGAAAGCTGCTCATCCTGAACTCTTCGAGGTATGGCCCTAAGGTGTCGTGACATCTCATGAATTTGTAACTTGTTCTAAGTCTTAGAATTCTGCATGCTAGGATAGTAATTGGATGCATGGTTTGTTGATTGCTATGGATGGTAGACATGCAGAATAGTTTTGGTTGCTCTTGTTTGTTTGGAATTTCGGAGGCGAAATTCCTAAGGGGGAGAGAATGTAACGACCCGTATTTTACGTGTCGATAAATCGTAGAATTTACAGGTCGTTAGTGTTGTTTATGTTGTCTCTAGCCTGAGTCGTATAGGAAGTTAACTCGTGTGTTAAGTGTTGAGTCGTTAACGAGTTAACTAGTGGACCGAGTTGAGAATCTGACCGACTCATAGAGGTAGCGACCTATAGGTTTGGCCGAGTTAGTGAGTTGCCGAGTTAGTGGGTTAAGAAGATGGCCGACTCATAGAAGACCGACCCATAGGTGTTGACCGACTCATAGAGTGACCGGCTTAAGGCATGGCCGAGCCAAGGAGATCGCCGATTTAGTAGTTGGCCGACTCATAAGGGATGCCGACTCATGGGTTAGCGGCTTAAGGGGTTAAGGCTTAGGTCGTGGGTAGCTGAGTCGGCAGGGTCTTGAGTCGTAAGTCGTCGGAACTTAGGCTAGGTGATGAGTCGTAGGGGTTGTTGAGTCGTGTGCATGCTGTGCCGTGTGTGTGTTGTGTCGTATTTGCCTTGAGCTGCGTTGAGTCGTGAGTCGTAGTGGCTTGAGTCGTGAGTCATGAGTCGTGGACGACTCATAGGGGCGGACGACTCATGGGGAATTTCAGCCTATAAATAGAGGGGTTTGGCTCACTTTTTGGCACCGGATTTTGAAGCGACGAAGTGCTGCCATTTTGAGAGCTCGACTACAACATTTCTTCATCTCCTTTTCTCCATTTCAATTTAGTTCTAACATCCATCCAAGATCGAAGATCCAAGAGCCAAAGTTGAAGATCTTCATCCAACCAAGCTAGATTTCATCGTTTCAAGCGGGATTTCGACGAATCAAGCTTGAACCCCTGCTGTCCAGATCTGAAAATTGATAGTTTTTGAAGTGTTTGGGTGATTCGGTGAGTGGTGGTTATCTCTCACGTGGACCCAAAGGAGTATATTGGTTTGGTGGTTTGTTGGAGTATTGTAGATAGTGATTTTATGCATTTTTCCTTAGATCTAAGTATAGATCCATTACTTATGAAGATGTTTGCTTTTGCAAGTTCATTCATCAAGTTGTAGGGACAAAACCCATGATTTATATTTGTTAGATCTATGCTAAAAACCCATGATTCATGTATGATAGATCTATTCTCATTTATTTACGAAATTGCCATTTTAGTTATAAATGCCAATTTAGATCTTGATTGACTACTTATTTGTTTGGATTAATGTTTGCCTTGTTTGATTGTTGTGAATGAGTTATCTAGTTGATAGATTTGGACAAGTATGGTCAAAGACGATTCAAAAGCTACGGAAGAGGCTCTTGAATGGTGAAAGTTGCTTAAGGCATATGTAGTGGATGTTGACGCTCATATGTATGGATTGGATGATGTTGAGATGGAATTTTGCCATGATGCGATGAGGCAAACCATGATGTTAAGATGAGCCTTTGCTAAGATGAAGATGAGGCGAGGCATGATATGATGTAACCTTGGTATAATCGAAAAGGATTACTCCAAGCATGTTGATAACTTGAAGGGTAGTTCGAGTTGATGGATAATGGATGGCTCAAGAGGTAGTTTGGGCTAGGCTGAGAATAGTCGTCAAGGAGGATGACTAGAAGGCTTGGATTTCGTCGTTGTTGAAGGTTCTAGCAGACTCAAAGCAAGAGTACAAGGGTTGCCCTAAAGACTACAGGTAGGTGGTCTGGACACCCTAAAGACTACAGGTAGGTGGTCGAGTACTCTGGGTAGTTGCGAAAATTCCTAGGCACGGGTCATGATGACGTGCGGAGTTATGTCTAGAACCGAGGTTACCATTAGCCCTTGATAGATGGCTCAGGAAGGAGCCGGTCATTCAATTAACGGTGATTTCGAAGCAAGGTTAACAGTGATAGCCAGAGTCATGGATGTTTGGACGTTTGGTTGTATCATCATTCGGTCTCAAGAGCGGTGTTTTCTGGGTGCTTATCTGATCTTGGTTTAGGCCTTGGGGTTTGTATTTGGAAAACATCGACCTTGACTCGAGTGATTATTGCTTTACTTTAATTGCTTGCTATGTTATGCTTGCTTCTCCTTAATGTGTGTCTGGGAGCTATCACTGTAGAAAGAGGTGGAGTGGGATGGTTTGGTTCCTATTCCTTTTATCCCTTATACTCTTTTGGTATGTTTGATAGTTGATTTACTGCTCACTAAGACTTTGTCTGACTCAAGGTTTTATGTCTCCTCTTATTACCTTGGGCTGCTCATCCATGTTGGGATGGGCAGACTAGGTAGCAGGTGACAGGTGTTGTTCATGGAGGTTTACGCTGATGACAACGAAGAAGAGCAGGAGGCTTTTGCATATTATTTCTTATTATATGTACTGGATATTCCGCTGCTGTATTTGATTGAGTGTTATGTAGTGAGGCTTTGATGTATGGATGATTCATATGTTTGTATAAAACTATTATGATGCTTATATGATGATGTCCTGTTCTATGGAGCTTCACTATATTATATTTCTCTATTGTATTTTGTTCATGCGCTGTGAGTTGTACGATAGAGTTTGCTGTTTTTTTTTTACCCTGACTATCGTCCATGGCTGCCTGGCACGCCCTTCAGCGCACATTTCTCCTTGTTATGGTGCGGGAGTCATGGGCGGTCGTCACATTTGGTATCAGAGCTTTGGTTAATCGATTTTAGTCAACGCTCGCTGACGTAACTACGTATGAGAGACGTAATTGTATTTTGATGGATGATTACTATATATAATATAGTAGCTTAGAAGGATTTGAACTCCTTATGCAGTTGTTTCTTAAGGTGTTCTAAATCATTCCTTTTTGTAGATATTAAGGATGAGTCGAAGTGAGAGGCAAACTGCGAGGGAAAGCCGTGCTACTAGGGAAGCTGTTGATTATGCTCCTATGTTTGAGGCCATGATGACTTCGATCATGAGGAGAATACCAGCTTCAGGATCATCAGTGGATGTGGGAGTTCAAGTTCAAGCTCCAAGACCAGTGGATTTTGCTAAGCTTTGCAAGGACTATACTTCTCTTGGAGGAAAGGTTTTCTTGGGAACGGAATCGACCATTGAGGTGCAGAGATGGATTGATGCTTGTCAAAGGATTTTTGGTGACTTGAGAATTGAGGATGCAAATAAGAGGAAGCTCGCATCAAGGCAACTTCAAGGGAGAGCTTCGGATTGGTGGAATTCTATCACCATTGATACTCCGGAGGAGGAGATTACTTGGGAGCAATTCCAAGCTAGATTTGAAGCTAAGTTTATCTCTACAGCTCAGAAATCTGTTTTGTTCAAGAAGTTTGTAGAGCTCAAGTAAGGTGGGAGATCGGTCCTTGAGTATGTTTCTGAGTTTGAGGCTTTGTCCAAGTATGCCAGATCGTATATTGATTCTCCCTATCAGAAGAATGAGAAGTTTGTGACAGGCTTGGACACTTATCTTGGGAGACAGTTGGTGGATCATTTGGACGATCCGTTTGAGAAGCTTGTGGAGAAAGCTCTCAGGCATGAGAGTTTGTTTCCTAGGGAGAGTTCTGTTATTGCTGTGACCAAGGAAGAGTCTAAACCACAGCAGGGTGGAAACAAGAAGAGGAAGCAGCAGCAGCAGAAGGGTAAGGATGGCCAGAAGAAGCCGAAGGGTGAAGTGACCTGCTACAACTGTCAGCAGAAGGGTCATCTCTTCAGAGATTGCAAGAATCCCAAGGTGCCGGGAAAGTGTTATAACTGTGATAAGCTGGGACATATCAAGAAGAATTGTCCAGAGCCGAGGAAGGACAGGCAGATTGTGCAAGCTTATGCTATGGGGGCTGTGCCGTCGTCTTCAAAAGCTCCTACTGCTGAAGAGAAGGGGAAGAGTGTGGTGGTTCAAGGTACTCTTTCCATTTGTGGTGTTCCAGTTAGAGTGTTGTTTGATACTGGAGCGTCGCATTCTTTTGTTTGTGATGATCTTGTAGGCCGGCTAGGTTTGAAACCGGATATTGTTGATAGGCCATTGGTTGTGACTAATCCAGTTGGGGGTTCGTCATGTTTGTGTATGATATGCCGTAGTCTAGTTGTGTCGAGTCATGATTGCTCTTTTGCTTGTGATTGCTTTGTTCTAAACTTTGCGGGGTTCGGAATTATTTTGGGTATGGACTGGCTTAGAAAGTATGCGGCAAGGATTGATTGTGAGAGGCTGGAGGTGACAGTCGGGAATGTGGAAGGGCGAAAGGTTGTGATACGATGTAAGCATGAAGAAGGCGTCTTCATGAGCTTCATGTATTCGCTGGTTGTTCCACGGGATGGACTGTCATCGGTGCCTATTGTGAATGGATTTGATGATGTCTTTGATGAAGTCAAAGGGTTACTGCCGCATAGAGAGATTGAGTTTTGTATCGATCTAGTTGAGGGAGCCAGACCTGTTGTGATGCCTCTTAGGCGGATGGCGCCTAGGGAACAGCAAGAGCTGAAGGTGCAAGTTGATGACCTTTTACAGAAAGGATTCATTCAACGTAGTGTGTCCGAATGGGGTGCACCAGTTGTGTTCGCAACCAAAGCGGATGGATCGTTGAGGTTGTGTGTGGATTATCGTGAGCTGAATAAGGTGACTAAGAAGAACAAGTATCCATTGCCGAGAATAGATGACTTGTTTGATCAGCTTCACGAGGCTAAGGTGTTTTCTCAGATGGATTTGGCAACGGGATTTCACCAGTTGAGAGTGGCTAAGGATAGTGTGCCGAAGACTGCTTTTAGGACACCATCCGGATTTTATGAGTGGCTGGTAATGCCGTTTGGATTGACCAACGCACCAGCATATTTTGTGGATCTTATGAATAGAGTGTTCAGAGATCAGTTGAATAAGTTCGTGCTTGTGTTCGTGGATGATATTCTGATTTATTCCAGAACTGAAGAAGAGCACAAGACGCACTAGAGTATTGTTTTGGAAATCTTGCGGAAACATCAGTTGAAGGCTAAGTTTTCGAAGTGTCACTTCTGGAAGAGTGAAGTGAGGTTCTTAGGCCATGTTATCTCTGGAAATGGAATCGCGGTTGATCCCGCTAAGGTGGCAGCGATCCAGGATTGGGTTAGACCTAAGAATGCATCCGATGTGAGAAGCTTTCTGGGATTAGCAGGATATTATCGTCGGTTTATCAAAGACTTTTCCAAGATAGCTGCACCGTTAACAGGATTGACGAAGAAGAACCAGGTGTTCAGATGGGATGATAAGTGTGAGCAAGCTTTCGTAATCCTAAAAGAGCGACTAATAAGTGCTCCTGTTTTAACTATTCCAAGTGGGAATGATGAGATGGTGGTTTACACCGATGCATGTGGTACTGGACTTGGAGCAGTGCTGATGCAGAAGGATAAAGTTGTTTCATATGCTAGTCGACAACTGAAGCCGCATGAAAGGAATTACCCGACTCATGATTTGGAGTTAGCGGCGATTGTTTTTGCTTTGAAGATGTGGAGACATTACCTATTGGGAGTTCGATTCGAGTTGTTTACGGATCATAAGTCGTTGAAGTATCTGTTCTCCCAAAAGGATTTGAATCTCCGACAGCAGCGGTGGCTAGAGTTTTTAGCATCATATGATTTTGGTATAGCCTATACTCCGGGAAAAGGCAACGCAGTGGCAGATGCGTTAAGTCGAAGACATGCAGGATTGGGAGCCATGTTTTCGGAATGGAAGGGTCTAGAGTATTTGGCTGAATTTGACTTCAGGCCTAGATGTGAATTGGAACCTGAGATGTTGGCAAACTTATCGATAAGGCCTACTCTTGTGGAGAGAATTGGCGAGAGCCAAAAGCGAGACGATAAGCTTGTCAAGATTATCCGAGATTTGGAATATGGATTGAATCCAAAAAAGGATAAAGGATTTGAAGTCGATCGAGAGGGTTGGCTTCGAAAGCAAGGACGACTAGTTGTTCCCGATGTGGATGGATTGAGAGATGAAGTTCTTAGGGAAAGTCATCACTCGAAGTTGACAATTCATCCAGGTGGAAATAAGATGTATCGGGATATGAAGAGAACCTATTATTGGGAAGGTATGAAGAAGGATGTTGGAAATTTTATTTCCAAGTGTATGAACTGCCAGTTGGTGAAAGCTGAGCAAAAGAAGCCCAGTGGATTACTTCAGCCATTAGAGGTTCCTACATGGAAGTGGGAGCAAGTGTCGATGGATTTTATCGATGGTCTACCTAGAACCAGGACAGGGAATGAAGGGATTTGGGTCATTGTAGATCGTTTGACTAAGAGTGCAAGGTTCATTCCTGTTCGATCAACTAGGACTGCATCGAAGTTGGCTGAGTTGTATGTTAAGTGGATTGTTCGATTCCATGGTGTTCCGAAGAGTATAGTGAGCGATCGAGACCCATTGTTCACTAGTGGATTTTGGAAGAGCTTCCAGGAAGTTTTGGGAACTAAGTTGTGTTTGAGTACAGCTTACCACCCTCAAACAGATGGTCAGACTGAGAGAGTCAACCGAGTTTTGGAAGATCTCCTCAGAGCATGTGTTTTGGATTTCGAAGGATCGTGGGAAGATCATCTTCATTTGGTGGAGTTTGCGTACAATAACAGTTACCAGTCAAGTATTGGTATGGCACCATATGAAGCACTGTATGGAAGACCGTGTAACTCTCCGACATGTTGGTTGGAAACTGGAGAAAAACTGATACTTGGGCCAGAGATGATTCGACGGACTTCGGATTGTATAGGGATCATTCGGCAACGAATGAAGGCAGCCCAAGATCGTCAGAAAAGTTATGCCAATAATCGTCGTAAGGATTTGGAATTCGACGTAGGTGATATGGTTTTTGTGAAGATTTCTCCTCTGAAGAATGTTATTCGATTTGGAAAGAAAGGAAAGTTAACTCCGAGATTTGTTGGACCATTCCCGATTATCGAGCGAATTGGAAAGCTCGCTTATAGATTGGAGTTACCGGAAAAGATGGCGGGTGTGCACAGTGTTTTCCATGTATCTTATCTACGGAAGTATGTGCATGACCCAACTGCAGTGGTTTCTGCTGATAGCTGTGAAGACTTGGAGGTTGATCCAGTTGTTACGAGACCTCGCAAGCCGCTTCGTGTTGTTGAAACCGACACGAAACAGCTTAGGAGGAAGACGATTACGTTGCTCAAGGTACAATGGAGTGATGATGTTGACGACTGTACGTGGGAGGAGGAAGAGAGGATGAAAGCTGCTCATCCTGAACTCTTCGAGGTATGGCCCTAAGGTGTCGTGACATCTCATGAATTTGTAACTTGTTCTAAGTCTTAGAATTCTGCATGCTAGGATAGTAATTGGATGCATGGTTTGTTGATTGCTATGGATGGTAGACATGCAGAATAGTTTTGGTTGCTCTTGTTTGTTTGGAATTTCGGAGGCGAAATTCCTAAGGGGGAGAGAATGTAACGACCCGTATTTTACGTGTCGATAAATCGTAGAATTTACAGGTCGTTAGTGTTGTTTATGTTGTCTCTAGCCTGAGTCGTATAGGAAGTTAACTCGTGTGTTAAGTGTTGAGTCGTTAACGAGTTAACTAGTGGACCGAGTTGAGAATCTGACCGACTCATAGAGGTAGCGACCTATAGGTTTGGCCGAGTTAGTGAGTTGCCGAGTTAGTGGGTTAAGAAGATGGCCGACTCATAGAAGACCGACCCATAGGTGTTGACCGACTCATAGAGTGACCGGCTTAAGGCATGGCCGAGCCAAGGAGATCGCCGATTTAGTAGTTGGCCGACTCATAAGGGATGCCGACTCATGGGTTAGCGGCTTAAGGGGTTAAGGCTTAGGTCGTGGGTAGCTGAGTCGGCAGGGTCTTGAGTCGTAAGTCGTCGGAACTTAGGCTAGGTGATGAGTCGTAGGGGTTGTTGAGTCGTGTGCATGCTGTGCCGTGTGTGTGTTGTGTCGTATTTGCCTTGAGCTGCGTTGAGTCGTGAGTCGTAGTGGCTTGAGTCGTGAGTCATGAGTCGTGGACGACTCATAGGGGCGGACGACTCATGGGGAATTTCAGCCTATAAATAGAGGGGTTTGGCTCACTTTTTGGCACCGGATTTTGAAGCGACGAAGTGCTGCCATTTTGAGAGCTCGACTACAACATTTCTTCATCTCCTTTTCTCCATTTCAATTTAGTTCTAACATCCATCCAAGATCGAAGATCCAAGAGCCAAAGTTGAAGATCTTCATCCAACCAAGCTAGATTTCATCGTTTCAAGCGGGATTTCGACGAATCAAGCTTGAACCCCTGCTGTCCAGATCTGAAAATTGATAGTTTTTGAAGTGTTTGGGTGATTCGGTGAGTGGTGGTTATCTCTCACGCGGACCCAAAGGAGTATATTGGTTTGGTGGTTTGTTGGAGTATTGTAGATAGTGATTTTATGCATTTTTCCTTAGATCTAAGTATAGATCCATTACTTATGAAGATGTTTGCTTTTGCAAGTTCATTCATCAAGTTGTAGGGACAAAACCCATGATTTATATTTGTTAGATCTATGCTAAAAACCCATGATTCATGTATGATAGATCTATTCTCATTTATTTACGAAATTGCCATTTTAGTTATAAATGCCAATTTAGATCTTGATTGACTACTTATTTGTTTGGATTAATGTTTGCCTTGTTTGATTGTTGTGAATGAGTTATCTAGTTGATAGATTTGGACAAGTATGGTCAAAGACGATTCAAAAGCTACGGAAGAGGCTCTTGAATGGTGAAAGTTGCTTAAGGCATATGTAGTGGATGTTGACGCTCATATGTATGGATTGGATGATGTTGAGATGGAATTTTGCCATGATGCGATGAGGCAAACCATGATGTTAAGATGAGCCTTTGCTAAGATGAAGATGAGGCGAGGCATGATATGATGTAACCTTGGTATAATCGAAAAGGATTACTCCAAGCATGTTGATAACTTGAAGGGTAGTTCGAGTTGATGGATAATGGATGGCTCAAGAGGTAGTTTGGGCTAGGCTGAGAATAGTCGTCAAGGAGGATGACTAGAAGGCTTGGATTTCGTCGTTGTTGAAGGTTCTAGCAGACTCAAAGCAAGAGTACAAGGGTTGCCCTAAAGACTACAGGTAGGTGGTCTGGACACCCTAAAGACTACAGGTAGGTGGTCGAGTACTCTGGGTAGTTGCGAAAATTCCTAGGCACGGGTCATGATGACGTGCGGAGTTATGTCTAGAACCGAGGTTACCATTAGCCCTTGATAGATGGCTCAGGAAGGAGCCGGTCATTCAATTAACGGTGATTTCGAAGCAAGGTTAACAGTGATAGCCAGAGTCATGGATGTTTGGACGTTTGGTTGTATCATCATTCGGTCTCAAGAGCGGTGTTTTCTGGGTGCTTATCTGATCTTGGTTTAGGCCTTGGGGTTTGTATTTGGAAAACATCGACCTTGACTCGAGTGATTATTGCTTTACTTTAATTGCTTGCTATGTTATGCTTGCTTCTCCTTAATGTGTGTCTGGGAGCTATCACTGTAGAAAGAGGTGGAGTGGGATGGTTTGGTTCCTATTCCTTTTATCCCTTATACTCTTTTGGTATGTTTGATAGTTGATTTACTGCTCACTAAGACTTTGTCTGACTCAAGGTTTTATGTCTCCTCTTATTATCTTGGGCTGCTCATCCATGTTGGGATGGGCAGACTAGGTAGCAGGTGACAGGTGTTGTTCATGGAGGTTTACGCTGATGACAACGAAGAAGAGCAGGAGGCTTTTGCATATTATTTCTTATTATATGTACTGGATATTCCGCTGCTGTATTTGATTGAGTGTTATGTAGTGAGGCTTTGATGTATGGATGATTCATATGTTTGTATAAAACTATTATGATGCTTATATGATGATGTCCTGTTCTATGGAGCTTCACTATATTATATTTCTCTATTGTATTTTGTTCATGCGCTGTGAGTTGTACGATAGAGTTTGCTATTTTTTTTTTACCCTGACTATCGTCCATGGCTGCCTGGCACGCCCTTCAGCGCACATTTCTCCTTGTTATGGTGCGGGAGTCATGGGCGGTCGTCACATTTGGTATCAGAGCTTTGGTTAATCGATTTTAGTCAACGCTCGCTGACGTAACTACGTATGAGAGACGTAATTGTATTTTGATGGATGATTACTATATATAATATAGTAGCTTAGAAGGATTTGAACTCCTTATGCAGTTGTTTCTTAAGGTGTTCTAAATCATTCCTTTTTGTAGATATTAAGGATGAGTCGAAGTGAGAGGCAAACTGCGAGGGAAAGCCGTGCTACTAGGGAAGCTGTTGATTATGCTCCTATGTTTGAGGCCATGATGACTTCGATCATGAGGAGAATACCAGCTTCAGGATCATCAGTGGATGTGGGAGTTCAAGTTCAAGCTCCAAGACCAGTGGATTTTGCTAAGCTTTGCAAGGACTATACTTCTCTTGGAGGAAAGGTTTTCTTGGGAACGGAATCGACCATTGAGGTGCAGAGATGGATTGATGCTTGTCAAAGGATTTTTGGTGACTTGAGAATTGAGGATGCAAATAAGAGGAAGCTCGCATCAAGGCAACTTCAAGGGAGAGCTTCGGATTGGTGGAATTCTATCACCATTGATACTCCGGAGGAGGAGATTACTTGGGAGCAATTCCAAGCTAGATTTGAAGCTAAGTTTATCTCTACAGCTCAGAAATCTGTTTTGTTCAAGAAGTTTGTAGAGCTCAAGTAAGGTGGGAGATCGGTCCTTGAGTATGTTTCTGAGTTTGAGGCTTTGTCCAAGTATGCCAGATCGTATATTGATTCTCCCTATCAGAAGAATGAGAAGTTTGTGACAGGCTTGGACACTTATCTTGGGAGACAGTTGGTGGATCATTTGGACGATCCGTTTGAGAAGCTTGTGGAGAAAGCTCTCAGGCATGAGAGTTTGTTTCCTAGGGAGAGTTCTGTTATTGCTGTGACCAAGGAAGAGTCTAAACCACAGCAGGGTGGAAACAAGAAGAGGAAGCAGCAGCAGCAGAAGGGTAAGGATGGCCAGAAGAAGCCGAAGGGTGAAGTGACCTGCTACAACTGTCAGCAGAAGGGTCATCTCTTCAGAGATTGCAAGAATCCCAAGGTGCCGGGAAAGTGTTATAACTGTGATAAGCTGGGACATATCAAGAAGAATTGTCCAGAGCCGAGGAAGGACAGGCAGATTGTGCAAGCTTATGCTATGGGGGCTGTGCCGTCGTCTTCAAAAGCTCCTACTGCTGAAGAGAAGGGGAAGAGTGTGGTGGTTCAAGGTACTCTTTCCATTTGTGGTGTTCCAGTTAGAGTGTTGTTTGATACTGGAGCGTCGCATTCTTTTGTTTGTGATGATCTTGTAGGCCGGCTAGGTTTGAAACCGGATATTGTTGATAGGCCATTGGTTGTGACTAATCCAGTTGGGGGTTCGTCATGTTTGTGTATGATATGCCGTAGTCTAGTTGTGTCGAGTCATGATTGCTCTTTTGCTTGTGATTGCTTTGTTCTAAACTTTGCGGGGTTCGGAATTATTTTGGGTATGGACTGGCTTAGAAAGTATGCGGCAAGGATTGATTGTGAGAGGCTGGAGGTGACAGTCGGGAATGTGGAAGGGCGAAAGGTTGTGATACGATGTAAGCATGAAGAAGGCGTCTTCATGAGCTTCATGTATTCGCTGGTTGTTCCACGGGATGGACTGTCATCGGTGCCTATTGTGAATGGATTTGATGATGTCTTTGATGAAGTCAAAGGGTTACTGCCGCATAGAGAGATTGAGTTTTGTATCGATCTAGTTGAGGGAGCCAGACCTGTTGTGATGCCTCTTAGGCGGATGGCGCCTAGGGAACAGCAAGAGCTGAAGGTGCAAGTTGATGACCTTTTACAGAAAGGATTCATTCAACGTAGTGTGTCCGAATGGGGTGCACCGGTTGTGTTCGCAACCAAAGCGGATGGATCGTTGAGGTTGTGTGTGGATTATCGTGAGCTGAATAAGGTGACTAAGAAGAACAAGTATCCATTGCCGAGAATAGATGACTTGTTTGATCAGCTTCACGAGGCTAAGGTGTTTTCTCAGATGGATTTGGCAACGGGATTTCACCAGTTGAGAGTGGCTAAGGATAGTGTGCCGAAGACTGCTTTTAGGACACCATCCGGATTTTATGAGTGGCTGGTAATGCCGTTTGGATTGACCAACGCACCAGCATATTTTGTGGATCTTATGAATAGAGTGTTCAGAGATCAGTTGAATAAGTTCGTGCTTGTGTTCGTGGATGATATTCTGATTTATTCCAGAACTGAAGAAGAGCACAAGACGCACTAGAGTATTGTTTTGGAAATCTTGCGGAAACATCAGTTGAAGGCTAAGTTTTCGAAGTGTCACTTCTGGAAGAGTGAAGTGAGGTTCTTAGGCCATGTTATCTCTGGAAATGGAATCGCGGTTGATCCCGCTAAGGTGGCAGCGATCCAGGATTGGGTTAGACCTAAGAATGCATCCGATGTGAGAAGCTTTCTGGGATTAGCAGGATATTATCGTCGGTTTATCAAAGACTTTTCCAAGATAGCTGCACCGTTAACAGGATTGACGAAGAAGAACCAGGTGTTCAGATGGGATGATAAGTGTGAGCAAGCTTTCGTAATCCTAAAAGAGCGACTAATAAGTGCTCCTGTTTTAACTATTCCAAGTGGGAATGATGAGATGGTGGTTTACACCGATGCATGTGGTACTGGACTTGGAGCAGTGCTGATGCAGAAGGATAAAGTTGTTTCATATGCTAGTCGACAACTGAAGCCGCATGAAAGGAATTACCCGACTCATGATTTGGAGTTAGCGGCGATTGTTTTTGCTTTGAAGATGTGGAGACATTACCTATTGGGAGTTCGATTCGAGTTGTTTACGGATCATAAGTCGTTGAAGTATCTGTTCTCCCAAAAGGATTTGAATCTCCGACAGCAGCGGTGGCTAGAGTTTTTAGCATCATATGATTTTGGTATAGCCTATACTCCGGGAAAAGGCAACGCAGTGGCAGATGCGTTAAGTCGAAGACATGCAGGATTGGGAGCCATGTTTTCGGAATGGAAGGGTCTAGAGTATTTGGCTGAATTTGACTTCAGGCCTAGATGTGAATTGGAACCTGAGATGTTGGCAAACTTATCGATAAGGCCTACTCTTGTGGAGAGAATTGGCGAGAGCCAAAAGCGAGACGATAAGCTTGTCAAGATTATCCGAGATTTGGAATATGGATTGAATCCAAAAAAGGATAAAGGATTTGAAGTCGATCGAGAGGGTTGGCTTCGAAAGCAAGGACGACTAGTTGTTCCCGATGTGGATGGATTGAGAGATGAAGTTCTTAGGGAAAGTCATCACTCGAAGTTGACAATTCATCCAGGTGGAAATAAGATGTATCGGGATATGAAGAGAACCTATTATTGGGAAGGTATGAAGAAGGATGTTGGAAATTTTATTTCCAAGTGTATGAACTGCCAGTTGGTGAAAGCTGAGCAAAAGAAGCCCAGTGGATTACTTCAGCCATTAGAGGTTCCTACATGGAAGTGGGAGCAAGTGTCGATGGATTTTATCGATGGTCTACCTAGAACCAGGACAGGGAATGAAGGGATTTGGGTCATTGTAGATCGTTTGACTAAGAGTGCAAGGTTCATTCCTGTTCGATCAACTAGGACTGCATCGAAGTTGGCTGAGTTGTATGTTAAGTGGATTGTTCGATTCCATGGTGTTCCGAAGAGTATAGTGAGCGATCGAGACCCATTGTTCACTAGTGGATTTTGGAAGAGCTTCCAGGAAGTTTTGGGAACTAAGTTGTGTTTGAGTACAGCTTACCACCCTCAAACAGATGGTCAGACTGAGAGAGTCAACCGAGTTTTGGAAGATCTCCTCAGAGCATGTGTTTTGGATTTCGAAGGATCGTGGGAAGATCATCTTCATTTGGTGGAGTTTGCGTACAATAACAGTTACCAGTCAAGTATTGGTATGGCACCATATGAAGCACTGTATGGAAGACCGTGTAACTCTCCGACATGTTGGTTGGAAACTGGAGAAAAACTGATACTTGGGCCAGAGATGATTCGACGGACTTCGGATTGTATAGGGATCATTCGGCAACGAATGAAGGCAGCCCAAGATCGTCAGAAAAGTTATGCCAATAATCGTCGTAAGGATTTGGAATTCGACGTAGGTGATATGGTTTTTGTGAAGATTTCTCCTCTGAAGAATGTTATTCGATTTGGAAAGAAAGGAAAGTTAACTCCGAGATTTGTTGGACCATTCCCGATTATCGAGCGAATTGGAAAGCTCGCTTATAGATTGGAGTTACCGGAAAAGATGGCGGGTGTGCACAGTGTTTTCCATGTATCTTATCTACGGAAGTATGTGCATGACCCAACTGCAGTGGTTTCTGCTGATAGCTGTGAAGACTTGGAGGTTGATCCAGTTGTTACGAGACCTCGCAAGCCGCTTCGTGTTGTTGAAACCGACACGAAACAGCTTAGGAGGAAGACGATTACGTTGCTCAAGGTACAATGGAGTGATGATGTTGACGACTGTACGTGGGAGGAGGAAGAGAGGATGAAAGCTGCTCATCCTGAACTCTTCGAGGTATGGCCCTAAGGTGTCGTGACATCTCATGAATTTGTAACTTGTTCTAAGTCTTAGAATTCTGCATGCTAGGATAGTAATTGGATGCATGGTTTGTTGATTGCTATGGATGGTAGACATGCAGAATAGTTTTGGTTGCTCTTGTTTGTTTGGAATTTCGGAGGCGGAATTCCTAAGGGGGAGAGAATGTAACGACCCGTATTTTACGTGTCGATAAATCGTAGAATTTACAGGTCGTTAGTGTTGTTTATGTTGTCTCTAGCCTGAGTCGTATAGGAAGTTAACTCGTGTGTTAAGTGTTGAGTCGTTAACGAGTTAACTAGTGGACCGAGTTGAGAATCTGACCGACTCATAGAGGTAGCGACCTATAGGTTTGGCCGAGTTAGTGAGTTGCCGAGTTAGTGGGTTAAGAAGATGGCCGACTCATAGAAGACCGACCCATAGGTGTTGACCGACTCATAGAGTGACCGGCTTAAGGCATGGCCGAGCCAAGGAGATCGCCGATTTAGTAGTTGGCCGACTCATAAGGGATGCCGACTCATGGGTTAGCGGCTTAAGGGGTTAAGGCTTAGGTCGTGGGTAGCTGAGTCGGCAGGGTCTTGAGTCGTAAGTCGTCGGAACTTAGGCTAGGTGATGAGTCGTAGGGGTTGTTGAGTCGTGTGCATGCTATGCCGTGTGTGTGTTGTGTCGTATTTGCCTTGAGCTGCGTTGAGTCGTGAGTCGTAGTGGCTTGAGTCGTGAGTCATGAGTCGTGGACGACTCATAGGGGCGGACGACTCATGGGGAATTTCAGCCTATAAATAGAGGGGTTTGGCTCACTTTTTGGCACCGGATTTTGAAGCGACGAAGTGCTGCCATTTTGAGAGCTCGACTACAACATTTCTTCATCTCCTTTTCTCCATTTCAATTTAGTTCTAACATCCATCCAAGATCGAAGATCCAAGAGCCAAAGTTGAAGATCTTCATCCAACCAAGCTAGATTTCATCGTTTCAAGCGGGATTTCGACGAATCAAGCTTGAACCCTTGCTGTCCAGATCTGAAAATTGATAGTTTTTGAAGTGTTTGGGTGATTCGGTGAGTGGTGGTTATCTCTCACGCGGACCCAAAGGAGTATATTGGTTTGGTGGTTTGTTGGAGTATTGTAGATAGTGATTTTATGCATTTTTCCTTAGATCTAAGTATAGATCCATTACTTATGAAGATGTTTGCTTTTGCAAGTTCATTCATCAAGTTGTAGGGACAAAACCCATGATTTATATTTGTTAGATCTATGCTAAAAACCCATGATTCATGTATGATAGATCTATTCTCATTTATTTACGAAATTGCCATTTTAGTTATAAATGCCAATTTAGATCTTGATTGACTACTTATTTGTTTGGATTAATGTTTGCCTTGTTTGATTGTTGTGAATGAGTTATCTAGTTGATAGATTTGGACAAGTATGGTCAAAGACGATTCAAAAGCTACGGAAGAGGCTCTTGAATGGTGAAAGTTGCTTAAGGCATATGTAGTGGATGTTGACGCTCATATGTATGGATTGGATGATGTTGAGATGGAATTTTGCCATGATGCGATGATGCAAACCATGATGTTAAGATGAGCCTTTGCTAAGATGAAGATGAGGCGAGGCATGATATGATGTAACCTTGGTATAATCGAAAAGGATTACTCCAAGCATGTTGATAACTTGAAGGGTAGTTCGAGTTGATGGATAATGGATGGCTCAAGAGTTAGTTTGGGCTAGGCTGAGAATAGTCGTCAAGGAGGATGACTAGAAGGCTTGGATTTCGTCGTTGTTGAAGGTTCTAGCAGACTCAAAGCAAGAGTACAAGGGTTGCCCTAAAGACTACAGGTAGGTGGTCTGGACACCCTAAAGACTACAGGTAGGTGGTCGAGTACTCTGGGTAGTTGCGAAAATTCCTAGGCACGGGTCATGATGACGTGCGGAGTTATGTCTAGAACCGGGGTTACCATTAGCCCTTGATAGATGGCTCAGGAAGGAGCCGGTCATTCAATTAACGGTGATTTCGAAGCAAGGTTAACAGTGATAGCCAGAGTCATGGATGTTTGGACGTTTGGTTGTATCATCATTCGGTCTCAAGAGCGGTGTTTTCTGGGTGCTTATCTGATCTTGGTTTAGGCCTTGGGGTTTGTATTTGGAAAACATCGACCTTGACTCGAGTGATTATTGCTTTACTTTAATTGCTTGCTATGTTATGCTTGCTTCTCCTTAATGTGTGTCTGGGAGCTATCACTGTAGAAAGAGGTGGAGTGGGATGGTTTGGTTCCTATTCCTTTTATCCCTTATACTCTTTTGGTATGTTTGATAGTTGATTTACTGCTCACTAAGACTTTGTCTGACTCAAGGTTTTATGTCTCCTCTTATTACCTTGGGCTGTTCATCCATGTTGGGATGGGCAGACTAGGTAGCAGGTGACAGGTGCTGTTCATGGAGGTTTACGCTGATGACAACGAAGACGAGCAGGAGGCTTTTGCATATTATTTCTTATTATATGTACTGGATATTCCGCTGCTGTATTTGATTGAGTGTTATGTAGTGAGGCTTTGATGTATGGATGATTCATATGTTTGTATAAAACTATTATGATGCTTATATGATGATGTCCTGTTCTATGGAGCTTCACTATATTATATTTCTCTATTGTATTTTGTCCATGCGCTGTGAGTTGTACGATAGAGTTTGCTGTTTTTTTTTACCCTGACTATCGTCCATGGCTTCCTGGCACGCCCTTCAGCGCACATTTCTCCTTGTTATGGTGCGGGAGTCATGGGCGGTCGTCACATGAAACATTAAGATTAAAAATATATTTTTCAATCACTTTAAAATCAAAAACAAGATTAAAATTGTTTTGTTTGAAATATATATATATATATATATATATATATATATATATATATATATATGCATTTCAGATCTATTTTTTATGCTAGCCAAAATACGCACATGCATACAAACTTATATATAAGCAAATAAGAGTATTCGTAATTAAAAAAATATTTAAACACATACAGTTTTTGAATAATTAATTGACTTTTTTACAAAAAAATCATGGTCAAAAATTTGATAAGGTGACAAGATAATATATGTGAGCATATATGTATATATATTGAATAATTAGATGAAGAATATACCTTTCACCATAGTAGCCTGGCCGAGAGTCTAGCACATTGTTTGCTGATAATTTCCTGTTGGAGTTTCACAGCCTCTTCATCCTCTTTAGTTTTCAAGGCTCAAAAGATGACTTTACTAACAGCAGAGAAAGGGTATGCTGCTAGAGAGATAGAGTACCAAAAAAGTGTACTTAAATGGAGTGGAAGCTATACTATTTATAGGCACAAGGATTTGCACCCCTTTCTCCACTATTTTCTTTAGCTCATGAAGACTTTGTAAATTCTTCTTTTTACCACTTTTATGTCTGGCCTGGGGTTGACAAAGCAAGGTTAAGACCCTCTTTGACTCCTATTTGAATCATCATTGAATAAATTGATTCCCAGCTCCTAACCAATCAAACTGTCATATAACTTCTATACATATTTTGTCTAATAATAAGCTTGAGATAAATAAATAAAATAGCACAAAATATTGATATAACATTTGTATTAATTTATAATATTTATAAATAAATTTAACCATTGGTCGAAGTCGGAAATAATTAACAATGGGTTATATTGACCCTCCGATGCGAACTCGGTCCATAGTCAATATTTAAACAACTTAGATACTGAAACTTGTATGGACTTTATTGAAGCAAAATATAGGGTCAATTTCAATGCTTATATGCTATTTAAGCAAAATCGTATTTTTGATAAGCTAATCGAGTAATGAAATTTGTATATGTATTCTTTTCATCACCACTATGTCATCTAGATATTTATAGTTTGGTGCAAGGTTGGAAAACTCTATTAATATCCGTACTAAGTGCATAGGTCAATTTTAAAGTCTTTAGTTCAGTTAGATAACATTTTTCGATTAATCGGTTTACTCTAGCCAGAGATTTTGACTTTAAGTTGACTTATCAATTACAATGATACTGACATTCTATGATGAAGTAGACGAATCCTCTCTTGAGTAGTGTTTCACTTCAAGTATTTCAACATGCACTCAACTATGGTCATAACACGGTCATCATGCTATGTGGTTGACTATGATTAAAGTATAGTCTACACACTTAAGTTAGGCATGAAAGAGTTAAGGTATGTCCTAAGGGCAATTCTTTAATTTATTGTAAATTATTCACTCTATAGTAGAACCTCTTTCGAAATAAAATATATTTATTTTCTTTTAAATATTTTTTATATTGTGATGTATTAATTAAATAATTATCAAATATATTTAACAGAAAATCCTGAAATGACGTGTTATGCAATAATAATTCCAAGTAATTGTAATCATGAGAAAATCATCATAATACTAAATAACATATTATTTGAAATATTCCTGGTCAAAGTATTTCAAGAGAGGCTGATACATCCATTGAGACCAAAGTACGTAATGCTCCCCAAATGTTGGACAGTGTATCACTCATAGCTACTGTAGTCATCAAGAGATTATGCGTCGATGGTTATTGGATAATTATGCAATGACTCATCCAAAAGTTTTCTATTGGTTAATAACAATTAGGTCAAATGGAAAATCTTGAAGTGACAATATTACACAGTTCTCTTCACTTGAGAATACTATTGAGCTTCAATATTGAAAATCCACTTTGATTATAGTTAAAACGTGGTATAGCGTCCATCAAACGATTATTGTTGGGTACAAGTTGAAATATTAGAAGTGAAACACTATTCAATAGAGAATTAGTCTCCTCATTAGTATGAGGTTAGCATCACGGTCAAATGTTGTCAATTCAAAGTCAAAATCTCTGGCTAGAGTATTACGTTTAATAGTAAATGTTATTATTGAACCAAGGACTTTGTTAATGGACTAACTGAGAAGAATGTAGATGATACTGGAATTTTTACCAAAACCAAATTTCATAAATCCTAAAGTGGTATAGTCTTGACAAAGAGAATTAGTGTAAACAATTGTTACTCAAAGGTACTGTGACGACCCGACTTTCCACTCCCGGAAAAATTGTATCATCTTTAAGAAAGAAAGGGATAGAAAAGAGAAAAGAAAGAAGAGAAGAAAGAAACCACATCAGAATCTACACAGCAGAACGAATAAATTATATTAATAACATAAATATTACATAGTTTACAACCATTATCAGAGTACACATATATACAACACATACTAGAAAGTTATAAACACCTGTCTAGTTATACAACTCAATACAACAACTCAGAGAACACACAGCGGAAAACTCTATAGCTATACGTAGAAGCCTCCTGCTCCATTGCTCCTCCAGAATTCGTCAAGCCAATCTAAAATCCTAACCTGAATCACCCTTGACTACTCATAAAAATTTGAGTAACCAAGAGTTTATGAAAAACAAAAATAAACTCCGGGCCAGACATGGGTCCGGTGTGAGTAACAGGTTAAAGTTGCTTAACTTCAAAAAAACCTTTGAAAAGAAAGGTATCACGTAAGACTTCCCACACATAAACATGGAAAAAAATTTGCCTTACGCTAACCAAAACATTTGATAGGAAATCCGATGATATTATAATAGTGTCTAGGGTTTCCAAATAAATAAGAAATAGCCGAAATTGTTACATATATTAAATTCCAGCTACTAGCCACAAAAGTGGGTAATACAATCATAACCGTTGGCACTTATTGGATTTTGGATTCCATACAATGGCAGGGCTACTGGGGTACCGCCCGTCACAGTACGTGGCCTAGATCACCGTACCGAGGAGTACTCCCACTCCCCTGCAACACAAGGCCGGACTGAATAGTTCCGAACAAGATAACCCCGACGGTTAGAGCTCAAAAGACCATCCACACAACTCGAAATAAAAGGGACCTCTAGACAGGGGTAAATCTCGCTCTCCAGTGGGTGCGACCCACGAAGCCTTGCTGCACCTCCCCTGTTTTAGCCATTCCTGGTTGATGAGGCTTGAGGTTACGATTACCTTATAGGACATATCATCTTAGAATGCTCATCGTCCGCCTGACGATGTTCTGAAAGCATTCAATCCATACAAGTTCGTTCCGGGTTTGAACGAAACCGAAGGCATTATCTCGTTACACTCATTTTGGAATTACCCTCAGAGTTAACGACGATAACCCTTGCACTCTAAACCACCATCTCTAATCTATAAGTACTATTCCGTCAAACTCATTACGGAATCACCCACAGAGTTAAACTGACGTATAGCCCTTACACCTCGAGTCTTCACAAAGCTCCACTTTGATTCACGACCTAACGTTATTTGGAATCGATGTGGTTTTCGGATATCCAAATATGGAAACCCGAACCCGGTCTCATCGAAATCCAAAGCGTGTCTTTTGGGTCCAAGTTGTTTAAAAGTTTAAAACAATTCAATATAGTATCTATATACACAGATAGATAGCTTATAAATCTCAATTGATAATCAACATTATCACATAACAGGTAATCCACAATCATCAATATTAAATAGATAATCCATATACTACCATCACAATAGATAACCTATGTTATCATCATAATACAATCAAACATCCATACCACACAATATCATTTATCTCATTATTGAGATCACAAAGCATCAAAGACAATCAATGTCACTCATTCATACATAAGCAAAGATTTACTTATCTCAATATAATTAATTTAAAATGAATTAAATTAACTATCTCTATCTCTAATTAATTTAAAATGAATTAAATTAATCACTTAATCTTTAATTAATTTAAAATAAATTAAATTAATTACTTCACCAATATATCTCTTGCTTACTCAATCATATAATTGATTACAATCAATTAATCAATCATTCAAAATAAATTACCTTAATTAATCACTCTTGATTAATTACCCTTAATTTCATTGATGTAATTATCCTTAATTAATTCCACAAATTAATTATTCTCAAATAAACAGTAAATAATCCTTTAATTACTTCAATTAATTAATTAATCATAATTAATTACATTTATCCTAAATTAATTACATAAATTAATTACCTTTAATTATTTATCATTGATTAATTAATCTTAATTAATCAACTTTAATTACATCATTAATTAAAATAATTAATGATTCCCTTTTATTAATTACATTAAGTAATTAATTAACTTAATTACCATATTAAAACAAATTAATTATCCTTAATTAATTTCTTAATTAATCTCTTGATTAATTAATAAGTAATTTAAACCAAATTACTTCACACTTAAACATCTCCACTCAATTACAACCATGTAATTATTAATTTCTTAACTAAGTAAATACCCAAATCATTAATTACATAAAGTAATTATTTATAAAACCCAAATGTTTAAAATTAATTAAACTTAATTAATTAAATTAAACAATCCCATTAAACTAAATTAATTACATTTAGTAATTAATTTCTTAATTACTTTATTAAGTAATTACTCAAACCATTTACAATTGATTATTAATAAATTAATAAATCTAATTAATTTTAAAAATTAATCACATTAATTAATTATTTAAATAATCCTGGTTAATGACCATCATTAACCCTTCTCTAATTATTTTATAAAGTAATTAACTTAAATTAATTACAAATTTAATTATCCTTAATTATCTATAATTTAAAGTCTAATTATTAAGATAAATTAAACTTGATTAAAACTTAATTACTTAATTAATAATTTATCAATCATTAATTAATAATCTAACTAATGATCTAAATTTCAAATTTGATTAACCCCTAAATCAATATGCATTAAACCATAATAATTAATTAAATTAATTAATTAATTATTTCTTAATTACCTTTTTAATAATTTAATTTCAAAACATTAATTCTTAACTAAATTTTAAAATAAAACATTTCTAAATTATGTTTAAAAACAAATTCTATTTAAAACAAAGTGCTTTGAACTTGCTTCCAAATTTCATTTTAAATACAAGTTTTGAAATGAAAATAATTTAAACTTATCAAAGTTTAAACAATTTATAACTTTAGCATTTCAATAACTTAATTTATATTTAGTTTAAATCTTGCAACTTCAAACTTTCTTTTAATTTCAAAAACTGAAATACATATTCCACTTTGATTCCAAATTTAAACTTAAGATTTAAACTTCTCTTACATTTTTAAAAATTCAGCCACTTAAACATTTTATTTCAAACTAAGATTCAAATTAGCTTTGAATCCAGATTTAAATTTAAATTTTAAACTCTGTTTAAACCTTAAACTTCAGATTTTAAAACATTTTATAAAACACTTTAACAATTTCAAAGTTGTTAAAAACCTTCTATTTTCATAAAACTTATATATATATTTTAAATCTTATAATTCAAACTCACTTTGAATTAAGATTTTAAACTTATTTTAAAACTTTGTTTAAAACTTGCTCTACACTTTTTAAATTTAGTTTAAATTTTAAAAAACTTAAATACTTTCAGGTTTGTAAACAATATTTGAATAAAACAAGTTCAGGTTTATTAAACCTGTAAAAATTCTTTTCCTTTAAACCTTATTTTATTTAAACTGAGATGTTAAATTAACTTGAATTCAAATAAATTCAAACTTGAATTCAAATATGTTTTTAAATTTTCTTAATCATTAAAAGATTCAGGGTTTTACAAATTTTTAAACCCTGATACTATAGGTTTATTAAAACCTGTAAAACATAACACCAGAACCCACACCAAAATCTACTTCGAGTCTGCAACACAACATCCCCGAGTCAAACACACTACTGCTTCGGGCAACTCACCATATTTACTCGAGCAAACCAAACACAGGCCAACCCACAAAACAACTTTCCCTGAATTCAACTGCACGGTGCACGTGCACCGTGGCTCCGGCCATCACCGGCCGTCCACCATAGCTTCTTACCATCAATGATCACCTCCACATTCGAACACAATCACCAGAAAACCACTACAGCAGTACAAATCAAAATGAGATAATAAAAAAACAACCTGAAACATGAACAGGTTCTTTCCTCCCACCCTTTCAAAACCTGTCAACGGCAACATTTCTCACCTCCGACCACCTGACATCAAACCTCTCCGGCCATGAATGCTTCTACACACCCTCTACCCCTTTCCCAAACACCAAAGCACTCGGTAAATCATACAAGAAAATAAGATCGATTTCTTAACGCCCATCAAAACTAGGGTTTAAAAGTAGAATTCCCAAATCTGTAGTTACTTTGACAATTTAATCAACATTCAAGATTTTTCCCTTACTCCCTACTCAATCTACTTCCCACAGAAAGAACCCCGAGATCTTCCCATACAAAGATCATTAGAATTTACTAAAATTCCATTTTTAGTTCAAAACCCAAAAGCAACTTCATCTACTACCTAAAAATTCCAATCCTTGATTTAAAAATCTAGTTACAGATAGTATTTTTGATTCATGATATTGAATTAACAAATTAACATGTTTGGGATTTAATAAAATCAACATGCATTGATGTTGTTCTGTGTTTCAGAGACAACTACTGATTATTTTAATTTTCTTAAAATTTTAAATATTTACCTAAGAAAATCAAACAATCTTTACTTAATAAATTTCATTTTATCAGAAACATAATTAAAAGATAAAGATTTTAAGAAAGTTTTTGCCTGGGAAAAAAATCATAATAGAACAGGCCATACTAAAGAACATCATGCACACATAATATACCTACATCAGATATTTACTTATAATAACATGCAATGCATATTCATCTCAACATAAAATTATGCAACCAAAATTTAGATTTTAAATTTTTTTTTAAAGGTTACTCACCTATTTAGGAGAAAGCAGAGCCTCATTTTATGAAAAGCTTTGAACTTGTGGAAGAGAACATTTGAAAAAGCTTTGACACTTTCAACTGAAATGCTCTAGATTTTTGAAAACAACCCCTCTTTGATACTTTGAACCTCTTTAAAAACTGAATTGCTTCAAATATTTAAAACTGCATTGCATGCTTTCTGATTGCAGAAAAATGAATGATGCAGATGCTTTTTGAGGTGAATCTGAATGCTACAGATTTGAAATTTTGCAAGTTTTCATTTTAAAACTGTTTGCAGGCTACAGAAATTTGAAATTGCAGGGATTTGAATTTTTTTTTTTTGAAAATGCAGGTTTGATCTTTGCTTTGAGAAAATGAATCTACAAGTTTATCTTCCTGAAAATGAATTAATTACAGGGATTGTGTTGGGAAATGAATTACAGAGGTTTGCTTTTTGATTTGAAAATTGAGGTACAGGTTTTGTTTTTGAGCTTGAAGAGTATTTACAGGGTTTTTGATCTGAGCTTTGATTTATTTTAAGGGATGGTTTCAGATTTTTGAACAGAGAAGTGAATGCATTGTTTGATTTTGGAAATTGTTTACTAGGAAGTGGTTTTTTTTTTCTTTTCTGGTTTGAGAACAGACCAAGTTTGAAGTTTTTGACAAGGAAATGAGAAAAAGTATAAGGATGAAAATGTTTACTTATATAAGTAACTTTTCAGCTTTTATTAAATAAAAGAAAAATTAAAACAAATTGACACTTGTATATAATTCCAACATTTGTCAACTTAAATGCTTACTCACTTAACATTTGTTTAACGAGGCTTTAAAATTACAACACTTGTCTTTGTAAGGTAATTTGTATTTAAATTTAAATGTTAATATATGTATTAGGCCTAATTGATTTCTTAATTGGTATTTAATATGTATATAAATTTGTAAAAGAAATAAAAACAAATCATGTTTATAAATAAAGCTTATACATATTAAAAATTAAAACAATTAAACAATTAAGATTTTATACTTTTGAACTTAAATTCAAACTAAATTCAAAATCAAACAATTTCAAATCAAATTATATATAAAAATTCAATTTGAAATAAAAATTATAAATTTTATTCGAACTCTATTTATAAAGACAATACACAATATTAATATTGTTTTTATAAATATCTTTTATTATCAAATTAAAAATCATTTTACAAGAGATTATATTTATATTAAATAAATATCTATTTTATTAAGCCATGAAATCATTTTGTTTGATCATTCTAAATTTAAAACTCAATCCAATTTGATTTAAACATTTAATATTTTTCTTATCAATTTTTAAAATCATATATTTATTTATGAAATAGTCTTTGAAAACTCAATACTAATTTGTATTAAAATTCCCAAATTAAAATATATATATTTGAATTTTAAAACATGGTTCAATTGTTAAATTTAAACCAAAATCATTTATTTAACTTTGAAAAGCTTAAATATTAAATAAAACAAATTTTCCAAATTACTATAAATAATAAAACTAGAAAATATGTTTTACTTATTAAAATTAAAACAATACTAATCCATTTAAAATATAAACCAAATATTTATAGTTATGTCATAAATTGAAATTCATTTATTATTTTTAAAAGATAAAATAATCAATTTAAATATTTATTGAAGATGATTATTAAATTTATTTGAAATATTATTGACAAAAATATCAATATCAATTTAATTTTTAATTACAGATTATTAAATTGATATTGTTAAAAATTCCGGGATATTACAGGTACCACTTAAATCGTAGAATTGGATTTTATCGATGAGATTTGTAAGCGATGACTTAAGTTAAGATGACGTGTGAACATTAGTATTTGAATTGCTTGAATATTAATTTCCGGTTAAATTCACACCTGTGAGTCGCATAACCGAATCTGTTTAGTCTCCAAAACAAGCCTAATTTATTTGATTTATAATAATTATAAATTAATTAAATTAATAAATATTTTTAAAATATTAGTTATTATTGTTTCATTGTTTCTATTGTATGAAGTGTGTTTAGCAAATTGGAGTTGCCTCTAGATTTTTTAAGAGTGTAATTAATAATTTATTGGATGTGTATATAGAAATTGTATATATGTGTATCGCGATATCGATAAGGATTGAAATTTGGTTTATGATATAATTTACTAATGAGTTTGTAAGGGATTTTTGTTCATTTGCGCCCCTAAATATTGCACCATACAAGGAGGATAGGAGTCCAAGTTTTGACTTGGTATGAGAGAAATAAGTGCTAGATCTTTTGGTCAGTCATCCCTATAAAAAGATCCTAAAGCCTCTTATTTTAGTTGAATTTTTTTACAAGCTTTCTTCATTTCAGGTGGTAGGCATCCTTTTCCTCCATCATTATTCCAAACTCCATTCGCATTTAATTAATAAGAACAACCTAAGTCTGGTGTTAAAATGTCGCCTATTTGCAATAAAGAGTGTGGATCAGAGATATCAAGGAGGTTATCTATATCAAAGTGTGAATTATAGGCCAAATCTCATTAGAAACATCTTTAATTCATTCACACACATATTGCTGACTAATAAATTAGCCAATCTGAGAACTAGACTAATGCATGTGTGAAAGAAAATGTAACTTGCTAACAAGGGGCTTAAAATGTAAAAAGAGGAGAAAACACGCAAGTTAAAGTAAATGACATAAAGATGTAGAGTTGTTTGACCAAGCCCGCTTAGATACACTATGAAGATCTCTTATTATGTTGCTCTCTTACAATTACAAAGAGTTACAAGAGAGTGATAAGTATGCATTTAAGATAAAATACTACTAATCTTAAGAGCTTTAAGAAGATTCACTTATTGGAAATATGTATTCCGAGCATAAAAATCAACTTTCAACCTATTTATTATTATATGGCATGGTGTATTTATAGTAGTTTAAATAGATGATGGATGCCTAAGATTGTGTAGAAAAACAGGCGAGAAGCATGCCTGGCTGTCGATCTGATCGCATGGGCTGATGGAAGCTACTTGTGAAGGTGGTATGGAATGTGTAGCCGAGAAGTATGCCAATTGGCCAAATCTCGATCAATCTGGTCACATCATTTGAAATCCTACATATATCAAAATATGTCCAAACAAACATATCCCTGTTTGCCTGGACAAAACCCTAGTTCTTTCCTCATTTTTGGGTTGAGTTGAGATCTAACCCTGATGACCTTTGATGGACTATCTTCATACACTTGAACCTTGATCATCAGCTCCATCGGTTCTACTTTTACCTCTTCCATTTCTTTCCGTTGTTCCATAGCTTTGTAGCATTAGCTAGTGGACCCAAGCGAAGGTTTAGGTGGTAATTGCTATTCATCGGTAGATTTGATGCAGAGAGCCTTTGCCGCATCCTGCCCTTTATACGTTCATCATGCCTCTCTTAGCTTGACAACATATTACTATCGACTTATGCTTTTGTCTCCTAGGATCACTCCAATTTTTTTTTCAATAGGAAACTTCATCATTAAACACCACAAAGCAAGTGAAACCCTGAAATTAGCGAGGGCCGATCCGTGTAAGAATACATTATAGGCAAACAATCCATACACCGCAACAAAGTTCTGCAACCGTATTGCCTCACGGTCATCATCGCCCGGCTACACAGACAACCTGATGTAACCAATCAAATCCTTAACTTCATTGGTAAATCCTTGACTGTGGGATTTACAAGACTGCAGATCCATTTCATTGAGTTGCATCTTACCAAAATTCTGCTTGATGAGGATATTCATTAAGCTTCCTTTGTCAATAAGAACACGGTGCATTGTCTCCAGCCCAATCATGACCATAATCCGTCGGATTGAGTATCGGTGCCTTGATCTTATTATAATTCCTATTGTGGAAGACAATATCATCATCTATCCTCCACTGCTGCTTTGCTGGATCTCCTTTCTCTGGTATAGCAATCACTTATGGCTAATGCTTCAGAGAACCTTCATAATAGATCATTTCATTTCAATTATTTTTCATGGGATGTGGACCTTCAAAAATAATATTAATCACCAAACCCTTTTTGGTGGCCTTGAATCTTCTTCACTAGGTCTATCCGTGCTGCCTTGAGGCGGCTGCCTTTGAGGCTGATTATCTCTTTGTTTCCCCTCCTGTCGATTTTTGACATACTATTGCAGCTTCTTCTTTCGAATCAACTCCTTAATTACGTCACAGAGATGTCATCGCTTATTGGTACTCTACCTATGGATCTCATGAAAGCGACGATGCTTTCTGAAAAGCTTCTCCTCTTCAATTGCATCCCTCGAGGCAGTCTTCTTGTATGTCTTAGTATCTTGCGTCGCAAGGTATACGTTCTCCACAGAGTCAATCAACTCCATGCACTTGCCATCATGATTGAACCAAGAACACTTTTTTGGGTCCTATTTCTTTGGACTGAAATTCTTAGCGTTCTTCTGTTTGTTTCCATTTCTAGCATTATTTTTGTCACCATCATCATCATTCTTGACAGCTACATTACTTCGAGTGACATTGCTAGGTTCAGGCTGACGGCTAGCGTCCAATACTTCTTCCAGTTCTACCACTTTCAAATGTATAAAGTGGTTTTCTTTATGATAGAAGTCCTTTAAAGTGGAAGGCTTCTTCATCCTCATGCATTTACCAAAGTCAGTTTGACCATGGATTCCACTTACTAAGGCCATTAACATTATACAATCTTTTGGGTTCTTTACCTCCATCACTACGATGGTGAATCTCTTAAGCAAACTTTTCAAGATCTTCCTGGTACTTTGATGTAAATTAGCCCAGGACATCACATCTATCGGTTGCATACAATGTACCATACCAGCTCCATGAACTTCTCAGTGAACCCATCAAAAACGATATGGATCTGGGCTCAAGTCGAAAAATCACTTCGTTGCAAGTCCCTCAAGATAGTAGGGGAAACATCTACATCCCACTGCATCATTTTCATAGGCACTATCCACATGCCCATCTACACTTCATCGGGTGCTACATTGGGCCAGTCAACCATTATAGTTCTACATTGTCATCATGTCAAACTTATTTAGGTACAAAATAGCTCTAATGCATTCCATGAATGACCTTCAACTGGCCGTGAACCCCCATCCATCACCTCTATGTTGTTGGTTCTGTTGCAACTATATCTTTATAGTCTTAGTTAACAAATCTTTGTTACCTATGTTTCTCCCTGAGCGATGAACGTCGCATGTGTCACTACATGTTCGAGTAGATGAAATTCACGGATAGCACGATGGGAACTAGATCTCTCTGTTTCTAGGGAGTCTATTCGCCCAGTTATCTGGTGTGTTTGGAATATACTATGTCCTCTTCTAGTATCCTAGCTACATTTGCTTCTGCGGCACTATCCTAAGGACTAACTTTATATTCATCATCGCCATCATCAGGCTCTTGCAAATCACCTCCAGAATAGCTCAGAATCAGATGGTCCTTCGATATCAATATTGAACTCCAAGTTGATCGGTACCAATCTATAGTTAAGTTGGGAAGTTGCTCCAACTCTTCCGACCTGCTTCCTTGACGTTCTAGTACCCCCCCTTCCCTTTTGCATCTGTTGTTTTCCATTCATATCGCTATGATTTAACGAACTTCTTTCACCTGAATCAAAAGAAAAGGGATACCTTCTTTGTTTGCAATGTTTGCGGTATCCTCTTTATTGTAGGGGTTGTGCCAAATGAGCGAACTGTTTCTTCACCTTCACCATGACGAACGTCTGACTTTCTACCATCTTCTTGTTCATTCAGCTACCATGCGATCAAACTCTGCCTTGGTGAAAACTTTTTGTAGTTGAGAAGTTTCCCCTTTATTAACATTATCTTTATGCTGAGATCCTCTAGGTTCTTCAACAGCTATTCTGAGTTTACTTGGCGTCTTTCTCGGAGCCATTTCTTTATATCTGGTTGGAGATTTTCTTCAAATCCACTAGCAAGCACAAATATGATCCTAGTTCTTCTTTCTCAATGGAAGAACCAAAAAAGTTTTGCATATGAAATAGGCAAACACTCCCAATCTGTCAAAAATGAATTAAAAGGTTAAGAAATAAAAAGAGAGAATGCACAAACTTTTTGAGTGGTTCGATCTATATTAAGTGCCTCTATCCACTGTATCTTTTATTACCGATTGCATTTATAACTACAACCGAATTTCAACATAATTCAAGTCTCAATTTGGTTGGTTTTATAATTTGACAGCAGCTCCATGTAAAAATGTACGGAATCAAAAGTCCTTTTTAGTTATTGTAAGATGCCTATATATAGACGAAGCTCGCTTCAAAATCGTCGAACCGTCAGTATAATCGCTCAAACATGTAGATCTTCAATTTCCAACATGAAGAACAAGTCAAACTTAAGTGTTTCTCCATAATCATATCAATTGGCAACGACCAATATTGATTGTTACTGATCGATTTGGAAGATTAAATCTTCGCTTTTCTTCAATGTAGGATAAGTCTTCAAGCATCTTTTATTTCAAGGAAAAATTGACTAGAACAATCAACCAGTTCCAAATGATGTCACATCACCTAAACCTGCTATTTTCTTTACCCTTGCACCTAGATTCATATAGAAGCAAAGTGGAGCCCACAATAATAATTAGATTGAACAATATCAGTTGGTACCAATCAATAATATTTGCTCTCTACTTAGCCAAACTTCTTGGGTCTTTGATATTTTCCAAGCTTCTCGATCTATTCCTTAAGATTTTCTAGTTTAGATCACTCAAAATATCATTTGGCTCAAACACTAAATAACAACAATTTTAGTAGATCAAGAGCTTAAAGATTATGTATGCCAATTTCAGCTGAAAGAAAAAAGAAACAAAGTCTATCCTTCCAGTAACGGAGAGTGCTCAATGTATGAGACGAATAAATAAAAAGATAAAATAGAGGTCTTGAAAATATTATTCCAATCACTACTTTCAAAGTTAAGAAAGAAGATTGTATGTTAACTGCCTTTAAATTGCGTGTATGTGTTCTGGGTTAAAATATAAATTTCCACATATTTTAACGGAAGATAATTGTACTATATTATACGTGCTTTAAAAAAAAAAAGGCATTCACCGTCCGTAAATCATTGTAATTTGATATTCAACATTATTTTGTTGACATTGTACTAATTGCTTTTACAGTTGACAAGCATCGATGAGAAAATAAAGCTATTAACAAAACATTTTAAGTGCATTTTGACTTTTTTATTCAATTTATACTATTTTAAAAATTGTTATAAAGAATTCTTCTATGTCTTATGTAATGCACAAGTAAACACCATAAAAGATAAAAGAATGTACCACTATAAACACAACATTAACACAAACGCTATCAGAATATGTTAGCAACATTTAAAAAAATCATAAAATAATTTTTTTCCCTCCTTTTATCATTATTACATAAGGAACATGTAAATGTTGGAAAAAGTGATGCAATATTAAGCTTTTATGTTTTTTGTTTAGTCTCGTATCGTGACATAAGTTCAATCCCTTGTTCCAAAGCGTATATATAAAGGAGCCTATGTAATGGAAAATATTTGTACCAATCTATGTAATCTTCTCTCTTAAATTACTAATAAAATTCTCCTCCCATTAGTGGACATACACTATCACATTGATAGTGGAGCCACTTTAAAAAAATGTGTGCTTCCCTTTCATTTATTATTAATTTGGTAATGTCATTATTGTCGTGAATAAACTCCAATAATTTTATTTGATTGTTTCACCATTTTACATTTGATCCTATTTGTTTCTGTATCCGTGTTGTTGGGTAGCATCAACTTAAAAAGAAGACCATAACAATTTGGATTTAGAGCATTTAGGTTGGTTTATAGAAGGTGTAAGGAAGTATGGCAGAAGCTATTATAACAAGACCTCATGTTAGAGGTTCTTGTATTGCATCTTGGTTATAGTTGGCAATATTAAATTGAACAAGGATAAAGACTTCGAGAAGTGACAATGGAGGATGAAGGTATTCTTAAAAGGAATATAGTTCATCAGGTGGTTTTTGACACCGAGGAGTTACCGACAGAAGTTTTTGCCATGGAAAGGAAGGAGATGAAACAATGAGCATTTACTACTCTATAGCTAGCCATGGAAGAAAAAATTATCATGGAAATTAGCATGGAAACCACTATTAAAGGAATTTGGACCAAACTGGAGAATCTCTATTTGAAGAAATAACTCATAATCATTTTATTCTACCGAAGACATTTTTCACCATGAGGATGATAGAGGGTGCTTTAGTGAAGGCGTATCTTAGTTCCTTCGATGATCTTGTAATGAAGATGAAGACTGTGGTTTGAAGGTGGATGAAGAACAGAAGGCGAAGGTTCCTTTGTGTTCTCTTCCGAAACATTACATACGTTTCGCTAACTGTCAGATTTATGAAAGAGACATTTTGACTATAGAGGATGTAAAATTTGGTCCTCTATCTGAAAACTTGAGGAAATCAGATGAAGGAGATGAGCGAAGGAAGAGAAGGGAGTAGTAGTCAGGGCCTATTTGTTAAGAAAGGAACAGAGGAGAAGAAGAATTGGAATCCTAAGGGGTGTTCCAAGTCTAGGAAGCCCGAAAATGTTTGAAGAGGAAAGTCTAGAGATGGAAAGTGCCACAATTGTAAGAAACCAATCCATTAGAAGAGATACAATCCGAATTTGAAGAAAAATCCAAGGATTGATCTTAATCGATTGCGGTGAAGAAGACTGTATTTGATGATACTATATTTGATGATGTGGTGACTACAGCAGTATCGGATGTGACAGGCTAATGGGTGCTTGACTTAGAAGCTCGTTCCATATGACGCCAAACAAGGATCATTTCAAATCTTTTGTTGGAAAAGAGGGAAGTGTAAACCTTATGAGAAATAATGCTAGTTGTAGAGCCATGGGAAAGGTTGTAGTTTGGATTAGGATGTTTGTGAAAGTGAGTGTGGATTAAGGATCTTAAGGCTAATTTAACATTAGAGGGGAGATGGGTGAATAGTGTTTAATGGATTCTAAGACTTATATGGACTAACTTAAAATTATGACACAAACAAATGCAGAACTTAATCACAGAACAATCACATAATCAAACAAAGATGTAGAAAGTAAATAAAAAGCAGTAAAATAAAAGAACACACCGGATTTTATACTGGCTCGAAGTTACCCTACATCAAGTCCTGTACCAAGGCAAATCACCTCATACATATTTTTACTATACCATTGTCGAGATTATAATCCTCAATTTCTAAAGGCCTTGAGGTACCCTTCTGTCTCACGAGTCCGGGGCAAACTCCCTTGATTTACCAGACTCAAGATCACCCAATTGATTTCCAGGCACAACCATATCTTATAGAGAGACTTGATAAAATTTTGATTACAAATTGATCATATAACTCTGAATAGCACTTTGATCTTCAAGAGAAGGTAGAGACTCAAAAAGAATGAGATTCCAATTTGATTCACTTAAGAATTCAGCAGAATTTTGGCACAATCTTAAAAATATGAAAATTATAGAATGTGGATTTATGGAGAAGTGAAGAAAATAAAAAATTATTTAGTTAAAAATTAGTTTTTGAATGCATTTATAAAGCACCAATGGTCATAACCATTCGTCAAGAGGTTTAAACGAACGGATGCTTCTTTTGAAAATTGAAACTTTTGATTTCAATGGCCACCATGTCGACATGGGGTATCCCATGATGTCGACATCCCTAGTTAAAAAACAATCTAAAGTTTGTTTTGAAAATGAAGTTTAAAACAAGAGTTTATTTTAAAAAAAACAAATAATATTTTAAGGCTAAAACTTCTTTTTGAAAAATCATTTGAAAAGATAATTTTAAGGCTAAAATATTTTTGAAAAGCAGTTCTGAAAATCATTTTGAAAAACTATTTTAAAGTAGTTTTGAAAGCTTCTTCCTACAGAATATTTCATCATATCAAGACTGGAGGACTTGTACAAAACCAGGATGTTCGTGAGTTTGTAAGCCACTTGTCGTAGGTTTGTAAGCTATTTGTCTTGGGCTTGTAAGCCACTAAGAAGGTAGAAATGAGTTCCATCCCAAATGAAATTCAAAATGAAGATTTCCATGCTATTATGAAGTTTTAACAAAAACTAGACACATTTCTTGAAATCTTGATCTTAATACTCATGAGTCTTCATACTAGATTTCTTTATTCTTGATCTTTATACTGTACTGTCATCAATAATCAGTGCCCGCCTTATATATATCATGCATAACAACATTCATATATATATATCTAGACAATATTGTTAGTATATAAGTTATAATAAAATAAGATACAAAGGTTGTTGTCATCAAAACCACTATCTCCAGTTCCTAACAGTTTGACGTAGTGATACGCACTTTAACAGTTATCTGCTATGTTCTGAGTCTTTGAAATTCATTGATTTCTTTAGGGCAGTTGGCATCTATGGGATGCAAGTTGACCATGGAGAAGGATGATTTAAAGGTTTCTAGAGATGCACTTGTTTTGATAAAGGAAGATATGCTTCAAAATCTACATCCGCTGAAGGGAACCATAGTTCTTGGAGAGTCTTGCGTTGGAGTCGATAGCTCTCATATTTTGGATGCCACTAGATTTTTGCATCTAAGATTGGATCATATTTTGGATAAGAGGTTAGAGTTGCTTCGCGGTCGAAAGACGATCAAAGGAGGAAGCTACGACAAGTTGGAATTTTGCCAGGAGTGTGTGCTGGGAAAGTAGACGAAGGTATCTTTTTGAGTTGGACTTCATTGATCAGAAAGAGTGCTTGATTATGTGCATACAAATGTTTAGGGAGCTACTACTTCCATTGGGGGAGCGAAGTATTTTATTTCCTTTATTGATGACTTCTCTCGAAAAGTTCGGATGTATGCGATGAAGGCCAAATCAGAAAGTTTTGAGATGTTTAAAGCTTGGAAAGCGCTAGTTGAGCATCAATTTGGTTAAAGTTGAAGGTGCTTAGATTTGATAACGGCGGTGAATTTGTTTCTAAGGAGTTACTCAATTTTTGTAAGCAGCATGGTATTTAGAGATATTTCACTGCATCAGGAGATCCGCAATCCAATGGGTTGCTGAGAGGATGAACGAGACTCTACTTGAGAATGCACGTTGCTTGAGATTGATGGTGGGCTTGTCTAGAGACTGTTAGGCTGAAGCTTTATCGACTGCAGCATATATTATAAATCTAATTCCATGCTCAACCATAGAGGGGAAGATTCTGAAGGAGAAGTAGAGGGGTAAAGTTGTGTATCTTGGTTACTTTCGTATTTTTGGTTGTCCTGTGTATGTTCACCATACAGGTGATGATAAATTGGAGACTAGAGTATACAAGGGCATATTTAAGGGATACACAGATGGTGTCAAAGAGTATCACATTTGGAACCCCGTTGCTAGAAAGATTGTGCATTCTAGACATGTTACTTTTGATGAGTCTACAATGTTCAATCCCAAGAAGTACTTACCTACCACATCTATGAATTTGATAGGCTTAAGGAGTTGAAAGATGTTCTCATATTTTAGCATAGTAGTAGATTTGTTGCTGTTGAGAGGGATATAGATGCAGTTGATGAAATATCACAGAGTTGTCCACAGGTTCCTTCTAGTAGTGTGGGTGATATGCATGAGACTAGAAAAAGCTCAGTTCAAGGTGGAGCTGAAAGGAGTTTAGGCGATGTTGTACATATTCGGACTAGTCGTAGGACTAATAGGCCACGTGAGAGGTACGAAGACTGGAACTATGTGAACCTTAACCATGATGATCAATTTGATTATGCTCTACATATGGTTAACCTTGAAGAAGCTATGAAGTTGAGTAAATGGGCGTGCGCTATGGAAGAGGAGTTAGATTCGCTAAGAAAGAGCAAGACTTGGGATTCGGTATCATCTCCTCTAGAAAGCCGACCCATAAGTTGCAAGTGGGTATTCAAGTTGAAGAATGATGGGAAATACGAGGCTAGATTAGTTGTTATTTCATAGAGGAAGAGAGTGGAATATGATTAGATATTTTCTACCATAGCGAGGCATACCTCCATCTCCATTTTTCTTGCTACTATTGCTGCTCATGACTTGGAGTTGGAGAAACTTGATGTGAAGACCGCTTTCTTATATGGTGACTTGGAGGAGACAATTTACATAAAGAAACCAAAAATATTTGTTGTAAGTGGGAAAGATAAATGGATTTGCAAGTTGAAGAAGTCACTTTACGGACTCAAGCAGCGGCCTAGACAATAGTACAAAAGGATTGATTCTTTTATGCTTTCACTTGGTTTTGATCATAGTATCAAAGACGCTTGTTTGTACTTCAAGCATTTAGAGAGCGGTAGTTGGGTATATTTACTCTTGTATATGCATGACATGTTGATTGCTTTCAAGGATAAAGTTGAAATTGATAGTTTGAAGATGAAGCTAAAAGCGGAATTTGAGATGAAAAACTTTGGGGAAGCAAGGAAGATTTTGGGTATGGAAATCCAAAGAGAAAGAAAGCTGAAACTTTGGGTGCTCACTCAAAAGGAGTACTTTAGAAAGGTGCTTGATTGGTTTAGCATGGAAGGAGCAAAGAAAATTAGTACATGCATGCCTTTTCATATTCAACTTTCCAATAAAGGCTCTCCATCCCAGAGTAAGGCAAAGCCTACATGGAGAAGGTTCCCTATGCTAGTGTAGTTGGTAGTTTGGTGTATATCATGGTTTGCACTAGGCCTGACATTGCAAGGGCTGTTGGATTGGTTAGTAGATATATAGCAAATATAGAAAAGAAGCATTGGGAGGCAGTAAAGTACATTTTCAGATATCTTAAAGGAACTCTAGACCATGAGTTTGTTTTTGACGGTAGAGATAGAGATTTTAGCTTGGTAGGATTTTGTGATTCCGACTATGCCGACGACATATATCGAAGGAAGTCAATCTCATAATATGTTTTCACTCTTGGAGGGATAACTATTAGTTGGAGAGCGAGGTTGCAGCATTGTTGCTTTGTCTTCTACAGAGGCGGGGCTTATAGCTGTTGTTGAAGCGGCTAAAGAGGCACTGTATTTAAGACGGTTAATGTGTGATTCAGGCTTCAGTATGATGGAGTAGAAATGAATTGTGACAGTCAAAGTGCAATTCATTTAGCATAAGTTAGATTTTAGCTGAAGAACGAAGCACATAGAGATGAGAGACTCATTTCTTGTCTCAATGAATGAAGAAAAACTAATTCATCTTCATAAGATTCACATAGAGAAGAATGCAGCAGATATGTTCACCAAGTCCATACCTACTGCAAAGTTCGAGCGTTGCTCGAACTTGATCTGCTTATAGAGGTGCTATGAGCCACATTGTGGCATGGGGGGAGAGAGAGAGAATTGCCAAATGGAGACGTTTGTTTTCATTGAGAAGATTGATAGATCATACATGGTAAGGATATGTTTAAACACTTTTTTGACATGCAGTGGCATTGTCGAAGTTCATCAAAAAGTGTAATGAGTGATGACATTTCCGAAGCTCATTGGAAATGTATCCATCATGCTCGAGACTGCTCAGAATATGAGGGTGTAGATGAAATTGGATGGCTTTGTTTAAATATATATATTGTATGGAATGTTAAAAAAAAGTGATACAACAGTGAGCATTTATGTTTTTTTGTTTAGTCCCACATTGGGGAATAAGTTCAATCTCTTATTTTAAAGCCTATGTATAAAGAAGTCTATGTAATAGAAATAGCTTGTATCAATCTCTATAATCTTCACTCTCAAATTATTAATAAAATTCTTCTCTTCTTAGTGGACGTACACTATCACATTGATAGTGGAACCACTTTATAAAAAATTGTGTGCTTTCTTTTCATTTATTATTGACTGGGTAATGTTATCAAGGTTTTTAACCTAGCAGGACCCACTAGAAAGCAGAAGAATCTCATGACATCAAGATGGCTTAAAAATTAATCAAAAAGGCTACGACAAGATATGAACGATAGCCAAGTTATATCACTAAGAAAAAGAATACAATCGACTAAGCCAAGAGACGAGCAATCTTTTAGCCCAATCAGCAGCTGAGCACAAACATCTAGTAACTTATCAAAACGGAACAACAACGACACAAGACCATGAAAACATTCCAAACTCCAAACTCCAAACTCCAAAAAACAACTAAGTGCTTGGATCGCCAGCGAACCATGCCTTATGGATCACTAGTGACCCATGCAAAATGAAAGGTCGCTCTGCTAAATGGAAGAAGGGAAGGAAGGAAGATGTACGACAAAAACAGGCTAAGTGTATGGGTCGTTAGCGACCCATACACCATGGATCGCCAGCGACCCATGCCACTCCTTTGATTCTTCAATTGAGCTAACCAAGGAGTACTGAAAAAGAAGCCAAGTCATTGGCTCACTTACGAGCCGAAATCTATGGGTCGCCAGCGACCCATGGTATTGGCTCGGTTCCCGAGCTAAACCCCTCTGGGTTGTTCTCTACTTACCTGCGAGCAGTTGATGAAGTGGTCTGACCCAAAAGCTCTTCGATCTCTATTAATACCATCCTACCTGCAATACAAACTGGATCTTCTCTCTTCCTTCCTTCCAACAATCTCCGAAGGAATTTACTGTGATTCTCCAGTGGATTACAACTCTGAGGATTCAATCTACTTAGAGATAATCAAGTCTTGTAATCAAACACATCTTGTAACAACAATCAGTCTATAATAAAAATATAAAATGGAAGTAAGTTTCATTAACAGCCGAACCACTATAAAATTCTCTGTCTTCTTTTCTTTTACTATACTTTTATTGTATATGTGATCTGTGATATTGATCTATCAGGACAGAGCTGGTGCTTTCAAATTTAAGCTAGGGTGTTGATCCATTTTTTGGATTAACAGGAAATGTCATCATTGTCGTGAGTAAACTCCAATAATTTTATTTGATTGTTTCGCCATTCTATATTTGATCTTATTTTTTTTCGCATCTATATTGTTGGGTAATAATAGCTAAGAAGGATAGTCCCCAACGATAAAATGTAAACTTTTGAGGAACTTCCTAAAAGTTTCAAAATAGGTAAAATTTACTCTTGACAAAACTTATAAATTACACCATTATTTCTTAAAACTCGCATAAATCTTTTTTTTACCCCTAAAGTATAGCCCAGTGGATAAAGCATCTAGAGAGGAAGTCGAAATTAACGTACAATACCACTTGTTTCTATAATTTGTTATATTTTTCACATATATTTCATCCAATCTTAAATTAATGGGAAAAAATGATTAAATGGATGGGAAAAAATATTAGGCTAACGTTGTGCAAATATTGAGCAAATCTGGAAATATTTGGAGAAAAAAGTGAAAAATGTTTGCAAAAAAATATTTTCACTCTTTTTTGCATATATTTAAATAAATATTTGTAACAATTTTTCTAAAAAGAAATTGACTATTTTTTTTTCTCGGATATAGTTGCGATTCATTGTAGATAATTTCGATCTTGAAAAAGCAACACCGAAAATATTTACTGGTTGGTAATTTTAGACATTTGATTGAGAAACATTGGATTTGAATTAAGTTTCAAAACAATGTCATCTCCATAATTGCCACATGTAAAAGTCTGATCACAAAGAGAATGCTCTAAATTTTCTCCATGAAATTTGGTTAATATCCAAGGGACTAGTGGTTTCCAGCAAAGAAGATATCTCTAGCTTGAGAAGTGGTTAATGTATACGCAGTTAAGACACGTGATTGAAATTGGTAACATGATGAATTGCAGCTTGATAAATAGTAACATTGTAAAATTAATAATAAAAAGTTAAAAGGAGAAAAATCATACATGGTGGTGATGTCTTTAAATTTTTTACTTTTATGAACACTAGTCGGAAGGTAAAATGGATGCTACTATTCTGTCAAGTGGAAGAAAAAGTTGGGTAGGTACTATAAAAAGCGATATTTTCTTTCTAGTTTTTGAGAACATTATAATATTTTCTTTCTTCGTTCTATTTTTAGTTAGTATTTGTATCTATCTTAGAGATATAATTGATTTTGTCCTTAATTTTATGTTCTTTCATATTCTAAAAATTGATAACATACATAATATTGTTACTTGTGAAGTTGCCAAAAAATTAACAGTGAAGTATTATGGATAGAGATATTCAAACCATCATTATTTTTTAAGTTACAACAAAAAAGAAACCAAATGAGAGGATGATAGGTGATAAACATAAAAAAAAGTGGGAAGATCAATTCCTTTTTTGATCAGTCCAAAAAAATTCCATCATTTTTTCTTTTTGAAATTTTATATCTTGAATTTAACTATTTTGAAGATCGAATATAGATTATTACGCAAATTTTTAATTTACTTCCGAAGTTTTTTTTCCTTTTAAAACCACAATTCAAATTAACGCCTCGTATAGATAAATTACCTATTATTTTCAGAATAATTTATAACTTGTATAGAAGAATATCATTTTTTATAAACAAGGTTAAATATTGTGTTTACAATAATAATGGAAAAATAGAATTTTGCCTTAGAAGGTCACTTGTTGTAAAGGTGTAGCTTGGCTAGCCTGGGCTAGTCAACATAACTCTACATAAACAAATCGCAGTAGCCAAAATCAAACCTTCCATCCCAAGTTATCCGTGTTCGTATGCTCCATCTTTCATGCAATGCAGTGGATTTCACATAATAATAAAATTATGATGATAAGTGGATGAGATTAAAAGGGGCACATGAGAACAAATAATTTGAGGATTCATGCTTAAGATCAATGGACGGATATTCTTTTGTAAAAACAACTTACTTAAAATAATTTTTGTATCAAATTAATAAACTAGGATATTGAGATGTGAGTGTGGCGCCAATTTAGTCCGTCATCAAATTTTTAAGGTTTGATTATTTTAATAGTATGGTGGGATCCACTTAGCAATTAAATCATGTGATATGTGATTGTGATTTAATTAAGCATATCTGGGCATTAGAATTGGAGACAGGGGAATTAAGATGCATACATGCACACATAAACAATTTCATTCATGATGTTTAAAGAGCAGAAGAGATTGAAAGCATATCTATTAAATAATAGTAAAGTATAAGAATTTGAAACTCACTCATTAATTTCTGAAATTATCCCCATTCTCCTTAAGTTTCTTCAAGTTACTAATTCATACACACATATAAGAAAAAAATATCACAACTATTTTAATTTATAAGTTTTTTTGAGTTAGAGCATTAACTTTTACAGAGATATGTAATTAGCAAGTATTGAACTCTCAACCTTATATATGAGTGTCGCAAGCCATTTTAGTTTACGATTAATATGTTACAATAAATTTATCATATATTGCATAATAAAATATAATTTTAGCAATAATTAAAATGTAAATACTATTTTTTAAAGCATTACGGTGTGTAATGCATGAATTACACACTAGTTTATGTAATTTCAATTACGCTTTAAGTAGCGATCATTAATGCTAATTCTTTTTTTTAGCAGTGGGGTAAACTAAGTTTGATATCAAGAACTCATTTCATTACCAAATACCTTTTTTCCACTCATATAATCTGCTAATTAAATACATATTTTATTTTTTATTTGCTAAATAAAATGTATTCCTTGTTTAAAACGTAAATCCATTCCAAATTAAGCAAGTTTTATGTCAGCAAGTAATTCATATTCAAATCACCTTTTCTTTTAAGTCAACAGATTAATTAAGCAGTACAATGTATTTGTCTCCTTCGTCTTTGAACCTCCCTATTATCTTTGTTTGAACCATATATTTGTAAACAATAAGTTAGTTCAGGATTTTAATAAATTCCTTCATCTTCATTTCCTTGGCTGTCTCTGAGGTTCGAGACTGACAGAGAATTTCAGGTATGTTTTATGATTTTCCTAATGAACCTTTCATTTCCTTACGTTCTGAAAGAACAATGTTTGAATTTAGGATTTAATTTTTCGAGCTTTTGTTGAATCGCCATTTAGAAATGTGTGCCAGGATTTTAGCATTCCATTATTGCTACAATTGGAAATGTGAGGAATGTATGATTTCTAAACTGTAGATACAAAATTTTGAAATTTCGTTAGTATGTCTCTATATATAATAGGAATTATTTAAAAGTATTGATACAATTATTAATACTATCTTTAAAGTCAGTTATGAAATGAAATTTTACTCTTTAATTGTTAATTGGGAAACTGACTGGTTTCCAGGAGCAGAAAAGTAACAAAAATAAGCTTTAAATGGAAAAGATATTATGATTAAAATTGTTCATTTTTCCCATTTCATCTTGGGTAGATTAATTTTTGCTTGGCTCAGTTGGTATGTACTACAAGTGAATGTGTTGAGTAATATTAAATTTGGTGGAGTTTCATCACATCAGCTTTGTGGAAGAACCCTTTCAATAATATACTGGATCAGAAGCTCCTTTATATAGTGCACATGCATATATTTGCTCAAACTGTGCTTTCATGTTTGAATATACACACACACACCTTGAACTTCAAGTGCACTAAAGATCCTTCACTGGTGCCAATTTTTTGCTGTTTATTCAGATTTTTTTTAATCTGAGCTATAAAGTGCTATATCATGGCTTCCAGCAATAACGATTTGTTCCAGGCGTCGGGCCCAGTATACTTGACATACGTAGACTGGTAAGTGTTTTAAACCATGCTGGTAAAACCACATGAATTTTTGTACTCCAACCATTTTACCCTCCTGACATTAACAGGACAAACCCCCATCATCGTAGAATAGTGGCAGCCAGCTTAGTCCAAGGGGCATACGTTCTAGAACGCGACCGTCAATTCAACCGCAACGTGTTCGAAATCCGAGCTCCCTCTTGGTACAAACACTTCCACTTTGTATTATCTGAGTATCTCATAGATCCAGTAGATTCCTCCATCTTTGGTGCAGTTTACCATTATGACCCTCAGCATGTGCCCCCTCCATATGCCCCTCACTATGTGGCAGCTTTCCGTGGAACCCTCATAAAGAAAGAATCAAAGGCCCAAGACCTCAAACTCGACCTCCATTTCGTAAACCACGACCTTCACAAAACTCCAAGGGTCCATGTCGCCATGCAAACTGTTCTAAGACTTGCATCTTGTAACAGGAATATCTGGTTGGCGGGTCATTCTTTGGGTAAGTGCCCTAAATTATTTTTTAGTTTTTATATCAGCTTTAACATTCTGTTATATGTACTTTGTGCTGTTATAGATAAATTACACAAAATATGTTTTATATTCAGACATTCACTAGACATGAAGATTGCTATCCATACTTTTGAATTCGAATTAGACCAACACATGAACCAGTAAAGTCAAAGAGCCAATAGTTTCTAGTCTATATATAATGGAGATTTCTAGATGCTGTAATCTTTACATGATTCAACTTTAAATACTCTTAGTAACCGTAAATGTTCATATATAATCTTCTTTAGGTTCAGCCATAGCAACACTAGTTGGAAAAAACCTGGTAAAATCTGGAATATACCTGGAAACTCATCTTTTTAATCCGCCATTTTTGGCTGCGCCAATAGAGAGGATCAAAGACGAGACGGTGAAAAACGGGCTGAGAGCTGCTGGAAGTATGATAACTGCAGGTTTGACAATGATGGTCAGAGGGAAGCAGCAGTCAGAGCAGTATTTCAGGATGTTTGCTGGATGGGTGCCCAATCTTTACGTGAATAAACTGGATCATATAAGTTCGGAATATGTAGGGTACTTTGAGCAGAGGAGGAAGATGGAGGAGATTGGAGCTGGGAACATTGGGAGGTTAGCAACACAAAATAGCATTATGGGATTGTTCAGGAGTGCAATTGGGATTGAAAGTGAGCCTTTGCATCTTCTGCCTTCTGCTAGACTTACTGTTAATGTGGGACATACTCGTGACTTTAAGAGTGCCCATGGGATTCATCAATGGTGGAACCCTGATTCGCTCTTGGAGTTTAAAGAGCACATTTATAGATAATGAAGATGTCCAAGTTTATGGTGTAAAAATGCTTTTGATGGAATGAATATTAAACTGTGGGAATGTTGAATGAAAATTAGTCGCTGTTTTAAATAGTTTTTGGTTTCTTTCTACTATTATGTATTAATTCATTGTGCTTACTGGCAATTTTCAAGCGTACAAGATAGAAAACATACATGAAGGTCATATTAATCAGATATGGCCAGTGCTACGCACATGCACGTAGCGTATAAGCATGCTGTAATGTTAATATGTGTTAAGCGAAATGAAAAAATGCTAATCTGTTTACAATATTCTCTCAGCTTATACAATATCAATATTGTTGTAATGGGCTTGGGCCTGCGTTGCAGCCTAAGTACCAAAATAGTCTAAAGTGCAGCAATGTATTTTGTATAAATTGGAGAACACAGCAATGTATCTGGTATCTAATCATCATAATACAAATTTTCTCAATTCTTTCAAATTGTCAATATGTTATCAGAGCGAAAACCTTCAGCTTAACAACGTTTCTATCAAAATTCAATTAGAAACAAATCATTATATCTGTTGTATTCAAGATAACACCATCAGTTTGAATTTCATCACTTGGTGTTATCTTTAACCATCAGAATAATTTCATCACTGGGTTATTTTTCACATTCTATCTCTGAGAATCTGTGCCTTGCCAAGAAAAGCATTCAACTTCTAGCTACTCAAAATTCTTAAAGAAGAAGTTCTCAAAAAACTCACAATTCAGAAAACAGAAAGCAAGAAATCATAACAGACATAAAAAAAGGCAGTGCCTTGCCAAGAAAACCATCAGAAAGCAATCATCATTTAATTTTCTGGCTGCTACATACCTAGAAAAATTCAAAGTGCAATTCTTGATTACTGAAAAGAATTTTATGAGTTCTTTAATTTCTCATTTTGTTCAAGATTCTTCATCATGGGTGATGAAAGCTCAGCCACATCATCAAATCCACAAAGTTTGTATCAGATAGACACATAAAGCCTTCTTCAAACAATCGTCAGTCCTCAGAGTCAGCTTATCACAGCACAACTCGAAGAAGATAATTATCTTCTCTGGAAAGTCCAGGTTGAAACAGCAGTCAAAGGCTATGGCCTCGAAGGGTTTCTTTTGGGTACAGTGCCAACTCCACCGAGATTCATAACTAATCAAGAAAATAAAACTGTAAACAATGAAGAATTCATAATGTTTCAGAGACAGATAGTCTAATATGTTCATGGCTTTTATCTTCCCTAAGCATGAAGCTACTGCCCCAAGTTATAGGTAGCAAGACAGCAAAAGGAATTTGGACCACAGTTGAAAGAATTTTTAACTCTCAATCTACAGCCAAGATAATGCATTATAAAAAGCTCCTTCACAGTATCAAGAAGGATAATCTGTCTATGGGAGAATACTTAGCAAAAATCAAAACTACTTGTGATTTGCTTGAAGCAGCTGGTCACAAGATTACTGATTCAGAACAAGTATTGATTATATTAAGTGGTTTGAATGATGAATATGAGTCAGTTGTTGAAGTTATATCATTTCAAAGAATCAACACCTCCTATTGAAGACGTGCATTCTATATTACTTGCACATGAAGGAAAAATTGACTTCAAGAAACCAATTGACTCAGACATGTCCATTAACTATGCAGTAAATAATAAAAATAAGAATCAATACAATACCAAGGCAGATCAACAGAATCAAAGAAGTGGTTAGTCCTACAGAGGAAGGGGCAGAGGAAGATGGAATGGCAATAACAAACCCAATGTCAAATTTGTGAAAAGATTGGACATACATCACCTAAATGTTATTTCAGATTGATCTGAACTACGTTCCAGGGAAAAATCCAAGGAATCAAAGAAACAATAACTATACTGCAAATTTAGCACAAGTGCAATCCGGGGAAAGCAATCAATCAGACAACAACAGAGATCAAAGCACAAGGCCAGAACATATACAAGATGATGCTTGGTACCCAGATTTTGGAGCTACAAATCATATTATAAACAATCTTGACAACTTAAATCTAGGATGAAAGGAGTATAAAGGTACACGGTCAATTTCAATGGGAAATGGCGAGTCTATAAATATCACTCATTCTGGAAAAGCACATATCAGAGGTGCTTATAAACAATTATTTTTAAATAATTTATTAAGAGTATCAAAAATTAAGAGAAATTTAATTAGTGTTTCTCGGTTTGCTAGAGACAACAATGTCTATTTTGAGTTCTTTCCAAAATATTGTCTTATTAGAGACATTCTGACTAAAGAAGTTTTATTGCAAGGTGATGTTGACAGAGGACTATATTGTTTCAAAGTAGTTAGTCAAATCAATCATGGAAAAGATCATCAAAATTGTAATCTGTTAGAGGCAACACAGATTACTAATCACAAAAATATTAAAGATCTATGGCATTATAAGCTTGGACATTCAAATATTGGTGTTGTTAAACAAATTCTCAGTGATAATAAAATTGCCTTTGATGATATTTCATTACCATATGTTTGTACTTGCTGTCAGATTGGTAAAAGCCACAAGTTGGCATTTAATTCTTCTAGTACTGTTTCTACAAATCCTTTAGAACTAGTAGCCATGGATCTATGGGGTCCTGCTCCAGTATGCTCAGTTGTGGATACAAATATATATATATATATATATATATATATATCTTTTATTGATTCTTATTCTAGATTTACTTGGATTTATTTCCTAAAGACCAAATCTGATACATATAACGCTGTAGTGCATTTTATATCAGTAGCTGAAAAGCAGACTGGTTACCCAGTTAAAACTGTACAATCTGATGGTGGTACTAAGTTTAAGACACTCATCAATTATTTTAATAAAAAGGGAATAGTTCATAGAATAACATGTCCCTATACCTTTGAATAGAATGGGCTAATAGAGAGAAAACATAGACACATAGTTGAGACTGAACTTACTCTTTTAGCTCAAGCATCTTTACCCTTAAAATTTCGGCCTGACGCATTTAATATTGTGGTTTATCTAATTAACAGATTACCAGCAAGGGTTTTCAAAGGAATAATTCCAATGGAAAGGTTGTATGATGTAAAACCAGACTATCAAAGTCTAAATTTTTTTGGATGTCTATGTTGTCCCTACTTAAGGCATATAATAGAAATAAACTAGAGTTTAGATCTCAACCATGCACTTTTATAGGATATAGTACTAATCAGAAGGGATATAAGTGTTTGGACAATAGAGGAAGAATTTTTATTAGTAGACATGTTGTATTCAATGAACGTATATTTCCTTTTAGTAATGCAGATATCAAGACAATAAAGAAAGCACTTAATCCCAGAACTTCAATACCTGATTTACCTGTCTGCTAAGATAAGTGGAAGTTTAAGGAAACTGAAAGGATTGTTGAAGATTCGGATTCACCATCTCCATCAGATAACGAGCCAGGAGAAACTTCCAATTATCACAGTAAGTCTCCATTGCAACCTGTCAGTCAAGATCAACAAGTCAGTGAAGAAAGTACAAGCTCTCAACAAAATACAATTGTAGATAACAGTGATCAGACAAATATAAGTAAATATCATGATAGACCCAGTCATCCCATGATCACTAGGGCCAAGAGTGGTATATTCAAGCTAAAGCTTTATATTGCTACCACAATAACTGAAGAGCCAGAAAACTTTGATCAAGCTGTCAAAAAACAAGAACTGGAGAGCAGCTATGGATGAAGAGTATAATGCTCTTATAAAAAATAAAACATGGGATTTAGTTCATCCCCTAAGTAATAAAAATATAGTGGGGTGCAGATGGACATATAAACTGAAAAAGAATCCAGAGGGAACTGTTCACAGATATAAAGCCAGACTTGTTGTTAAAGGCTATACACAGCAATATGGATTTAATTTCAATAAGACTTTTTCACCAGTAGTTAAACCAACAACAGTCAGGATTATACTCACTATTTCTTCATACAAAAAATGGTGTAGCAGACAACTGGATGTTAACAATGCCTTCATTAATGGTGTTCTACAAGAGGACATATATATGGAGCAACCACAGAGATACAATCAAAATACAGATTATGTGTGCAGGTTGAATAAGGCTATATATGAGCTTAAACAAGCTCCAAGAGTCTGGTTTGATAGACTGAAACATACTTTGATAAAACTTGGATTTCAGTCTACCAAATCAGACAACTCTCTCTATATTAATAATAATAAAGAATCCATTATATATATTTTAATATATGTTATGATCTCATTGTCACAGGTAACAGTGAAGAAGGTATCAACAATTTCATCCTGTACTTAGACAAAAAATTCTAAGTTAAAGATCTTGGAGAGATTAATTACTTCCTGAGAATAGAAATCATTAGAAAGCCAAATTCAAAAATAATTCTTAGCCAAAGGAAATACATAATAGAAATACTGCTTAAGTAAAAAATGCATGAAGCAAATCTTCAACCAACTCCTATGATAAGCAACTATCAGCTTTAAAAAAAGAAGGGAGAACCCAATATGTAATGTTAGACAATACAAGAGTGTTGTTGGTGCATTACAATATGCAACAATAAATAGGCCTGACATATCATACAGTGTCAACAAAGTTTCTCAATTCATGCAGGAACCTCTAAATGAACACTGGAGAGCAGTAAAGAGAATCTTACGATACTTAAAAGGGACTGTCAACTTTGGCCTATCATTCAAAAAGAGCAACAATCTTAACATTATAGGCTACACAGATGCAGATTGGGGAACAGATCCAGATGACAGAAAGTCAGTTTCTAGATACTGCATTTATCTTAGAGGAAATCTCATATCGTGGTGCTCTAAAAAACAGGCTACTATTTCAAGATCAGGTACAAATGCTGAATACATGAGTTTAGCAAGTGCTACAGCAGAGATTTTATGGATCAAATCTCTATTAAGTGAACTAAGAATAGAATCAGATTATAAACCAGTCATATGGTGTGATAATCTAAGCATTGTTCACATGTTAGCTAATCCAGTTCTTCATTCAAAGACAAAGCATATCGAAATCGACTTATATTTTGTACGAGAGCAAATAATCAATCAAAAGCTTCAAGTTAATCACATTCCAGCAACATATCAGAGAGCTGACGTGCTTACCAAGGCACTATCAACAAGAAATTTTACCAGGTTTAGAGACGAACTCAGAGTGAAATCGAGCTCAGCTGATTCTATTGTATCAGATCTACTGATACGAGGAAGAGAAAACCTCAGATCTAAAGAACATCAGTGGATCTAAAATTTAAATGACTGAACCTCACTTAAAAGCTATAGATCTGAAGTCCAAAACCTGGACTTCACTTGAATCTGGAGTCTTACTCATCTTTAGAGTAATTTCAAAGCTACTCGACAAGAAGAATTCGATTACAAGTAGACCTGAGTTACAGATCTGAAGAATATCTCCAGATCCGCACTTACGAGCCATATTCAAAATTTTCAAACGAATTCTTTGAGCAAAATAGAGATCTCTCATGATTACATCCGGCTTCCTCAAGATAATTCTAAAGATTTCATCAGAATTGAAGACTTTGAAGAAATCGCCATAACCCTAAACTCGGTTTTGAGGGGAGATGTTAAGCGAAATGAGAAAATACTAATCTGTTTACAATATTCTCTCAGCTTATACAATATCAATATTGTCGTAATGGGCTTGGGCCTGCGTTGCAGCCCAAGTAACAAATAGTCTAAAGTGCTGCAATGTATTTTGTATAAATTGGAGAACACAGCAATGTATCTGGTATCGAATCATCATAATACAAAATTTCTCAATTCCTTCAAATTGTCAATAATATGCAATGGTGGAAAGTATATATTTTGCTCAATATGTACCATGTTCCAATTGATTATGTAGAAGTGAAGTTGTGTAATACTTTTGCCACTGTAAAAAACAATTTGGGTAATCTATGCCTTATATATATAATTGTATCCATCTAATGTTAACACCATATTGAAACGTATCCGTCAATACTGATATGAATAACTACAATTTAGTAATCCTTCCAAATACCGTTACTAACGTGGAGAATAAGATTGTGCATGAAATGGAACATTTTGAGATATGCCTACTACGTTGTAGAAAGCATGACGTCAAAAATTTGACATGAGGAAATTATGATGTAAATCTTGTGTTTTTGACTTCACATGTCTTTGCACAACTGGATCATACAGCGCTAAATTATCATGGTTAATGATCTTACGGTATTCTTTTCCATCGAAGAAGTTAACCATGCCTGTGTGAATTGCATTTGAAGTTTTATGCGAAAAAATATAATATATGTAAGCTTGGTTCGTTTACGTTCATTTTTTCATGTCGTACAAGCTATCATGCGGACGGTAGAAGGGGAAAAAAATAAGTGTAGGACGATAAGATACGAGGAATAAAATCACACAAGTACCGCAAGTGGTGTACGCACCATATTTTCACAAATACAAATTGAAAATACTAAAAATAGTGGCAGGAAAAAAAATACAACAGAGTCTTAAGACATGAAAGGACTAAATGCTAACACAAGTAGGCAAGTTTGCACCGATTAGTTTCATTTCCTCTTTTCTGGCCCGAATCTTGTTTCCAACTGGTGCATGGACAATTTGGTCCCTATCACCGTCCTCCTGAGAAGGGAATAGAGTTTGTAATAAGATTGTTGAAGTACAAAAATATGTGAACATCAATGTCGGACGTAGGTTAGATGTAACACCCGTAAAACTTAATAAGAAATTAATTAACTGAAAATAAGATTAAAAACAAAAATTTTGCAAACATTAGAATTTGACCACGAAACTTACACCATTGTGTTTGTGTTGATTTTCAGATCAACTTTCATATATAAAGTTTTGCAATAGGAGCTCAAACAAAAAAGTTATTAACATTTAAAATTTTCGCATTTAAAATAATTCGTACGAATTTAAATCAAAAACTAAACAACATTAACGTTTGAAATCAAAAGTGTAATAAATATCTTAATGTTGAAAGGAAGCTTAGGGTTTTAAGCAAACATCAACGTTAGGGAAAGGAATTATAAAATAACGGTAAGTAATTAATTAACGTTAGTGTTAGGATGCCGGTCGACTTCCTAAGGTAGGCTGGTTGATTTGTTGGCACATCGCAACTAGGGTTTGTTTAGACCATGAACGATCCGGATTTCATTATATAAAACCGATTTAAATCCTACGATCCAGAAACGTTCTAACCACTATAAATAAAAGGCCTGCCCCCTCACTTTTATTGACAATAAAATTTAAACACTATTGAAACTCTGTCAGTCTTCCTTTTCAATTCCTTGATTCAAAATTGATCGAATTTAAAGGCAATATGTTATATATGCGTACATACATACATATACATATATACTATGACGACCGCCCTATACTTACGGTACCCAATATACATGTATAGTGCGCAATGGGGGTACCTAGCTAATCTAAGACGGTAAACAAGGGCATAAAGTAAAAAAAATCCAAGTACGGAACCTATAAACGTCTCACAACGCACAGAAAAAATATAATATAGTAACATAGATTTAAAACATATGGGACGGTGATATAATTAAATGAACCATAAATAAGAACACTAGAGTGCAACAGGTTCATAGATTGTACAAAAACTAAAATAATAGAGTTTATAAATCCTAAATATTCAAAATATACTCTACAACTGTGTATAAGATAACGTAAGTATTGATATAGTACCACGGTACTACACAGCGGAATATAAGCGATAGTAAGCTCCAAATATAGATCTATGAAAACATGGCCTCTTGCTCGTACTCTGTACAGCTCCATGTGCTATCTATACCTTTTATCCCTAATCAACACATTTAACAGTATCGAAGATAATAAGAAGCAAAACATAAAACCTCGGATTAGACAACAGTCTGGTGTAAGTTATACATCATCCCAAAATACTATAAAAACCGTATATAATGAATAAGGCGTAGAGTATTAATAGCTATACTTAGACCTATCCCTGAGTTAACACATAAACACAATATAAGCTAAACTACTACGACATGTGAAATATAGGGGTATCACAAAACATATCAAACACACAGAAAACATAACATCCGTTACACAACCCTACATCTCTCACTCAAGTGCTTTAGATGTACAATAACTCTTTCAAGCGCTCAACTCATTGTCCACACAGATAGCAAAGGACTGGACACATGCAGATGTCCAAAATATGGGTACATGCGAACTATCCTATGACATGAAGCTACCCTGTCCCAACAGTGAGCATCACAACCACAGAGGCATCCATCGATCCCTTAGCATAGGTATCGATAGTAGAACTTCCTCATTGATGCTTAACTCAGCCCACACAAATGGCTAAGGACTAGACATACGCAGACGTCCAAGCACATGAGTACACGCAGACTACCCAGTCCTACTCATGGGCATGACAACCCCATTTTCTTCTCCATGAGCTATCACGTAGAACTCGTCTCCTCGGTCCATCATCAGATGCTATAGTCACTCGCTACATTGAGTCATCGATGTCGCCGTACTTTATTGGTTTTCATTCCATGGTCATCTTGAGCTATCGAAGAGTCATCCAATCCTGCTCCAAACCTGCTCCCAAAACCACCAAGCGAACTCCCAGCATAGTATTGAAGCCCCTTCATGTTGATCCCGAAGAAAACACCCTACCATTAAATGTTCTGTCCGGACTCTGGTCCCCCTCCTATAGCCGAACCAAAGCCACCAAACATTATTTTTTGTTTGTCTCCTCATCATAGAGCTAAACAACTACTGGATAGGATTTCATGTTCGATCCTTTACAAGCCGAACCAACTCACCACCGAACAAGATTTCTTGTCCGGTCTTCCCCTTGTCGAGAAAAGCACTTACCCGACCCAAGCTACACCGGACCGTCTTGGACCTGAGCCACCACATTTTCTTCTTGAATCCAACCACCGGGCCACACCACTATCGAACCATGCAACCATCGGACATCCATTGCCGAACCAGAAACCCCTGGCTCCTTCAACGCACCATCTTTACCCTGGTTCCGTCACTACACTCAATACTTTGACTCTCATGCATCGCCTATGTAACGATATGACACCAAATCCTCTAAAGCCCATCATTCGAAGTCGAACTTCACGGTTCCTACCTCTTATTCGCTCAGATGAGCGTTTTCAAACATACAAACAAACACCATATATGCACCAAACAATATTCAAATATTTAAACCACACAAATAATTATAGAAATCATCATATAAGGTGTCAGCAACATAGCCTGACATATATCAAGGCAATCACATATTCAAATAACATGTCTAGAACACCAAAAATCCATTTATTCACATTTTTACGACAGGTTGGGTTTTAAACCAACATTAAAACTTAATTTTGACTTATAAGTGGATCCAAAATATGTTAAAACCTTTGGTTACATATACAGTAAGATGGGAGATGATAAATCACTCACAAAAACCTCCAAGATTAATATATGATTTAGACATGATTTAGAGGGCATGCCCTTGCTAATCTACCCTTAATACATGATTTAGACATGATGTGGAATAGAAAAGAGAAGGTTTGGATGGAGAATGGGTTAATGGGAACTTAGATCTATTTAAGAAGTGGTAAAAGTGATTTAGGGATGATGGTTCAGCCTATTATAGCCTTCAAACTCGAAATGGGTTAGAGGGCATGCCCCCAAACCTCACTACTTACTCACTAAGCTGCTTTAAAAAAATTCAATCTTCAAACAACCATATTTCCTAACCGGAAAGCCCAAATCATTATTATAACCACTCTACAAAAATGGAAACATCGTATCTTTCCAATTGAAATGGTTTTGGACTCTAATTCAGTTTCTATCAAAAGTTATAGCCATTACAAATTTTTAGGGGTAAAATCGTCCAGAAAAATTCTAAACGTAGGAAATGTCACTAGTAGGCATTTTTTAAAGTTATAGAGTCATAATATCCCATCCGAATATCAAAATAATATTTTTTGATTCTCCAGTACGTAAAATACGAGTTATTACACTATCTCCCTTTAGGAATTTCACCTCCAAATTTCTCGATACAAACAAGGTAAAATCAAGCATAGCTACCCTGCATGACTAACATCCACGAGCAAACATATCAAACATGCACACAAAAATAGAAATGACATCTATTGTGACGCCCCACCTCTATACCTACGCTAGCTAAGGACACTACGGGGTAATGCCGTCAACTAGCACGGAGAATAAGACTGTTGAGGAGCGACCATCTGTATAATTGCTTTGTGCGAGTACCGATATGCCAGATAAAAATATAACTTTTCATCTCAAGAGGAAATCCGACATACCGACACAAACTCAAAACTACTACATAGTGGCTATATGTAATCTTCGGAAATAAATATAGAAATAAACATAACACAAATCAGTCACAGATATTTCATATCACAAAGGCGAAAATAGATATGAATGTATATAACACATAAAAGTGTTCATCAGAGTAGTGGTCAACAAGATTCACACTATCACAAAAGAAATAGCTATCAGTGCTATACAAAAGAATATGGGTACAACCATGAGTCTATATCTCAAGTGTATACAACAAAAACTACCAATCTAAGTAGTTAGCCAAAAGTCAAGATAATGATCCAGGATGAGAAGTCAAGCAGAAGCACCTGTAACATCTCGGTCTGACCCGAGTATTATTTAATAAGAAAATAATAAACGGATCAGTCTAGCTATAAATATCCGATGAAATGATATAGAATAAGAGATATGACTAAACGTATAATAATCACAATGCCAAACTGTGATAAATAAGTAATTGAAAATCAATAAGAGATTAATCAATATCACCAAATCTACTCAAAGATCAAAAGGAATGTCATACTCCTCATTTCATTCACCAAACCATAAATATTGACAATTATATCAATGTCAATCACAAAAGTCAATGACACACAAATTCACCAATGCACAAATATTGATAAACTTATCAATGAAAATCACGAAAATTGGTGAAACACAAATCCTAGAAATCATCAATAGAAATCCAGAAATCACAAAAAGGGGGGAAGGCCTATCACAACGGGAGCATAAAGCTCACCAACACGTGTATCACAAAATGGAACGCTATTCCATGGTTGCTAACCATTAATTTTGAGCCAGAGCTCCACAAAACGGCCTAAAGACCATGGGTCGCTACCCCACCAATTTGAGCCGAAGCTCCACAGAAACGGGGTTTAGTCTCCCTCGTAGACAAAGAGACATCGCACATTGCTAGTCTAAATCACAAAAATGATCATCATCGATCATCGAGAAGTGTCAATTACACTAAGCTAGTAAATATATGAGCTTAGCTTCATGTCCCATAACCACTAGCTTAACTTAAATATTTACGAACAAATTGTAGATCTCAACTAGAAAAATGTCACAAGAGATTCAATCGAACAAGTCCAAGAATTAATCGACGAAGTAAACGCAAGCGTTTCATACCACTCGTTTTACTAAGCCGTTTAATTAGATTTCTCATACGAGTGAGGTAAAGACTTGTATATACTAATAGGTTGGAAAACGGTTTTATAAACGAGTTTGATATTGAAAATAGAGTTTAAATTGATAAAGAGTTTGAATATTTACTACTAGTATAGAAATCTTTGTATTTTAAAGTGATAAAGCACAAGAATGATTGTAGAAACAATCAATCACCAAAATTCACATACGAAGACGTGAATTAATTCCAAAGAAAACGATATCAAATCCATCAAAGTGGATATTTCCAAAAATTCGAAAATAGAAGTCATCATAGTCGAATAAGTGATAACAACAACTAGGAATCAAAACGAATCGATATAAATTGGAAACCAAGCAAAACTAGGCTCAAATAGGCATAGCAGACAAATAGAAGCAGGTCAGTCGACTGACCCACTGAGTTCAGTCAACTGAACTTAATCCCTGAAAATTCGCGGGATACTGGTCAGTCGACTGAACTCAGTGAGTCTGTCGACTGACTGCAGTAAACAGAGCCCCCAAGGCTCTGCCGGAAGCCTTCACCCTGCTTATTAGATTCAGACAGTCGACTGACCTAGAGGTCCAGTCGACTGATTGGAGCTAAGGCAGTTTTCCCTGCCTATCAACGGAAGAAGAAACCCTTCCAATTTGGCAACCGGACGGGCCTCGGGCACTAAGGGATTACGCCGATCGGCAACCCAGCCCTATAGGCTCTTCGATGCATCACCAAAAACTTGTTCAAATATCCATAGAAGGATTTTCATAGAATTTTCTTTCAAAACACCAAAAGTTGGAATATAAACCAAATTAATCGAAACCAAAAGCAAATGCACATGAATAATTGCTAGGAATTCATACCCAACGTTCAAAGATAGTTATAGACCTAGACGTGAGATAAAAATCTCACCTTTTCACAAAATCAATGTAGAAGAGGCTTGAAAACAAAGGGAGAATCAACCACTCTTCATCACAACCCAAATGAGCTTGAATCTATGCTCAAAAGAAGAACATTCCCAAAGTTAGGTTTAGGAATTTCTGAAATTCAAGAGAGAAGGAGTCGGAGAAGGTGAAGAGAAGGCTTACCAATGGGTTCTCTTGAATTGGAGCTAGAAGTTGATTTGCAAATAGAAAACTAGGGCTTGAGTTTTAATTTCTCATTCCACTCACCATTAATCTCTTTAGAACTGAAAAGTAGAGAGGAAGAGGGAGTGAATGAAGAGGGGGTTTCAGTTTGGGGTATTAAGTTAGAATATTGGGCTGAACCCAAACCTAAACCCGAAGTGAAAAAGGTCAAATTTTTAGCTAGCTCCAAACATATCAATGTTTATACTCAAAAAGGTTGCAAATGGCATTTTGAACTCAGTGGAAGGGGTCTCGAGTCCCAATTTGACCGTATGCAAAAAGTAGCTTTTCGGACGAAAATCCGACTAATGATGAAATATTTAAATAAAATATTTAAGTATAACATCGATAAATATGCGGGTTGTTACAGACTCCCCTCCTTAAAGAAATTGCGTCTCGCAATATATAAGATGGAAACATAAAGTAACAATCATAAAAGCATATTAACACAAAAGAAATCTGAAATAAGAAGTTCACCTCAAAGAGCATGAGTAAGTAAGTCTTGATGTGTTCGCTCGATGAATTCTCTAGATTCCCAAGAGCAATCCTTAGGATTCGCGGACCATTGAACCTTAACAAGCGAAACATCCTTATTTCGAAGGCGCTTGACCTCCGAAGCAATAATACGAATATGATGTTGCTCATAAGTCAAATTAGGTGAAACTTCAATTTCTTCCACAATACCGGGCTCAAGAATGGAATCGGAATCTCGAAGGCATTTCCGTAATTGAGAAACGTGAAACGCGTCATGAATAGCAGAAAATTGAGCCGGTAATAAAAGGCGATATGCCACGGAACCAATACGTTCGGTGATAGGAAACGGACCAATATATCGAGGTGCTAACTTTCCCGATCGACTGAAACGCACAACACCCTTCATAGGTGAAACACGAACAAACACAAAATCTCCCACAGAAAATTCTAGTTTCCTTCTACGGGTATCGGTATAGGATCTTTGTCTACTTTGGGCTTCTTTCATCCTATGACGAATAAGGTCAATCTTTTCTGTGGAATCACGAATAAAATCTGGACCTAAAACCAGCTTCTCACCGGCCTCAAGCCAACAAGAAGGAGATCAGCATGGCCTTCTATAGAGTGCCTCGAAAGGTGCTATACCAATACTAGATTGGAAGCTATCATTATAGGAAAACTCAACAAGAGAAATATGATCTTCCCAACTTCCGACAAAATCAAGAACACATGCACGAAGAAGATCTTCAAAGTTTGATTCACACGCTCAGTTTGTGCATCGGACTAGGGGTGATAAGCGGTGCTAAAATTAAGCTTCGTTCCTGAAGCTTTTTGAAGACTCTTTCAAAATCCACTAGTAAACAATGGATCACGATCACTAACAATAGAAGTAGGAACTACATGTAATTTTACAATTTCTTTGATAAAAAGCTTGGCCAAGAGAGGGACGGTTCGATTGCACCGAACGGGAATAAAATGGACGGATTTAGTGAGTCTATCAACTATAACCCATAAGCTATCATGTCCCGAACGAGAACGGGGAAGGCCGTCAATAAAATCCATAGAAATCTGGTCCCATTTCCAAATTGGAATTTCTAACGGTTGCAATAACCCACTGGGCCTTTGATGTTCGGCCTTGACAAGTTAGCAAGTCATGCAACACTTAACAAATTTAGCAATATCAGATTTCATTCCCTCCCAATAATAAAGTCGCTTCACATCCGCGTACATTTTACTACTACCGGGATGAATGGTAAACTTAGAACGATGAGAATCTTCTAAAATATCTTTAAGAAGATTACTAATATTTGGTACGATAAGTCTACCAAATTTTCGAATGCCGCCACGAGAATCGATATCAAAGTCTTTCAAACCTTTAATATCAATTTTATTCTTAATATTTTGGCCAAGAAGAGCCAATTCAGGATCTGGCCTTTGAGCTTCAAGAATGCGGTCTAAAAGAGAAAGATGAGCCTCAAGGCTACATAAAACAAGAGATGAACATAAATCGGAGACACGATCTCGAATTTCACAAGTAGATAAAACCTCGAGATCATTCCATTCGGATATCATCATAGAAACAACCGCTTGTTGCTTGCGACTAAGCGCATCGGCGACACGATTTCCCTTTTCGGGAGTATAAAGGATGTCAAGATCATAAGGTGCAAGGAACTCGAGCCAACGCTGTTGACGCAAATTAAGTTCCTTCTGAGAGAATAAATACTTCAAAGACTTATGATCAGTATAAAGAACAAATTTCTCTCCTAAAAGATAATGACGCCAAATCCGAAGGGCGAAAACAATAGCCGCGAGCTCTAAATCATGAGTGGCATATCTAGTCTCGGCTGGCTTCAATTGCCTAGAAGCATAAGCAATAACATGTTCTTTTTGCATAAGAACGGCACCCAAACCAACGCGACTAGCATCGGTATAAACAATAAAATCTCGGTTCCCCTCGGGAGTAACAAGAATAGGAGCATCGGAAAGGAGTTCTTTTAATCTCTGAAAAGAAGTTTCACATTTGTCCGACCAAATGTATTTAACACCTTTCTTCGTTAAGCTAGTGAGAGGCACGACAATCTTAGAAAAGTCTTTGATAAAATGATGGTAATAACCCGCCAATCCAAGAAAACTATGAATCTCCGTCAGACTCTCCGGTCTCTTCCAATCTTGAATCGCTTTAATCTTTGAAGGATCCACGGAAATTCCGGATTCGGAAATAATATGACCGAAAAACTTCACACGAGATTGCCAAAAATGGCACTTAGAAAACTTTGCCTTTAATTGATTACTCCTAAGAGTTTCCATCACAATCCGAAGATGCTTTTCATGCTCCTCCTTGGTTTTTGAATACACAAGAATATCATCAATAAAGATGAGAACAAATCAATCGAGAAAGTCTTTGAAAACTCGATTCATTAATTCAACGAAATAAGCCGGGGCATTCGTTAACCCAAATGGCATAACAAGCCATTCATAAGATCCATACCGAGTACGGAACGATGTCAAAGGAATGCTATACTCTGCAATACGAAGCTGATGAAAACCAGTAGCTAAGTCTAATTGTGAAAAGACTTTAGCACCACTAAGTTGATCGAATAGATCATCAATCCGAGGCAAAGGATATTTATTCTTAATAGTAAGATCATTAAGCTTGCGGTAGTCAACGCAAAGCCTAAGTGTACCATCGGATTTCTTTACGAAAATAGCTGAAGCTCCCCAAGGCGAGGAACTAGAGAGAATAAATTGCTTCGTTTCCAAATCGGATAATTGTATGTGCATCTCCTCATTTTCTTTATTGGACATGCGATAAGGAGGACGAGTAATAGGTTGAGCTCCAGGGGTAAGATTAATTCTGAACTCAATTGCTCGCTTAGGTGGTAATCCTAAAACGGGCTCAAATATGTCGAAAAATTCACGAACAACGTGAATAAGAGAAATGACGTCTTCCTCATCATCATTATCATCATCATGAGGATTTAAAGAATATAAAGATGCAGATAAAGTGGAATCCAAATCTTTGAGAATAATAGAAATCTGCTTAACAGATTGAGGATGTCGAAGATGAATAGTCCGCTCAGGACATAGGATATGAGCTTCATAACGGTTAAGCCAATCCATTTCCAAAATCATTCCAAAGCCTGAGTAACGCATGACATGCAAATCGGCTAGAAAAGGAAAATCACACAAAATAATCTCGGCATCATTAAAAAGCAAACTAAGAGTTGCGGATCCACCAACTGGATTCGAAATTCTCAAAGAAGTCATTAAAGCAACAACATTTAAAGAAAAAGTATCAACAAGTTCTTTTGAAATAAAAGAATGGGATGCACCCGTATCAAAAAGAACTCGAATAGGCTGTTCACGAAATATAATAATGTCATCAAGGATAGAATGAGACATACCTTGATTACGAGATGTGTTGCCAGGGGCTTGAGCAATATTTAACTTTCCCTCCTTTTTTCCCTCAAGCTTGGGGCATGAAGATATAACATGGCCGAGACTTTTGCAGTAGCGACAAGAGGGGAGCCTCGAACACTTATTTGTATAATGGTCCTTTGAACCACAATTATAGCATTCTCCACGACCAAAGGAAGAAGTCTTTGCCACAGGGATTGCTTGCTTCCCCTTTTTGTTGGGATAAAGACCTTTGAATTTGTTAGGCCTTTTCTTGTTGTTGTTGAAGTTTGGTTTGGAACCCACCACTTCAACATCACTTTCCCTATCCGCCTCTTCAAGACGAAGAGCGATATCAATGAGTTGGTCGAAAGAAACTTCTAATTTTAGAAGTAATGGCTTCTTGAGATTTTTGTTTAAACCATAAACAAATCTTTGATTTTTCTTCAATGGGGTGTTAATATATTCCACCCCGTATTTAGAAAGAGATTCAAAAGACGCGACATAGTCAGTCACGGAAGATTCACCTTGAACAAGGTCAATAAAATGGCGAGCCAAAGTCACCTTCTCAGCTTCTGGCACAAATTTTAATTCGAAACGTGCCCGGAATTGCTCCCAGGTGAGATTCGTTTCATTAATTTCAGAAATAAGAAGTTCGTACCAGTCCAATGCTCTTTCTTGGAGCCTACTAGAAGCCACCTGAACTCGATGAAGATCAATAAGATTCATGCGAGAAAAGATTCGATCGCATGATCTCAGCCAAGCCTGGACTTCAATAATAGTTTCAGAACCCTTGAATGGTTTCCCACCCAAGTTGGTATAATCGTTGCACAAGCGTGCAAATCCAGACTTAGGATGAGTTGGTTCCGAATTAGATCCAGCTGCTTGAGCATTCTTAACTAAATCAAGAAGCTGCTGGGCAGACATAAAAACTCCATCTTGGGGAGTAGCACTAGATTGACCGGCGCTGGGACGGCCTGGTCTAACCATTTCCCTTCCTTAAGAAAGAAAGAAAGAAAGAAGAAGGAAAAGGTTATTCACCAAATGAATATCAAGCAATCCTTGATAAATAAAACAAGGAATCATAAAAGAAAATATGATAGAACGGTACGAAGACACAAATTAAATCCTAAGGCACGACTCCTAAGATGGACTTAGGACGGTGATCCTTGTTAAATTATTCTACATTGTTTCGAAGTTTGGCTCTTATATCAAGTTGTGACGTCCAACCTTTATACCCACGCTAGCCAAGGACACTACGGGGTAATACCGTCAACTAGCACGGAGAATAAGGCTGTTGACGAGCGACCATCTTTATAATTGCTTTGTGCGAGTACCGATATGCCAGATAAAAATATAACTTTTCATCTCAAGAGGAAATCCGACATACCGACACAAACTCAAAACTACTACACAGTGGCTATATGTAATCTTCGGAAACAAATATAGAAATAAACATAACACAAATCAGTCACAGATAATTCATATCACAAAGGCAGAAATAGATATGAATATATATAACACATAAAAGTGTTCATCAGAGTAGTGGTCAACAAGATTCACACTATCGCAAAAGAAATAGCTATCAGTGCTATACAAAAAAATATGGGTACAACCATGAGTCTATATCTCAAGTGTATACAACAAAAACTACCAATCTAAGTAGTTAGCCAAAAGTCAAGGTAATGATCCAGGATGAGAAGTCAAGTAGAAGCACCTGTAACATCTCGGTCTGACCCGAGTATTATTTAATAAAAAAATAATAAACGGATCAGTCTAGCTATAAATATCCAATGAAATGATATAGAATAAGAGATATGACTAAACGTATAATAATCACAATGCCAAGCTGTGATAAATAAGTAACTGAAAATCAATAAGAGATTAATCAATATCACCAAATCTACTTAAAGATCAAAAGGAATGTCATACTCCTCATTTCATTCACCAAACCATAAATATTGACAATTATATCAATGTCAATCACAAAAGTCAATGACACACAAATTCACCAATGCACAAATATTGATAAACTTATCAATGAAAATCACGAAAATTGGTGAAACACAAATCCCAGAAATCATCAATAGAAATCCAGAAATCACAAAAAGGGGGGAAGGCCTATCACAAACGGGAGCATAAAGCTCACCAACACGTGTATCACAAAACGGAACGCTATTCCATGGTTGCTAACCATTAATTTTGAGCCGGAGCTCCACAAAACGGCCCGATGACCATGGGTCGCTACCCCACCAATTTGAGCCGAAGCTCCACAGAAATGGGGTTTAATCTCCCTCGTAGACAAAGAGACATCGCACATTACTAGTCTAAATCACAAAAATGATCATCATCAATCATCGAGAAGTGTCAATAACACTAAGTTAGTAAATATATGAGCTTAGCTTCATGTCCCATAACCACTAGCTTAACTTAAATATTTACGAACAAATTGTAGATCTCCACTAGAAAATTGTCACAAGAGTTTCAATCGAACAAGTACAAGAATTAACCGACGAAGTAAACGCAAGCGTTTCATACCACTCGTTTTACTAAGCCGTTTAATTAGATTTCTCATACGAGTGAGGTATATACTAATAGGTTGGAAAACGGTTTTATAAACGAGTTTGATATTGAAAATAGAGTTTAAATTGATAAAGAGTTTGAATATTTACTACTAGTATAGAAACCTTTGTATTTTAAAGTGATAAAGCACAAGAATGATTGTAGAAACAATCAATCACCAAAATTCACATATAAAGATGTGAATTAATTCCAAAGAAATCGATATCAAATCCATCAAAGTGGATATTTTCAAAAATTCCAAAATAGAAGTCATCATAGTCGAATAAGTGATAACAACAACTAGGAATCAAAACGAATCGATATAAATTGGAAACCAAGCAAAACTAGGCTCAAATAGGCATAGCAGACAAATAGAAGCAGGTCAGTCGACTGACCCACTGAGTTCAGTCGACTGAACTCAGTCCCTGAAAATTTGCGGGATACTGGTCAGTCGACTGAACTCAGTGAGTCAGTCGACTGACTGCAGTAAACAGAGCCCCCAAGGCTCTTCAGGAAGCCTTCACCCTGCTTATTAGCTTCAGCCAGTCGACTGACCTAGAAGTCCAGTCGACTGACTGGAGCTAAGGCAATTTTCCCTGCCTATCAACGGAAGAAAAAACCCTTCCCATTTCGCAACCGAACGGGCCTCGGGCACTAAGAGATTACGCCGATCGGCAACCCAGCCCTATAGGCTCTTCGATGCATCACCAAAAACTTGTTCAAATATCCATAGAAGGATTTTCATAGAATTTGCTTTCAAAACACCAAAAGTTAGAATATAAACCAAATTAATCCAAACCAAAAGCAAATGCACATGAATAATTGCTAGGAATTCATACCCAACGTTCAAAGATAGTTATAGACCTAGACGTGAGATAAAAATCTCACCTTTTCACAAAATCAATGTAGAAGAGGCTTGAAAACAAAGGGAGAATCAACCACTCTTCAACACAACCCAAATGAGCTTGAATCTATGCTCAAAAGAAGAACATTCCCAAAGTTAGGTTTAGGAATTTCTGAAATTCAAGAGAGAAGGAGTTGGAAAAGGTGAAGAGAAGGCTTACCAATGGGTTCTCTTGAATTTGGAGCTAGAAGTTGATTTGCAAATAGAAAACTAGGGCTTGAGTTTTAATTTCCCATTCCACTCACCATTAATCTCTTTAGAACTGAAAAGTAGAGGAAGAGGGAGTGAATGAAGAGGGGGTTTCAGTTTGGGGTATTAAGTTAGAACATTGGGCTGAACCCAAACCCAAACCCGAAGTGAAAAAGGTCAAATTTTTAGCTAGCTCCAAACATATCAATGTTTATACTCAAAAAGGTTGCAAATGACATTTTGAACTCAGTGGAAGGGGTCTCGAGTCCCAATTTGACCGTATGCAAAAAGTAGCTTTTCGGACGAAAATCCGACTAATGATGAAATATTTAAATAAAATATTTAAGTATAAAATCGATAAATATGCGGGTTGTTACATCTATGCTTATCCTAGCATGTAGGATACTAAAATACTCTATATGATATCGAAAGTGAATGTAAATGCATTAAACAGAAGTCTTACCAAGTAAAGAGCTCCAGATAAGCGACCATCATGCTCTCATCGGTCTCGCAAGTACAATTGCCTTTGCTCTCACCCTACTAAACCTTCATTAGCTCTACCATCTTCCTCCAAAGATGCTTCGTATCACATTCAACGATATGTATAGGCCTACGAGGTCTCAAAGCTTTTGGTTCAATCTCAATATCATCAAGCTAATTCGGTCCAACTATCATGCCTGAGCCATGCATAAACTTCCCCAAGTGTGATACATGGGACACATTGTGCACACTCGCCATCTTCTGAGGTAAGTCAACTCTGTAATCTAAGTTCTTAATCCTATCAAGTAACAGAAAATGGCCAACAAATCTCGACACCAACTTCCCCTTAGTACTGAATCGGACAACATTCTTTAGCAGAGAGATCTTTGCAAATACCATGCTACCTATGAAGAAGAACTCTAAATCACATCTTCTCCTATCAAAGTGGCTCTTCTACCTATCTTGAGCAGCTTTTATTTATTGTCGAATGATTCTGATCTTCTTCGTAGTCTCTCTAATCATATCTTGCCCAAGGCTTAGTTTTTCGCCCAGTTCTCACCAACATGAAGGAGCATTGCACGGTCCGTCATATAATGCCTCAAATGGTGCTATACTAATGCTGGATTGATCTCTATTGTTGTATGCAAACTCTACTAAGTGTAAATGATCGGCCTATGGGTTAACGAAATGGAGAATGTAAGCTTGTAAGAGATCCTCCAGGATACGATTCATGAAAGTGGCTAGTGGATCACATAGTAATATTATGGCTAACTTGTAGTATAACAGAAATATAACTAGTAGAGTAATAAGTAAATAAAAGAACATACCAAGATTTATACTGGTTTGGAGCACTTCTCCTACGTCCAGCCCTTAAGCAGCTCTTAGGAACTCACTAGCAAATCCCTCATTTGACCCAAAGGAATAGGTTTATAATACAGACTGACTGAGAACCTAATAGGCCTACTTAAGAATTAGAATAGAATAGGTTTCTGACAATGTTGTGCCTACAGATACACGTTTTTTGTCACTCGAGTACAATAATTCTAGTAATCAATAGATATGAATGTGAGTAAAGAGGTTTGTGGATTTTGGAGTTTTGAATATTAGTATAAATAGATGGACACTCAAAAGTTCAGTAAGCAGAAGAGAGTAAGCAGTACGAGATGTATTTAGAAAATTGGCGATGGAAACAGTTGTCCGTCTATGCTTTTATAGAGATGATAGTTTGCATTGAAGAGTAGTGTCTGGCCAAAGAGTCATCACCAACAGTCAAAGAGTCTCCATTCAAAGGAAGCAATGATCTGGAGGAGGAAGCGACGAAATGGTGTGATGCAATGGTCAGAAACAAAAGTGTATGGGCACGCACGCATTATCCACAGGTCAACGGGTGGACATCCATCGACTGATCAGTGAATGGCTGTGTTTGCCAGTTCAATTCTATTTTTCTGTTGTGTTTGATTTCCTTTTGTTCTTTCCATTTGAATCCCTTGCTTTGCTTTTGTCTTGTGCACTCTTTTCTTGCTTCGATTGCTTTTTCTTGTGCACTTTTGTCTTGCTTTGATTACTTTTTCCTATGCACTCCTATCTTGCTTTGATTGCTTTGTGTTTTGATTTTTTTCCTTGCTTTGATTTCATAAATGCTCAATAGAAAATGTATTTCATCGTTGTATGTACTCATTTCTGTAATAATAAGTTAGTAGACTATATTTCATTGCTATCATCAACACTAATGCTCTAACATTCTTCCTTTTTTGATGATGATAACTACTTATATGAAACACATAATAATATTGCTCCCCTGAAATAGAGACTCCCCATGAAAACATGAGATATTTCCCCCTCTTTTGGCATCAATAAAAAGGAAAGAAATATCACAAACACAAGACATGACGCATATCACTGAACATACACAGCACTGATTTAAACAAAACATATAGTTTTAAATACAGAATAGAACAACAAAACACGATAGTGCACATAACTACAATAGTCATACAAATAATAGATAAGTTAAGGTTGAAAAGTAAACATACTAAGATAGAGATAGACATCTAATCAGAACCTAAGAAAGGCCGTGCAAGAGTGGGATCTCGTCCTATCTTCTTGAGCTGTGAAGTACCACATAGCACATGAAGCATACAAGAGGTTAGTCCAAGTTCCTTTTTATGTCGGAGTACATGCAAGAAATAGAAAATATTTTATTGGTACACACCTCCTACATTAGGATTCTAAGGTTAGGTAGAAGGCGATCGGTGGGTTTGGTAAAACCTTTTAAAATGAAAATCTTATTAAAATGTACATCATTTAAAAATTTATCTATATACTTTATTCTAACTAGATTATTATTATTTTTAGGCGCCAATACCTTAATAGTCATTTATAGTTTATTTTTGGTTGGCTATTCATGGGTTTTCTAAAATTTGTGTATAATAAAGCATATTTAGGTTATGGTTTTGGTTTATTTGATTTTCTAAATCCAAGATCATTTTTATTATTAGTAGGTTTTGATATGCTAGTCAAATAAGATAAATTATCCCTACCTTTATTAAAATTAGAAATATTTGAAGACAAATCTTTTATCGTATTTTCTAATATAACCTTGTCATTTATTAAAATACTGGTGTTCTTTCTAAATCTTTTACTTTATTTTCTAAAATATTAATAGTTTTCTTTCAATCACTATTATTATTTGGCAAAATTAAATTCTCATTTTTAATAGCTTGAATATCTTTACTAAAATCATGTTTTTTACTATGAGTTTGTAATTTTAAATTTCTTCTACTAAAATAGCTTTTACACCTTTAAGAGTTTGATTTTCTAATTCTAATTTACTAATCTTACACAAACATTCTTTATGAATTTTTCTTAAATCCCTAAATTTTTCATCTAATTCAAAAGCTATTTCTAGAACATCTTCAAATGACAAATCAGGCAGTACCTCATCTTTGGTAGCCATAAAGTATATGTTAGCTTACTCTCCATCACTGTCGTTATTGCTATCACTTTCGCTTGAAGATGAAGCATCCCATGCCACTTGGAAGGCATGTTTTCTTCTTATTAAATTCTTTTCGTTTTTGAATTTTTTTTGAAGCTTCTCTATCTTTATTTAACTCGGGACAATCTTTCTTCATATGTCCAAATTTGTTATAACCATAACATTTGAAAGAGAATGTGTCATTTGAGTTGTCTATCTTTTGCTTTTGAACTATCTTTTTAATTTTTTGAATTTTCTGTAATTCTTGGCGTAAAATACTACATCTTCTTCATCCAACTTTGAGTCATCATAATTGTTAACCTGAAAAGCAATACTTTGTTTTTTTTCTTAAGCTAGTTCTTTTCTAGCTTGTAGGTTAGCTTCAAAAGACATTAAACTACCAATTAATTCTTCTACTTTAAGTGTAAAATGATCATTAGCTTCTTCTATAGTAAGTACTTTTCTTTCCTACTCATTAGTTAAATAATTTAAAATGCATGATAGTAGTTCAAAATCAGCAAAACTAACTCCTAATGCTATAAGATCGTGTTATGTAGTTTGAAATCAAGAATATGTATTTATAATACTTTGATTAGCTTTCATTTTAAAAGATTGAAATTGATTCTTTAATAAACTAATCTTGGTCTGTTTAACATTGTTTGTACCTTCATGGATGACTTCACAGACAAAATATAATATAGTAACATAAAGGTAAAACAAACGAGACAGCGATATAATCAAATAAACAAGAAAAAAGACATCAGAGTGCAACATGTTCATAGACTATACAAAAAATAAAATAATAGAGTTTATACATCCAAAATCTCTAAAATAAACTACCGATATCTCTAAGATAATACAAGTACTGGTATAACTCCATAGTACTACATAGCAGAATATAAGCAATAGTAAGCTCCAAATATAGATATATGAATACATAGCCGTCTGCTCGTATTTCGTATAGCTCCATACGCTATCTAGACATATTACCCCTAATCTACTCATTTAAGAGTATCCGATAAAATAAAAAGCAAAACAAGAAGCCTCGGATCAGACAACAATCTAATGTGAGTGATACATCATATCAAAATACAATAAAAACCATATATAATAAATATGGCATAGGGTATGAATAACATGCCTGGCCTGTCTCTTTGTAACACCACGGAATTAATAATAAATTAAAATATTAATAATAGTAAAAATGTAATTTCACATAAAAGAACAAAACAGTAAATTTTTATAATTTAACGAATTTGGGGAGTCAGACTTTTCCATTTGGGCATAGGGTCAAGTAGATTTTTTGTAGCTCAAATTCTTATAAAAGTTGTTAGAAATGGATATTGTACGAAGAAGATACAGAATGTTTACCGTAGCTCGTATTTTGTGTTTTGCGCCTATTTTGAAATTAAGTTCAAGAGTTAATGTAAAAGTAAAGAAAACTTATTTCATAAGAAATAAGTTGAATATGTATGAATTAATCTAATAAAAGAAAAGAGAGAGGTATAATGATGAGTGTGCATTAAAAAGGAAAGAAAAGAAAAGTATTTATATGCACAAATGTAAAAGTGCTTCAAAGGAAAAACATTAATTACCGTTGTAGTTAGGTTGAATACTCTGAAGAAACAAAGATCAAAGTGCTATTCAAAGATCAAAGTTTGATTCTCCTCCTTCTACTCTCTAATTTCTCTTATCTCTCTAAATCAAACCAAGATCAAAGTGTTATTCAAAGAGTTATATGATCAATTGTAATCAAAATCGAAGATCTTAGTCTATAAACTCTATCAAATCATACTTTTATATTTTGTGATGTGCTTGGTATCGTTGAAATCCAAGTAGGCGTGATTGTAGCCTGTAAAAGTAATTGCGTATGCAGTAGCCCGCAAATCTAAAGGGTGTGCTTGTATCTGGAAATTAGGCGACTTTTCCCATAGGTTGGGATTTTGGATCGTAGCCTTGAAATCGATGTTGTATTTGCATTTACTAGTTGAAAAAAAATCCGTACAAGGAATTGTGCAGGACTGGATGCGGGGTATCTCCAAACCAGTATAAAATCCCGGCGTGTTCTTTCATTTTACTTTTACTGCATTTAACTTTATCTGTACTTTGATTTTGTGATTCCTTTTGTGATTGTTAATTACATCATTCCAAGTACAATCTTAAAGAATATGAAAAATATTCATATAATCTATTAAACACTACTCACCCCCTTCTGATGTTAATTTAGCCTTAAGATCCTAATTCTGCTAACGAAATGAAAAGGAGAAAGAACATATCAACATGTTTAAAAATGTTCAATTTTTTCAGTGGACATTAATAAATAAGAGGAAAATATTTAACCCAAAGAGAGAGGGCATTAATCACCCTTTTATTTAATATTAATTAATATATGTTGCAAACGCTTAAAAGAGAATATAAAGAAATACTTTAAAAGAAAAGGATACATCTACTTTTATGTGTTTGAAAATTAAGAATAACAATGTATGCACAGAAGTAAATGGTTACTTTAAAAGAAAGACAACATAATATATATATATATATATATATATATATATATATAAAGAAGGCATTTCATAAAAATTAAATATTTTGAAAAGACAATGATATGCCTAAAATTGTATGTTTGAAAGATAAATACATAAGAAAGTAAAAGATTATCTTAAGGGAAAAGTATAGATAAAGACACTAATTTGTAATGAGATTTATTACTGAACATAAGTAGCTTAGGTTAAAAGGGAGGTGCAACGATATGTTTCAGAAGAACATGAATGCATGCACTATTACTATAGAATAAAGGAAACAAAAATATGGAAATGAATAATTATTTAAAAAGAAAGAAATAATATGCTATTTCTTTATTTGTAAAGGATAAGACCTTTAATTAGTACACATATTTACGCATTTGAATAGAAATCTAGGGTTCACTACAAAGTTAATAATGTGTGTGTATGTGTGTAGAATATAAATTAAGTATAGTGAATAGGATTATAATATTTAATTAACTGACTTGAATTATAATTGGTAGCACTAATTAAAGCAATGTGACTATTACATTAACAAAGGAAAATGGAAAGAGTTTATACATATGTATAGGTAAGAGAACATGAATGAATGAATGATTTTTATAGAAATAAACTTCATTTAGATTTCATCTATAAATAAAAGGCAAAAAATTATTTGTATATATATATACGAGTGTACTTTCGAAAACAAATACATGATTTCCTGCCATATTCAGTAATAATAAAGTGCAAAATATGAATGAATAGTATTGACCAATTTGAATAAACAATTATTAATGACATTAAGGGAGGAAATATAATAACTTGGACATAGAATGATAAATACTAGTTAAGTATTGAAAATGAAAAGTAAATTTCTTAATCACTGTCAGTATGTGTGTATACACACACACATATACATACATACTTACATATATGCTTAAGGTTCCCTATAACGGTTAATAATGTATGTATACATATATATAAATCAATGAATTGATTATAATGACATAAGTTAGGATAATGAAAAGATTATATTTAGCACGGTAAAAGGAAAAGATTCAAAGGAAATAATTATAAATTAATTGATGATAGCAAGAAAGAGAATGTACATAGATTACTTAACCTTAAGGAAGACTAAATCTATAAAACTTAATGTTAAGAGAGCGTTAATTAAATAACCATCAAAATTTAATATATTAGTCCAACAACCTAGATTTAATCAAACATTTTTACTTGGGGATGAAAAAATTAACTAGTGTATATGATGAAAAACAAGATTCGCCTATGGTTAATCAACGTGTAGAATTAATGCAAATCCTCTATAAATATACACCTAACCTAAACCCTAATTCATTACAACTATTACTCAGTATACCAAAACTCTACCTAAAATTTTTCTCCACTTATAAACTTTCTTTCAAAATAAATTAAAATCAAAAAAGAGGAATACAAGTAAAAGAGATTTAGGAGAGGGCGGGTTAATGGGTGCGGATCTCATACGAGAATCAAGTTAGAGCTTAGATCTAAGGCGAGTTGGAACAATTTTAATTAGGTGATTATCTACAGCTAAAATTGATTTATTCTCTATGGTTTAGGATGATGTTAGAAACACTAAATGAAACTTGTAACCTAGATAGAAATTGAAATTACTATAAACTTCTAAACCTAACTTGATGCTAACATATCCCTAAATCTAGTAAATCCCAATTTGAATTGCAAAATGAGACATGAACTAGTCATCTAGTAATTAGTGTTCACTCATATATGCTAACAGCATGAACTAAATAAAAAGAAAATACATAGTTAAGAAAAGGCCAAAAACCCTAAATTTTGTTCATGAACAGTCGACCCTGGACCCCTAACGATCGATTGGTAGCGTCCGATCTATTAGCTCTAGCGGTCGACTGTTCAATTTTTTTCTTCAGATGTTGAACCTCGGCCTAAGGCCCAAGTTTTTATATATATATATATATATATATATATATATATATATATATATATAGCGTTAGCTGTTATGGGCATATTTAAGGGTGACTGGAAGCATGTTAGGACTAATAGGGAAACTCGTTCCCTAGGAGCAAAAGCAAGGTCGTGGCTGTGTTGGGTAATTTTTTTTACCCATTTTAGGATCGATTAATCAACTGGAGACAATGTATTTTCACAAACGACAATCATAGGAGGTTCACGATGGGCATGCAGCACCGATGAAGATGCATGATGGAGTGGGTCTGGCACAACGAGAGGTCCATGTATGCATGATTTTTGATGCATGTGATACATTTCAAATGGAGGACTCGGAGCATGCAATAAGAAGCTAACACTACGATCGAGCAGTATAAGCAGGTGTAGATGATGATACATAACGATTAGTCGGCATCTCGAGTTATTTCTCTCCAAGTGTAGTAAAGGGGAATCGGTTCATAGTAGCCTAGTGACGATGGTGGTAGTGGAAATTTAGTCTCATGGTAGCCTATGGATTGTGTTTTCATATTTTAGTAGCCTAGCGACATTGTTTACATTAAGTAGCTCTAGGAACGGTGGCCGATCGTTACATGTAAGGTTCAATCCGTAGTTCAAGCCTTATAATAGCCTACAAGAATTGCAGTGTAGGTATGTATTAGAAAAGAACCCTTTGGAAATGGACTTTAGAAATTCACGAATACTTGTAGTACACTTTATATCATCTAGAGTAGTGTTGAAGTAACTGCATATGATCATCGCATATTAAACTTGTACTCATCTACCGGACTTTTGTCTGACCCACTCTCTACTTTCCATTTTTCCCTCCACAGGATGACATGTTAGTAGATGATTTGGCATAATAAGTGGATAAAGGAGCTTCATGTTGGAGTTCTCATATTCTTTGTTGTCCATTATGTGGTTACTTACTGTATTGAAATTATGTAAAATGTATATTGCACTTTGAAGCAATGTATATGAAAAATAATGTATTTTATAGACTGTTTTCTAAAATTCTGCTTTTCGGTTTTCTAAAATTTCTCCTTTTCAGTACTTATATTCTAATTTATTACGCTGTGAGACCTGAAAGTGTAGAAGGTCTTAGAACCTACCCTTATATTTATGCTATATAATGTTTTGAAAACCCAACAGCTTGTATTTCTTTGCATGACGCGATCCGAAAGTCATACGAGGCTTTGGATTGGTGTGTTAGGAGGTGCGGGTTGTTACACCCTGCATCCAAGAAGTTAGCACATGTACACAATATATGCTAAATTACTATCACATGTGAAATATAGGAGGTATACAAGTATCATACAACACATCAAGCACACTTCAAACATAGCATCCACCGCACAACCTTGCACCACTCACTGAAGTGCTTTAAATGTAAGATAACTCTATCAGACACTTCACTCATTGCCCACATAGATGGCAAAGGATTGGACACACGCAGACGTCCAAAATGTCGGTACACATAGACTACCCTGGTTACACGACAGCTACCATGTCTCAATAGTGAGCATCACAACCACAGAGACATCCGTCGATACCTTAGCACACATGCCGATAGTAGAACTTCCTTACAGATACTTTACTCATGCCCACACATATGGCTAAGGAATGGACACGCGCTAGATGTCTAAACACATGGGTACACGCAGACAACCCTACTTTCTATGCCGTAATTATACATAAATTTAATTAAAATAAAATTGTTTGAATTTGATATTTGATAATTATTATTTCAAAATAAATTTTAGTTAATTGAATTCTATTTAATATAAGATTTTGATTTGGTGATGCGTTAGTCGTTTATATGAAATTGAATTCTGTATTTTGATCGATTGTAGTAGTGATGAGATCACATATTTTCAATCGACTGTTGTGATGAGATCACATTGGTAATTGACTGGAAGGGGAATAAATTAAAATGGAAGATTTTGAATGAAATAAAATATTTTTGGAACTAAGTAGTAAATTTTGAAATGATTTTTGTTTAAATTTGAAAATATTATTTGTGATAGAAAATTATTTCAGTGAATTGCTTTAAGTATTCTATGAATAGATACTGTTTGGTATGTGATTATTCCTGAGAATTGATTATATAAGGGAATATTTGGAATATGTGTGTGTGTATTTGTATTTATCTATGATTATAGATGTATTTGAAAGGTTTTATAAAACGGTAATTTAAAATTTGTAGTATTAGGTTAATTAGATTTAATAAATTGGGAATTTTATAAAATAATCCTTTTGGAATAAAAATTAAGTTTGAATGTGATTTATTCATCAAATGGAAACTACTATTAACAAAAATATATTTTAAAATTTTGTTAAGGATAATTTTAGAAGTGTTATATTTTGTATTTAATTAATTTAAATAAAAAGAACTTTGGAATTTGTATACAAATAAATAGAGTGAATCAATATTTGAATGTCAAATATTAGAAGATTATATGTATAAAGGAATTATTATAAAACTTCTTCCAATTAGCATAATTGAAGATTCATTTTAAAGTTTAAGAGTCATTCGAAAAGAAGTTTAAGGGATTGGAATTGAATAAAGTTTAATTTATAGACTTCCTTGTTGTTGGATGAGAGATTCTCAACTATTTATTTTGAAATGGAAAAAATGGATTTTTAGGAAAAATATATTTTTAAACCCCTTCTGAATCAATAAATAATTAAATGTTGAATTCTGTTTGATTTACATTTCTATGTAACGAGGAATTAAAATAAACGAAGTTATAGTACCATCTTGTATGAGACTTTTGGTAGTATTTCTCCGGTTATTATTTAGACTTGTTATATAGAATAATTGTGCGAAAAATGAGTGCAATATACGAACATCGAGTAAATGTTCGAGTAACATTTGGTGATATGGGACACCTGAGCTGATATGCGTATGATTACTTTCTATAAGTTAATGTCACTCGATAGGGTCATGTCTACTATGTATTGTATTTATGATGATGCACGCTGAGAGTGTGCAGGCTGAGAGCCATAAGTGTGTCTATCTTGCGTGTATGCTCCCATTATACGACGGGGAGTAAACCAGATTGGTTAAATCCATCCTAACGACCAGATTGTGGGGTCACTTTTCGAATCTGTGATACATCTTTTTGTGTATATGGCTGAGAGCCATGGTTGGGAGCAATGCCTCCGTCACTTAGATCGGCAGTCAGTTACCATTGGGGCGCTTACATGGTGGTGACCATTGCATAGCATTGTCTTGCACTAGACGGATCTTGGGTCACGATGGCCATTAAGGTAACCAATGATTATTGGCGTAGCACTGACAGCATGTGAGGAAGGCTAGAGCTGTCAGTCTCCCATTTGGTTACTGTGCATAGACATTACTTATTCACCTTCATGAGATCGTTATAGATGTGGCTGAGAGCCAACTAATTCATTTACCGAGACCGATGCCATTATAGTTATATATGATGCGGAGAGCCCATTTGGACTAAGAGTCCAAGATGATTATCACGATACTGAGAGTTAAGTAGATCATTAGAGGTCTAAGAGACATGTGGTTATTTCTTAGGCTGAGAGCCAAGACGATTACTTTAAAGCTAATATCTAGATGATTATTATACGATCATCGATCTCCTTAATTATTCTCCTTGACTATTTTTGGACAAAGAGTTCTTTTTGTTTAGTAACCCTATACACATTGTTTATATTGCTATCAAGATAATTAGAGATGCTAAGAGCATCAAGTTAGAAGCTTTCCTATTTTTATGGTTATTTGAGAGATGACCTTTGCTATCGTGGGTATGCCATATTTGTATTTCTTGATGTATGTTTTATATAGGGTGATTATGACGGATCCTGTGTATATTTATCTTATGATTATCTAAGAGATAATCAGAGGCTGCTAAGAGCATGTCTTATGTTGTGGTTATTTATATTAATGATATTTGGATGCATGTATTATTTCACCCATTTGACATTATTTACTAGTACATGGTTTAACTTGACTTTCTATATGGGTGATACTACTTGTACATGTTTTCTGATGTATTTCTGTATTAAGTAACCTTACACCACTTCATGTTACCTTTAATATATCTTACTCTTATTGAGATAAATTGACACTTGCATTCTAGACATAAATTGACCCGTGTGTTATTTATATAATACTTGGTCAGTCCGAGACATTACAGGTTTAGGGACGAGTTGACGAATTTGTGGATGTTGGGCACTGATGGAAGGTAGAATAATTGTATTTAGTTTGTATATTTGTATCTATACGTGTTCTTGTGTTGTCGAGATGTATATTGGGAATGTTATGTATATTTTGATGTCAGTGGGTATTAGACTATTTTTGTAAACCCACATAAACTCATTTATATTTTATATTATATGTTTTTGCTGCGTTGATGACTTTGTGTTCTCTATGATTTATTTTACATTGTGAATTATTCTATTCTGCAGATATACGTGTTTATTGTTTTGTGCTGATATCGTATACGTATATGTGGGTTGTTTATGATTTTTTTAAATACGTACCGGCGTTAGCCCAAAAGAATATTCACGTATGCACTCCATGTGGCCTCATTCTCCATATTATCTGACGGTATTATCCACAATACTTTTGGATAGTATGGATATAGAGGTGGGGTGTTAGAGCTTGGTATCAGAGCAAGTTTATAATAATATAGAGTATAAGAGACACGTGTCCCGGCCTTAGAAGAGACTTAGAGTCCATGTACCTGTCGGTGTGTGGTAGTTTAATGTTATATTTAAATGATAGTAATAATATACGATGATTACTGGGGTAATCATCTAGGGACATACTTGTATTTTTCTTACTACATAATAATTTCTTCTACCATTTTCCGAGTATAAGCCTCTGTAAGGGATATAGGGTAACTATGAAGGTTGTGAAGGTAGAAGTAGTTAGTTCGGCGAGTAGTGTTAGCATTAATGATGTTGAATAAATCTATGTGTGGTTTGAATATGAGTAAAAAGACCCAGTAATAATTAGAGTTGCGCAACAAAAACTGGTTGATAGTTTTCTGCTAGAGACGTTAGTTTGTTTGTTTGAAAATGTATGTGCTTGTTTGATGTTATGGATGGATGGTGTGTGATACTTTTTTACTATTATGGATGATTATTGAATTGCATGTACATAAGTGTTTTGAGAATTAATATTTTTGTTCAAACAAGCATATAATTTAATAAAATAGCAATATCATTTTATAAAGTGATTGTAAATTACATTTTCGAGTGATATTCGAGATTTTGGAATAAGGAATAGTTTGTGATAAGATGAATATTAATTTGAATTGAAATTTTGAATGATAAATATTAGTATTGTTTTTGAAAAAGATAGTTTGAAGATGGATTAATATTTTAAAGCGAGTATATTTTGCGAATGGAACATTTTCTGTTAAAAATACATATTTTTGCGCAGCATTAAAAAATGTTAAAGTTTTTTGCAAACCATTGTTTTCCGTATGAAAAAATTTAAATATGAAGAGATTTTTAAAGATGATTTCATTTCAATTTGTCTACTATAAGAAAATATTGATTTTCAGCGGTGGAATCCGACGCTAAACCGTCGTCAAAATGAATTTTACGACGGATATACGATGGATGTCCTTGGCCAGTAAAATTCAAGTCGGTAATGTAGTGTCGATTTACTGATGGAATTTAGCATGACTTCACCGACATTTTTCCGTCATCCGTGAAATGATAATAATAAATTTTGAAAAAATTTCACCGACGTTTTTCCGACGTCTATATAAGAAATATTTTTTTAGTACATATCCGACGGTAAAACCTAGCTATATTGCGTGGGATTAGCGATGGATAATTTTTATATATGTGTTTTTGGCATTAAATATCTGTTCATAATTCATCGGTAATTTGAACGATGTATGCGAGGGTTTAGCGTCAAACAGTTTTTTATTTCCATCACTAAACACACGCTAATTTACAAAAGTTTGGCTTTCTATTCATGTTAATCGATAACATATCAGCAGCAGTTTGATTTGAATATTCCGTTGGTAATCTTTTTCTATTTCGTCGCTAACTTTAATTTATTTTTTATTTTTTTATTTTTCAATTTTCCCTATACATTACCTGTTAATAGTTCACTAATCAACAATTAAATCGTCTATAGAAATATATAAATACATGTTTATATAAAATGAATAGCATAAACGAAAACAAATTGTAATTATAAACAACAAAACTATTCAATTAGTGCCGGTATCCCATACAAAAAATAATACTTTTCTTAATCATAACTAATAGCCAAACAAAAAACCATATAATATCTCATTTACAACAAAACTTCTCTGGCTACCAAGTAGAAGTGCTTATGGAGACACCGACGACGAAGGGACTTCATAATTAAGTTCATCGTGCCTCTGAAATATCACCATTACTTTTGCCACTTGTGCCTGAAAATTCTCTATGTCTTCCTTTTGCTATTGTGCATGCCTTGCTCGCTCTTCCTCGAGTCTTTAGCTCTTAGCTCACTCATTCTCTCTCTTTCTCTCAGCCTCAATCCTAAACCGCTATGCTCACTCATTCTCGAGCTCAAAGCGTGTATCCTCAACAGTTTTTTACAGCTCATGAAAATATCTTCAATAAAATCCCATTTTGAACGATGGAAAGATGAGGGAAGCTGTAAGTAAAAATGAAATTATAAATCTAAACGATGGAAATAGAACCTGAATAAGGGAATGACACCTAGTATCTAATTAATAACCACCATGTGAAATAAAATGGTCAATCACAAAGTTAAAACATGATACATGAATGTCCATCATAAAACATATATGCTTCAGCCAAGATCTGCATATTGGTTAACCAGGTTCAGCCTAAATTAGTGATGTTCATGCATACCTTTTACCTTCTTCATGGTTAATGGGTTAATGCACAAAGTACACCACAATAAATTCTTACTTTCTTCACGGAATCCTCAATCCGATTTCACTATGAAAATACAAAGTGCTGCTTCCAGTTAAGAAAGTAGCAATCAGACGTTGAAGTTAATAACTTGAAGTTTTCAGAGAGGAATGAATAAATTAATTAGATGAACCATATAGATGTTTAGCTTCATATCAAGAATTGGATGGCTGTAATGTATATCCTGGTAGAATTTCAAAGCTAGCTTAAGCTCAAAGTGTTGGAATTCCTAATACTAAACTGAATGAAAATAACATTCCTACATCGCCAAAAATTGCAAAGCTATTCTAGTATATTAATAGCTTTGCAATGAAGGGGATGGGGCCTTGGGAAACCCAAATGTTTGCTTCATTGTGAGGAGGGAGATCATGCATCACCACCACATGCCCACGGGCCACCGCAGTCCGTCCGATCGAATGGAACCGGGCCGGGCTCGGGTTTGGGTTCTGTTGTATCTTGGGAGAATTTAAATAATTTTTTTAAAGGAATTGTTTCAACAAGCCTCAGACGAAATTCCTCAGTTAACTGGTTAGATTCTAGTCTATTTGTATATTCTTATACATCAATCTTTCATCTTCCTGGTTTCTACGTTGTGCTATTTTTATGATAGTATAATTTTGTTGTTGTAATTTAATTACGACATACCTATTGCTTAAATTAGCTAATACAGACTTCTAGGATAGTGGAAATCTGATTGATAAACTTGTGAGACGAGTTTATAATTGATTATTCTCTGTTTTGGTATACTAGACGTATAATATCTTAAGAATTTTTATGTTTTTACTATAACTGAGATAGCAACAGTTGAACTATCAACAAAGGCTACAACACACAACAGGCCCGATCCTTTCAAAGGAGACTGTGATGATTTTCTAACATGGCAGAATCAGATAATATTCTATCTCACCACATCCGGTCTGCAACGGTATCTCGAGGAGGAGGAACCAGTGCCTGCACCAACCAGAGAAACACACAAAGATGCGTTTCTAGCTGTTGATACATGGAAGCATTCAGACTTCCTGTGCAGAAACTATATTCTGAACTGTCTGGACAAAATGCTATACAAAGTGTATCAGCCTCTAAAGACAACAAAGACCCTTTGGAATGCACTTGTTGTAAAGTACAAGACACAGAATGTCAGTTTGAAAAAATTCATTGTAGACAAATTTATGGACTACAAAATGATAGACTCCAAATCTATGACTACTCAACTGCATGAACTCCAAATTATTATTCATGAACTTGAATCGGAAGGCCATAAGGTTGGAGAATCTTTCTTGGTTGAAGCCATAACATGAAAGTTGCCACCATCATGGAGAGACTACCGCAACTATCTAAAGCATAAAAAGAAAGAGATTTCTTTGTAGGATCTCATCGTACAATTAAAGATTGAGGCAGATAACCGTAGAATTACCAAACAAAGCAAGGAGGCGTTTGTAACAGAAGGGTCGAAGAACAAGAATAAAGGCCACTTCAACAAAAAGAAGAACTTCTCAAAGAAGAGGAAAGCTCCTGAAAACAAACCCAAAGATAATAAAGCCAAGAAGTTTAATGGCGAATGTTGGGTTTGTGGCAAAATGGGACACGCCGCTAGAGATTGCAGACACAAGAAGGAACGCAACTCAGAGGCAAATATAGTTGACAAGATGGAAGTGGACGAGTCCAATTTTTCAGTAGTTATATCTGAATGCAATTTCTTTCAGAATCCTAACCAGTGGGTAGACACAGAAGCTACTCGTCATGTTTGCTCTAACAAATCCATGTTTTCTACATATTAGAAATTCGATCAGAAAGAAAATTCTACATTGGTAATTCTGCTGTTTCCATGATCGAAGGCAGTGGCACAATAATCCTCAAATTTACTTCTGGAAAAACGATCAAATTGAATGACGTGCTCCACGTTCCAGACGTACGCAAGAATCTGATCTCTGACTCAGCACTATCAAAGAAAGGATTCAAAATGGTGTTTGAGTCAGACAAGATCGTTCTGTCCAAAGCCAGAATATATATCGGAAGGGGATATTTATGTGATGGACTATTTAAAGCAAATGTACACGTTATCGGTAATAAAACTATGTATTCTGATTGTGCTATTAATAAAATTAAAGTTTCTTACTTGCTTGAGCATGAAATTTACTATGGCATGATAGATTGGGACACATAAATTTTTGAAAAATGAAAAATTATCAAACTTGGGATTAATTCCAAAATTCCAAGTAGATAAGAACTACAAATGTGAGACATCTTTAGAAGCAAAATTGGTTAAAAAAACCAATTCAATCTATTGATAGAAGCACCGAACCACTAGGTTTGGTTCATACAGATTTATGTGATTTTAAATCATTACCCACAAGAGGTAGGAAAAAGTACTTTATCACTTTTATTGATGACTATACACGATATTGCTATGTATATCTTTTAAATAGTGAGGATGACACAATTACATCGTTTATGAAGTACAAAGCTAAGGTAGAAAATCAGTTAAATAAAAAATCAAGATATTGAGATCTGATCGAGGTGGAGAGTATGGACCACCATTTGAACAGTTCTATGCAGAAAATGGTATAATTCATCAAACAACAGCTTTATATTTACCACAACAAAATGATGTAGCCGAGAGGAAGAACAGAACGTTAAAAGACATGATTACTGTCATGCTTTTAACCTTTGGTCTACCAACGAACTTGTGGGGGGAAGCCTTAAATATGTCTAATCACATATTAAACAAAGTCCCTCACAATAAAACAGGAACGATTCCATATGAGCTATGGAAAGGACACATATCAAGTTTTAAATACTTCAAAGTGTGGGGGTGCTTGGCAAAAGTTTCAGTTCCGCCTCCAAAGAAAGTCAAACTTGGACCAAAAACAGTAGATTGCTATTATATGGGGCCAGCCCAAAATAGTAGTGCCTACGGATTTTTGGTATTCAAGTCTGATATAGCTGATGTTCATGTAAATACAATCATGGAATCAAGAGATGCCTCGTTCTTTGAAGATGTGTTCCCACATAAAAGAAATGAAGGAAACCTTGTCTCAATGAGGACATGAGATAACATAGATGAGACATATGAAGATGAAACTCATCAGGACAAAGATAAAGTTGAACCAAGAAGAAGCGTAAGGGCGAGAACTTCCAAGACATTTGGTTTGGATTTTTTAACATATATGTTAAAATACGAACCCCAAACGTACAAGCAAACAATGTCATCTTCTGAAGCTTCATGTTGGAAAGAAGCAATGTAAAGTGAGATTGATTCAATTCTAAGTAATAAAACTTGGGAAATAGTTGATATTCCACCTGAAACAAAACCAATTGGCTGCAAATGGATTTTTAAGAAGAAAATGAAACCAGATGGCTCTATTGATAAATATAAAGCCAGATTAGTAGCCAAAGGATATCATCATAAAGAAAATGTAGATTTCTTTGATACCTATTCACCAGTTACACGAATAACCTCTATAAGAACTTTAACAGCAATTGCATTCATATATAGTCTAGAGATTCATCAGATGGATTAAAAACATCATTCTTAAACGGAGATCTCGATGAGAAGATTTACATAGAGCAACTTGAGACTTTTATTTCCAAAGGAAATGAAAACAGTATATCGGTTGGTAAAATCACTATACGGACTCAAACAAGCTCCAAACAATGGCATGAAAAATTTGATAGTGTCATGATGAAAAATGGTTTTCGTATAAATGAATGTGATAAATGTGTTTATTACAAACAAGTTAGACAATCATACGTTATGATTTGTTTATATGTAGACGATATGATAATCTTTGGTCCTAACACTAAAGTAATAGAGACTATAAAGAAGATGTTAATCAACAATTTCAATATGAAAGACTTAGGAGTTGCAGGCTTTATTTTGAGAATCAAAATAATAAGAACACCTAATGGAATTGAATTGTCTCAGTCACACTATGTAGACAAAGTGATTGAAAAATTCCAAGACTATGGAATTAAAGGAGTGGGAACGCCTTTTAATCCATTAAAAGTACTGCATAAAAACACTAATGAGAGCGTAATGCAATTGGAATACCCTCGTGTAATAGGATGTTTAATGTATCTCATGAATTGCACTAGACCAGATATCGCTTATGCGATAAAGTCGACTAAGCAGATATATAAGTAACACAGGGAAGGAACACTGTAAAGCACTAATGAGAGTGTTGGGATATTTACAAAAATACCACTAATTTTTTCTTATATTATGGAAAATATCCTGCAGTCTTAGAAGGATATAGTGATGCAAACTGGATTGCAGATTTAGAGGAATCAAAATCCGCAAGTGGTTATGTCTATACCCTTGTATGAGCAGCAGTGTTATGAAAATCTACAAACAAACATGCATAGCTCGATCCACTATGGAATCTGAGTTTATTGCATTAGATAAAGCAGGCGAAGAAGTAGAATAACTTCGTCAATTCTTAGAAGATATTCCATTTTGGACCAAACTTGTAACAACTATATGTATTCACTGCGATAATCAAGTATCGCTAAGTAGAGAGAAAAACTTTGTGTATAATGGCAAATCACGACACATTCATCGTCGCCATAACATAGTTAGACAGTTACTCTCTAATGGAACTATTTTCATTGATTATGTGAGAACAAATGATAACCTAGCGGATCCATTTACTAAAGGTTTAACGAGAGAGAAAATTGACTGTGCATCGAGATGAATGAGTTTAAAAGCCTAAACCAACAAGAGTTACTTTATATGAAAATCTATCATAGCAACTGGAGATCCCACAGACTAGGGTCAATAGGCAAACCAGTTAAGAGTAACTCAAGAAGCAATGCATTTGTTTGGACATAGTCCTACTCCATTTCTATGGTGAAAAATATAATGCATGCCTACAGATGTAGTTAAAGGTTAAAACTATGTTTTTTTAATGATGACCATATCTTGAATATAACAAATACGGTATATGTAGGATACTCTTAATGGTTGCGATCACCTATGTTCGTTTGAGCTGGGTCGGCTCTATGAGAATATTAAAGGCTTATATTTTCTATAAACACTCGCAGAACCAAAAATTGTTCAGGACCAAAATGAACACAACCAAGAGATTGGATGAGAATGGAATCAATGCTTCGTAAAGCTTATTGTCTGGATATACAATAATATTGTCTGGATATACAATAAAGGCCGACGGTTTAAGATGAAATAATTCATCGATTAGCCAAGTAGATCCGATAATTTCTAACTAGGGAAAGTTCAAAGTGAAATATCTATTTATCCACGATAAACCATTATTCCATATGTACTCTGTGATATTTCTCTTTGTGTGAGAGATATGTATATTATCATTCATGTGGGGGATTGTTGGAATTTTTAATACTAAATTGAATGAAAATAATTAACATAGTCTCACATCGCCAAAAATTGCAAAGTTATTCCAGTATATTAATAGGTTTGCAATGAAAGGGTTGGAGCCTTAGGGCACCCAAATGTTTGCTTCGTTGTGAGGAGGGAGATCATGCATCACCATCACACACGTGCGTGCCACCGCCGTCCGTCTGATCAAACCGGACCGGGCTCGGGTTTGGGTTTGGGTTTGGATCTAATATGATCCTATTTTTACTACAAAGCTGGGCCGGATTTTCTAACAGTTGCAGGCTATATGAACAGGTGCGGATCTCTTCAGAAACGGACGCGGACGAACAGAAACAGGTGCGACGCGAACGGATGCAAGGAGCAGGCGGGTGCGACCCGTTAACGAACAGTAGCAGTTAAAAGGCAACGGGTGTGACCCGTCAAGCGGATGCGACTGTTTGAAGGGATGCAGACGAAATTATAAATAGGAGATAATACTGATCACATTCTTATTCTATTCCAATTCTATTTTCTTCTTCTTCTCTACTTCTCTATACAATAAATCACAGAGTTGAAATACTCATTACAATCTCGTACAGATTACGTCTGTTGTATCTTGGGAGAATTTAAATAAAAATTTAAGGAAATTGTTTCGATAAGCCTCAGACGGAATTTCCTCGGTTAGCTGGTTAGATTCTAGTCTATTTGTATATTCTTATAAATCAATCTTTTATCTTTCTGTTTTCTACGTTGTGTTATTTTTACGATAGTATAACGTTGTTGTAATTTAATTACAATGTACCTATTGCTTAAATTAGCTAATACAGACTTGTAGAGTAGTGGAAATCTGAATGATAAACTTGTGAGACGAGTTAATAATTGTTTATTCTCTGTTTTCTTATACTAGACGTATAACGCAAAGTTCAATTGCATAAAGAAAATAATAGTTTTCTTTTTTATAGTAAACCATTGGCTCCTAATGTCACTGGCTTTCGAATCCACTGTGAAAACATAAAGGGAAAGGCATAAAAATGCTAGCGTAGTAAGACAAAACTAATTCAAAAACGAAAGCAGAACATGTTGCAATTGATTGGCAAATGAAGTTTCAAAATATATATTGTAGGATTATATAATGGAGATGTGATATCAATCCTCCTACTCATAAAACAGTTTAGAGATGTCTTCCAATACAAAGTTCTGTTATGTAATGATACCATCATATTGTTTGCAGTCTGGAGCTCAGAGTCAAGAGGAATAACGTTCAGAGTTCATATAATGGATCTATTAGAGTGCACGGATCATTGTTATTTAAAAAAACAAGATCATTGTTATATAATTTTGGTCGCTGCCTTTGTTTGACATAATTGGGTGATAAAGCAATTCATTACTTGCTAAAGATATGCATGGTTCCTAGAAGATTCATCCTTATTATTATTTATCTTGCAATCCTGAGCAATTACCGGTTCACTGAATTCGGGTCTGTTATAAATAGCATATTGAAAGAAGCCAATGCACATATGCACAACAAGTTTTATAAAATTCTGAATTTTTGCAGCATTTGAATTCACGATCTATGATTATTGCAGTTTTAACAAGTGTGAAGTTCAAACAAATTCCTACTTTTTTTAATTTTAGGTAAAGATTTTTTGATATAATAAGAGTTATAAATGATATTAAGTGAGTCACATACCTAGTTTGGACAGAAGCCTCGCTATCTGGAGCTGGTGAACCCAAGTCAGTAGTAGCCGGATTGACCGCAACTTGATTCATGCACCTCAGTTCAAACAGAGGTGATTGCCTCAGTCTATTTGCCTCAGTTCTAACTCCTGTTTCTCATAAGTAGTGTTCACACTAAACATAGATAGTCCCCACTTTAGGAACTCCCACTGTTTACAAAAATAGGGAACTGACAAGTGACAATAAGAATTTTTTTGTATCAAGTAAATTTGACTCATGCAAGAGATGCATACTTTATTAGTCAATATTTTAAATCTCGGATATCGGTCATGTTTCGTCTCGAAGATTTTAGTGATTGGTCTCGTATCGGGGGAGATATCGGGCGAGACGAGTGCATCTTTGATGTCAATATCGAATTTACATCTCGGAGCTTTATGTTCGTCTCGGGACTATCTCGGAGTGTATGTTATGTTTAAAATTAATTTGATTACACAAAAATATTTATATATAAGGAAATAAATAAAAATTTATGCTTGCTAAATATTTCTCGAATTACTGCGTATCATTGTAAATGTAAACTTATCACTAATAATCATTTTTTTTCATCTCAACGCTTATTAGCCAGAAAAATCATTTATAAAAATGTTTATGGTCTACTGAATATTTGCAGCAAATAAAATATGGTAATCATTTTTTATCTGATCTTAGTAAACTAACAACCATTTCATAACCCACTATAATCAAGTTCACCTGTAGATTGAATTCAACTCAACTTCATTAAAAAAATTTAAACTTTTACTGTAATAACTTCCTGAAAAATGAAAGAAAACTGAACTTATTATACAAACTATTACTCTAAGTAAGAAAACCTCCTCAACTTCACGAAAAATCGAATTTCAATAAAATAAAATAAAAAACCTAATTTACATACTTATAGAGAGAATGGTCGACGGAAAGCTGCATGTTGCCGGAAGCAAGCGTGAACCGTTGGAAGCGAGCACAAAGTTGTTGGAAGCAAGCGCGAGCTATGGAAGCAAGTTCGATTTTTTTTAAAGGGTGGTCGATTTTGAAATGTGATTTTCTAAAGGAACGATGGAGAAAGAGGTTTATAAGTACTACTAGGATTAGATAAGGGAGAAAAGGGTTGCATGTAACGAAATTCGACCGTTTTGTAAGGAAATTAATGCGAAAACATTAATGGACCGTTTCCTTCCTCATTATGTGGTACATTAATGAAACGTTTCCTTCCTCAAACGTTTCCTTCCTCATTATGTGGTCAATAGAATCTAAAGGGTTTTCCTATTAATATGCTAATAAATAAATCGGTTATAATTTAGAGCATTAATTTCTCTCATCTTGATATTGATGGACGATCAAGATTAAGTCTACAAATCTAGAAAGTTGGTCCTCTCTCTAACTTTAAATATTAACCTTTGCCCATCATAAAGGATATAGAAAACACATAAAGAAAGATATAGGAAAAGAGAGAGAAACCATTTTCTCTCTCCATTGAAACAGCTTTCGACAACAACCATTGCTGATTCGTATACAAGATGTCTGGAGGTATGTTTTATTAATTCATTACATATGTGATAATCATGTAATTCTAGATCTTAGGGTTTATATTATTCGCAAGATATAGATTACATGTGGTATCAGAGCTTGGTTTTAGAAGTCATGATTATCCATCAATATAAAAAAAAAACTAGAATAGATCTATGATATGATGTTTGTAATTTTGCTACGATAAGGATAATGACTAATAGTGTTAATATGATTCAAGTTTAATATTCATATTATTTAAGTTGCTACAGTAATCATGATTATCAATATTATTCTATTTACTGTATTCTTAGATCTGGATCTGGAAAATTTATATTTCCGCAAAAGTTGATTTTTTCTACTTTAATGTTTGACCTACCGTATAATATGGAACAACTTATTGTATGCGAATACTTTTCAGAAAGTATACATATTGAAAACAATTGATTCCTAGTTTGACATTAAATTCATGACCTGGAACTTGCATGATAATTGTCTATACATGATTTGCAAAATAATTATTTATATGTTAAATTCATGTATGGAATTTACTTGGAGTTACTAAATATTTATTATCCTTGTTGTTGATTACTTGAAAGAATGACAAATGTTTTATGCAAAAAAAAAACATTAATGTTAATCTCTTTTCTCTCTTGTTTTAGTTTTCGCTTCCGCGCTTAATTTCGTTGTTTCCTCTAGTCTGATGCATGCAGTCCCGTCCACAGGCGGCTGCTGCTTGCACAATAATGCATGAAACATTAATGTTTATCATTCTTTCATGAGTATGGTTCTACTGCCTATCCACAAGAGGCGCTAAACCTAACCTCTTATTATGACATGTGTCTTATTCTAATAAAGAAGCCTACAGTTCTTTTATATCTGCAGTTGCAATGCCCTCAAACCTTAATTCATATGCTACGTCTATCGTCAAACTCAATGGAACCAACTACTCAGAATGGAAAGAGCAAGTTGAGTTTTCTTTAGGCGTACTTGAACTGGACATGGCTCTCCTAAAGGAAAAGCCAGCCCCACTTACTGACACAAGTACGCCTGAGGAAAACAAACTCCATGATGATTGGGAACGATCTAATATGCTCAACATGATATTTATGCGAATGGTGATTGATACCAACATCAAAACCTCCCTACCCAAAATTGAAAGCGCAAAAGAATATTTGCAATCCATTGAAAATCGGTTCAAGAATGCAGACAAATCCCTTGCTGGGAAACTTATGGCAGATCTTGTAACCATGAAGTTTGATGGTTCTCGCTCAATGAGCGCTCATGTCATTGAAATGATTAACCTTGCTGCCAAACTCAAGAACTTGGGATTGGTTATGGACGATGCTTTTCTCGTCCAATTTATTCTCACTAGCTTACCTCCTCAATATGAACCATTCAAAATTTATTACAACACTATTACAAAAAAGTGGAGTCTAAATGAATTGACTAACAAACTGGTTCAAGGAGTCTAGGCAAGGCTCGCAAGGCATTAAAGTTGCTTATTTCACTCAAGGGTTTGGAAAACAAGCTGGCAAAAAGAATAACCCACAGCACAAAAGAGCACCACCCAAATCTGATGACGCCACTCAACCATCCAAGAAGAAAAAGAAGGATGATGTCTGCAAATTCTGCAAGAAACCTGGACACTTCCAGGCAGAATGCATTAAGCGCAAAGCATGGTTCGAAAAGAAAGGTAACCCATTGGGTCTCGTAAGTAATTTCGAATCAAATCTTACTAATGTACCTTCTTCTACTTGGTGGATTGATATTGCTGCTAACGTTCATGTTTCGAATTCTATGCACAGATTTATTACGATCCAAACCACAAACCCAAGTGAGAATTTTATTTTCATGGGGAATAAAGATAAAGCTCCAGTTGAAGCTATTGGAACTTTTCGTCTTATTTTAGATAGCGGTTTTCAGTTAGATTTATGTCAAACTCTTTATGTTCCGTCTATTTCCCATAATTTGATTTCTGTAAGTGTACTTGATAAATTTGGATATTCTTTTGAAGTTGGAAATGAAAATTTTAGTTTATTTAAAAATTCTAGTCTTATTGGTTCTGGAATATTAATTGATGGACTTTATAAACTTCATCTTAAACAAAATGCTGAAATCCAACTCACCCTGCATGGAAAAGAAACTAAAAGAAAGTCATCCAAGAATGATTCTTCTTCTTGTGGGATAAAAAACTGGGTCATATATCCAGTGAAAGAATCAAGAGGTTAGTGAAAGATGGTGTCCTACCGGACCTAGACTTCACTAACATTACAACATGTGTTGATTGTATTAAAGGAAAAACAACAAAAAACACAAAGAAAAGAGCCACAAGAAGTACACAACTTCTTGAAATAATACATACAGATATTTGTGGACCTTTTGATGTTCCAACTTTTGGAGGAGAGAAATATTTCATCACTTTTATCGATGATTTTTCACGTTATTGCTATCTTTATCTGTTGTATGAAAAATCTCAGTCAGTGGATGTTGTACAAGTGTTCATTACTGAAGTCGAAAGACAATTAGAAAGAAAAGAGAAAATCATTAGGTCAGATAGGGGTGGTGAATTCTATGGAAGGTATGATGAAATGAGACAACATCCTGGACCTTTTTCTAGACTTCTCCAAAAACATGGAATTGTTGCACAATACACAACGTCTGGATCTCCATGGCAGAATGGTGTAGCTGAAAGGCGAAATCGTACATACATGGAAATGGTTAGATCCATGATGAGTCATGCAAATTTACCTATATCATTATAGATGGATGCATTACGAACAGCTGTCTACATCTTAAATAGAGTTCCAAGTAAGGCTGTTCCAAAGACTCCTTTTGAACTTTGGAAAGGATGGAAACCTAGTTTAAGACATCTCCATATTTGGGGTTGCCCAGCTGAAGCTAGACTGTACAATCCAAATGAAAAGAAATTGGATTTTAAGACAGTCGGTGGTTACTTTATAGGTTACCCAGAAAAATCTAAAGGATATAGATTTTATTGTCCTAACCATTGTACAAGAATTGTTGAAACCGGCAATGCCAAATTCTATGAGAATGGTGAAATCAGTGGGAGTACAAAACAACAAGAAGTGGTCATCCATGAAATAAGGTTATCCATTATCTTACCCTCTATTTCGAAAGATATTGGGAATCATCCCATTGTTGAACCAGTTCACATTGAGGAAAACCCAATAAATGATCAACAACTCCATAATGAAATTATCACCAATCATAATGTTGATGAAGTACCACAGGAACTAGCATTAAGAAGATCTCAAAGACAAAGAAGATCAACTATTCCTGATGATTGTATGCTTTATCTAATAGAATCTGAAGAAACTACGGACCCAATTTCTTATTCATAAGCCATTAAGGATGTTAATTCTATTAAATGGATTGATGCCATGAAAGATGAACTGAAATCTATGGATAATAATCAAGTTTGGAAAATCGTTCAATTGCCGCAAGGACAAAAAGCAGTCGGTTGTAAGTGGGTCTTCAAGACTAAACGTGACTGCAATGGTAAAATTGAACGATATAAAGCTAGACTTGTTTTCAAAGGTTTTAATCAGAAAGAAGGCATTGACTATAATGAAACTTTTGCTCCTGTTTCCAGGAAAGACTCTCTTAGAATTATCATGGCATTAGTAGCTCATTATGATCTCGAGTTACATCAAATAGATGTGAAAACAGCCTTTCTAAATGGGGACTTGGAAGAAGAAGTCTACATGCGTCAACCTGAAAGCTTCATAATTGAAGGACAGGAAGACATGGTCTGCAAACTTAAGAAATTAATATATGGACTGAAACAAGCTTCTAGACAATGGTATCTAAAGTTTCATGAAATCATTACCGCTTTCGATTTCACAGAAAACATAGTTGACCCTTGTATATACCTCAAGTTCAGTGGGAGCAAGTTTATAATTTTGATTCTGTATGTTGATGATATATTATTAGCTAGCAACGACCTTGGTTTATTACGTGAAACTAAGGATTATCTCTCAACGAACTTTGAAATGAAAGATATGGGTGAGGCTTCCTATGTGATAGGAATAGAAATATTCCGTGATAGATCACAAGGAATTCTAGGATTGTCTCAAAAAGCGTATATTGACAAAATTCTTGAGAGATTTGGCATGACGAATTGTTGCTCTAGTCCTGTCCCACTGCAGAAAGGAGACAAACTTGTTCTTGAGCGGTGCCCAAAGACTCCTACGGAACGAGAAGAAATGACCAAATATCCTTATGCATCGGAGTTTGATGTATTCACAGGTTTGTACAAGACCTGATATCAGTCATGCAGTTGGTATGCTAGGTAGATTTCAAAGTAACGCAGGAATCGCTCATTGAAAAGCTGCAAAGAAAGTACTGAGATACCTAAAGGGAACAAAGAATTACATGCTCACCTATAGAAAATCAAGTTACCTACAGGTAACTGGTTATTCTGATTCAGACCTTGCTGGATGTCCTGACACTAGGATCTGCACTCTTGGCTATGTGTACCTCTTATGTGGAGGTGCAATATCATGGAGAAGCCAGAAATCTGAGATGCTTTTCGGATCCACCATGATGGCTGAATACGTAGCATGTTATGAGGCTTCAATTCAGAGAACATGGCAGCGTAATTTGGTCTTACAATTTGGCACTTTTAAGTTTTATCTCTAAGCCACTAACTGTCTACTACGACAATGAAGCCGCAACCTTTTTCTCTAAGCATGATAGGATAACCAAAGGTTCCAAACACATGGACCTTAAATACCTAATACTGAAGCAAGATGTTAAACTAAAGAAAATTATTGTTGAATCGATAAGTACAGACTTACAAGTGGCAGACATATTCACGAAAGGACTACCTCCAAAGACCTTTCAAAGACATACTGATAGCATGAGTCTTGCAGATAGTTCCTAATTATCTTCTTATTATGCTATTTATTTTGTACTTTTCTAGACATGACAATTATTGAGCTCTTAATAATGTGGACATCTTTTATTTCTGTTTTATAATGTGTACACATTTATATTTAGATAAATGATAACATAAACAGTCTTTTGCTTCAAGACATTATGTGACCATTAAGTTATGCTCATCTACGGTCTAATTATGAAAGTTGTCAATGTCATAGTACATGGAAGTAAGCATGTTGTAAAATAACGTGTACACGTCATGACTTCCATTGACCACTATATTAGCCAAGACACTTATGATAACTGACTAAAGAAAAGTTTAGCATATCATGCGCGCCTTATGACCTTAATACGAAAACATTAATGGATTTTAATATTAACCAAGTTGGAGACTGTAAGGAAATTTGACCGTTTTGTAAGAAAATTAATACGAAAATATTAATGGACCGTTTCCTTCCTCATTATGTGGTACATTAATGGACCGTTTCCTTCCTCGTTATGTGGTCAATAGAATCTAAAGGGTTTTCCTATTAATATGCTAATAAATAAATCGGTTATATTCTAGAGCATTAATTTCTCTCATCTTGATCTTGATGGACGATCAAGATTAAGTCTACAAACCTGAAAAGTTGGTCCTCTTCCACCTATAAATATTAACCTTTGCCTATCACAAAGTATATAGAAAAAAAATAAAGAAAGATATAGGAAAAGAGAGAGAAACCATTTCCTTTCTCCATTGAAACAGTTTTCGACAACAACCATTGCTGATTCGTATACAAGATATCTGGATGTATGTTTTATTAATTCATTACATATGTGATAATCATGTAATTCTAGATCTTAGGGTTTATGTTATTCGCAAGATATAGATTACATTGCACTCAAGTTTTTTGCGATGGGCTGAGATTGCCCAATTTAAAAAGAAAACATTAAATCGGGCAATATCTCGGAATATTGTTTCGGCCTAAATATCAGCCGATATATATAAATTTCGGCCGATATATTTAAAACGAGATATCTTCTGTTTTGTTTCGTCGGAGTCTTCAACCAAGATGAAATACCGGAGATTTGAAACACTGGTATTAGTTTGATGAATACCTCTAGTTTGAATATTTCCGTCTTAAGTTTGAAGAATAATATCCTTATCTGCAAGATATCATGGATAAGTTAATCAATACTAGCTTTAGGTGACTTAATAATAATACACACTATAATAATAGTAAACAACATTTTGTTGTAGGATCCAAACTATTAAGTGGTAGTCATTAGAGTTTCCTTTGTAATATTGAATTGTCCACTGGAAAGACATTTTGGTCGTGTAGATACAGATTTTAGATTCAAAACCTCGGAGGCATGATTTTGAAATTAAACTAAAAAGCATGACAGAATAATAAACTACATAATCTGCACTGTTTTGGTTCAAAACCAAAGGATATTAATGGTTTTGGAGTCATTATAGCATCCATAATTACTTGTAAAAACAGATCTTAGCAAAATATTTATAATACACAGGCTGTTTTGATACCTTGCCTTAAATGAAGGTCAAAAATTACTATCATCAAATCTTTATATGCTGTTAAGAAAGAGCAAGAGAATGTTAAACACATTTGGAAAGAGATTGAGACTTCTAAACACAAAGTCATCGAGCTTTGTGAATAATTGCCGCCCAAGTTAAAACTATCAGTGTATTAACCCAAGAACTCGACGGGGTAAAGCATATCAACTTTTATCAAAAAAAAAAAAAAAAATTGAAATCAAGGCATATATAAAAAAGGTTCATGAATCTGAAGAAATTCATAAGAAAGAGCCTGAAAGTCTCAAGCTTGTTTGATCAACATGATTCTAGTGGATGAAATTAATAAATATGCTTTAGAGAAGAAGTTTTGCTGTGAATATCCAACTTACCATGGTGTGACAAAATTCGAAATAAAATGTATGCCTCACTTTTCTGAAAGATATTGAAACTACGAGATTTTACAAGAATTGGAACTGTTCTAACTTCTCGTGTTCTTTTATTTGTCATTGTAGTAATATAATATTTTGATAGTGAAATGTATTTTGCTAATTTTTTGGACTCCTATCGTAACAAATTTATTATTCTTATAGATTTTATTATAATTAATGTAGAAAAAGACCGAGTACATACAAGTAACAATGTAAATTTCATGTTCTATTTTCATTCCTATAACTTAATTCAAAATGAGAATCATTAATCAGTCAATGCAAGCATATTATCCAATATCAACTGTATGAAACATTAAATATTGTTAGTAGTCTTTTGTCTTTCGAATCAGTCCTTGCATGGAAATATTACTGCATCTCTAAGATAGAGAAAATTTCAGTGTCTTTTTTATATAGTATAAAGTATAAACTGCCAAAATATTCTAAAAGTTGTTGGCTTGTTGCCCCGTGGTTTACGTCATGTACATATATATCAAACTGTGGGTTATATTTTCTGAAACTTTCAAGTACCCAATTAATGTAAAATATATCCTAAAAAGTTGAGAACTCACCGATATCTTGCTTGGATGCCTGTAGTGAAATTTTTTTGTTGTCATTTAAACCGACGTAAACCAAAACAAATGTTTTAAAATAGCCATATATCCAAATTCACATTTTGTAGGCCAACTACGAAACAAAAGCTGACAATAAGGGAGCAAGAAAATCAATATGTAAAACCAAAGATTTTTACATCAATGTGTTGATGTGGCAGAGCAATTTGTTGCCATTTAAGCAAAAAAAACAGGGACTGCGTTCATCGTATCCAACATGGAGGTCACAGAAGATATTGTGGAGAGAAATACAATAATAAAAGCATGTTATGCAATGGTGGTCGATCCAAGCTCCCCATCTACAGCACAGAGCATACGCATATGAGGTGACACATCTTTTGTTATAACAAAAAAAATTCTCAATGTTACATGCGTACCAACTCATATTTATATATCAATTCAAATCCAAACCGTCAGTTCTCTTTTAAAATGCGAGACAACTCTAACAGTCTCTTCCTTAACTCGCATCCACTTGCGGTAAACTTTGAGAATACTGTCGTATCTGCATGTCCTGTTTCGTCGGCTCTAATATCACTGTTGTCTAACAGCAGTCGGTCCAAGCTTCCAATCTCCGACCCGTATACTTACGTCACGTGACAAAGATGGAAAGCTTGGTCTGACCGTCGTTACACAATAAGACAAATAGTAATTTATTATTTAGTTTAGAACTATAATCTTGGCAAAATAGATACTTAATCAAAACAGACATAGACAATGGGAGATATAAAATCAATAAGGTGTATTCCAGATAACGCTCGAGCAAGGTTTTACCCCATCTATCCGGTTGCGAACGAAAGGGCAATGGCAAGGCAATGAGTTAGGGTGGTAAGGCGAGGTGGTTGTTGTGAGGCAGCGGTAGCTAGGGTTCACTACAAAAGAATTTTGGATTCCCTACGTCAGTTTGGCGTAGGCGCGGCGTAGGGAAAAGATTTTACCTACGCCATCCCTACGCCAAAGAAGAGGTTGGAAAACAATGCGTCGCAAAAAAATCCCTACGGATTCCCTCGCCGCATTCCATACAACTTCCCTACGCCGCATTCCATACGTCTTCCCTACGCCGCTTTCCATACGCATTCCCTATGCCTATTTGCATACGCATTCCCTACGCCTGGCCTTCTTCCTTCTAAAGTGCAGAAATCGGATTTTCCTTTCGAGTTCCATACGCCTTCCCTACGCCTATTTACATACGCATTCCCTACGCCTCATTCCGCATTCCCTACACCTCATTCCATACGCATTCCCTACGTCTATTTCCATACACATTCCCTACGCCTAGCCTTCTTCCTTTTAAAGTACAGAAATCAGATTTTCCTTACGAGTTCCATACGCCTTCTCTACGCCACCGTACACCAAAATTCAAAATGATTCTATTGTATTTATCTTCATCTACCACAGATCATAATAGAATATAATAAACCCGTACATCAGCAACAGAAAGCATTAAATATAATATATAATCATATGCAAAATCGTAACAATATATATCATTACAAAACATTAATGTAGAATGCATACCATTGTCAAATTACCATAAAATTGCTACAAATGTATTTAAAAAAATCATGTCCAACAATAAAATAAAGTTGCTACATAACTCAAACATAGTTGTTTCATCTACTTCAAACATCATACAATGTACCTTATAAAAATAGAACATCAAACCCACAGTCAAAACAAGACTAACTCACGAAGTATGTCATATCTCCGATCCCTGCTCCCGCCTCAATCCTCGTATAAACTCTTGCACAGAATTCATCTCTTCCTGCATGAAAGATAAATCCCCTTGTAGTTTGTTAATTGTAACATCCATTTCTTGATTTTTACTTCTTAGCTCTTCTACTTCCTCTATAAGTTTTTTTCTGTCATCTAAAACTCCAAACCTAGCAATGTGTGTATTGTCTCTATATATCTACATATAAATTATTTAATCAAATTAGTACAACGAAAATAAAATAATCTTACACATGATGCAGATGACACAAACACAGCATAATATTAACACAAAACTGAGCACACATGAATCAAATTGTGTGAGTGATAAACTAAATTTTATACAAATTTATTGTGCATTTTGTTTATTGTGCATTTTGTTGTGTGCATTTATTGTCATCTATTTAATGTAAGATGTAACTGCTGAATATTTTCGGAAAAAGACAACGTAAGTAGGGGATGATTTCAAGCTGTAAATTCATTTTATAAACAGTCGCAGAATGAGTACAGTGATCAAAAATGCAAGCGATTGAATTGTTTATGTCTTGTTTACCCAACAGACTATTTATATAACAATTCTTCGCAATTTATATTGTAACAGTAGACAAGACATGCTTAAGTTGCTACTAACTGCTTGCACTAATACTATTTGATGAATTGATAGGTTAATGATATACTTGGTCTGGCTGTACCTGTGTAGGATACGTTTACTAGAATTTAGAATAGGTAACTAATCTTGTATGTGCCTTTTTTTTCCCCAAGACAACAACTTTAATTAATGTGCTTCCCCAAAAATAGAAAAAACGAACTGCAAATGGGTATGGTTTACCACAGGAAAGTAAAAAAAAAAAAGGAACAAAATAAAACAAAAAAACAAAACAAAACAGGTAGAAGAAACTGTTGGACTAACCCTTTGGCCTAACATTTGTAGTAGTATGTATAGCATTAATTCATAAAATAAACAAACAAATCAGCATGCATTAATAAACGGTTCTATAGGCTGGTTTGGTAGCTCGTGTGGGATGTATTTTCAACTTAACAAATCACATATGAATGCAGTATTTTAAAGACCCGAATCAACAGTTTGACCACATTAAACTTAATCTTAGAGAGTTATTATACCCGAGTAGATGCTGATTGCAAGTATGGGCCTAGCCCATTTATCTTCTTTCAAAAAAAAAAAAAGGTTCTTAGAAAGTTATGAGTTTGAAAATCAAATAATTATGAACCAACTACCTAACCGCAAACATTGCAGTTCCTCCCCTACCTCACTGTCATCTATTTCCTACAATTACTGCTATACCACCATCTGCATCCCTCAACTTGCCACAGCCTCTAACCACCAGCGTCTTCATCTCCATCCCACCACAACTGTTCATATCACTTCCCCTCATCCACCAACAAAACCACATACCACAGCTACCATCCCTGACCATCCCTCATAGCTGTTTGTCGTACCACAATTCCTGCCACCATCCCACGCTTCAAACTATTTCAACCACTCTCTACCAGACTGCTGCCAAAACCGTCTCAACCCATTCCTTCTGTCACCAATTCCTACATAAATTACTTCATTATCCACAGTCTCTACCTCTACATTGCACCATTACTTCTAAACTACTACCATACAAAATCATCCATACAAAATCATACAAACTACTGCCATACCAATACTTTTGCACTGCATGCCATTGCATAAACAACACTCCCGTATTTCATAGCATACACCTCCTTCCTCCTCCATCACTTTCACCTCCATACCGCTCCTCTACCAAAACACTTCACCAGCCTACATACATCTTCTCTTACTTCTGTTAACAATCATTACCTAAGCCTCCAACAAAACTGCACATCAACCATCACTTGCAACATACTTCATCGCCCACTGCTGCCACTCCCATTTAAAAAGAAAAAGAAAAAAAACCATACCATATTAACCACATGCCTTCCCCTCCATATTTGTCTATCATCAGACCATATCCACTGCCCATAATTCAACAAACTTCACATCATTTCCTCCATCTTTTCCCTTCACCAGTTCAACAACTCAAACTACATCTCCTGCTTACATATCTCTGCCATGCGCACAAACCATACACTTCTGCCTTAACTGATAACTCCAGATAATCCCCATTTAAAACTGGTGGCCATTCAACACCCACAGTACATCAGTACTCGTTATAGCCATCGCTCATACGCCAAATCAACATACCCCCATCACAAGTGCCACAGTGCCTGAACTTATCTCAAATACTCACAGCGAAACATCCACACAACCAACCTGAAACTACATGGCAAACATCCAATTGCAGTGCGCAATACTTATAGTCTCAAATGGTTTACAAAACAGTGTATTTAATTTTTAACTAAATGTATCAAGTTTACAAACTAGTGTATCTAGTTAAGTGTACAGGCAAATCATATTGGGTTCTGCCTAAATGTTTGCGGGCAGACATACATACACTGCAGGAAAAATAGTACATCAATGAAGTATCAGTTCCTAAATAATTATTAGTTTTTTAGCTTCGGCTTTCAAATTTCAATTCCTAAACGATTATTTACAGAAAACTAGTTGTTTATAACTAAATACTAATAAGTTATTAGCTTCAGGCGTTTTCAATGTTAATGAAATCTAAAGCAGTAAAAGGACGACTCAATTTTAGAAAATTAGACAACTCAAAACAAGAAATTCGCATACTTAATTAGCAGTGGCAGTATAAAGAGACTGTAGCAGGACTTCAAATCAGCAGTAGAAAATATCGCGTAGGAGGCAAGGATGAGCCGGCGATGGCTGATGGAATAGCCGAGTATGCAGCGATGATTATTTAAAAGGCATTGATTTCCATCAGCCGAGTATGCAGCGATGATTATTTAAAAGGCGTTGATTTTTGAAACCCTAGTTTTTTTGGGTTCAAGCGTCGCCAACATGGAGATTGCTATTGAGCTGTAACTTTGAAGTAAAACAGTTTTTCCTTGGGCTGGTGGGCTTTTACAAATATCTCAACGTCTATATTTTGCAAATTTATGTTAACCAAGTTAAAATTTAAACCAGGTATAATCAATTATCAAAAGGAAAAAAAAAATACTTTTACAATAATATAGAAAAACAATAACTCATTAAAAAATATCACATTTCTAACAAAAGCAGATTTTCCGCAAAGTTTAATCAGTTTTATTTTTAAGTTTAACTGAATTTAAATTTTTTTTATATACTGTAAATTTCTTGCTTACTTTTCTTGAATCATAATTTTCATATTTCGGACTATTAATTTGGTATTTCAACTTATTAAATTTAATTATTATTCCTTTTTAGTTAATTAAACATCTAAAAGTTAATTATTACATATAATTTTATTTTAGTTTCGAAAGTTAATACGATTTATTGAAAAATTAAATTATATATTTTTATAATATAATTTCAAGTTAAACTACAAAAGTTAATAATTATCTGGCGTAGGTAAAGCGTAGAGAAATTTCAACCTCTTTCGCGTAGGGAATGCGTAGGGAGAACAATAAGGTGTATGGAATGGGTAGGCAATTCCCTACACATTCCCTACGCCATGGTCAATTGTTGGAGAACCTGGTGCGCGTAGGAAATGTGTAGGGAATTCTCTACGCCGTCCCTATCCCTTCCCTATGTTTCCACATTTTCCCTACGCCGCGCCTACGCGGCGTAGGGATGGCGTAGGGAATTCTGGGTTGGAAAACAGCCCTCTTTTTTGTAGTGGTTTTGAAAAATGTGGGATTAGTAATCGTCAAAGAGATAAATGGAGCTCAGCGAAATATCAGCCTGTACTCGAGAATAATGGCGGAGTGAGTGAAGATTTGGAGGCAGGGCTTTAAAAATTGACAGACACTGGTTCAGCACAAGTTATTAATTATTAAACGTAAATTACCATTTATTAAAACTTATAAAACAATTAATTATAATAAATAATTTATTTTAAATATACTAATCAATAATCATATATTATTATTTATGAATTATTAATTATAAGTCATTAATTACAATAAATTATTATAAGTAAATGTCATTACCTATATATTATTATTTATACATTATTTGTATATGTTTACTACTTTCGTTCATTTCAAACTTCAAATTCAAATACGAACGATATATATATATATTTCCATATATTATCATTTACATTATTATTGTATATTTATACTTTAATTCATAAGTTTGACCGACGTCAGGAGGGGCGTTGCTCTGCATCCCCATCTAAGGGGTTGCCGCCATCTTGAACTTTTCCTTCGTTGTAGCAAACAATTGTTATATAAATGCATATAAACTAAAGTTATGTGGCATAATATATACAAACCAGTATTGTATTTGTATCTCGAACTACTAGTATTTAATAAAAATCATCCTTTTCATTGCCTTTTTTATAATTGCATAATTTATAAATAATATTAATTTATTTAAGTGTACTATTTTAAAAAGTTAAAACAAAAATACAATAATAAGAATAGTTATTTATAACAAAACAATTAAAATGCCTTTTTAAGAATGCCAACTTCGTAACACAAGAATGCATTTTCATTTTCCGAACTATTCTACTTTTGTATTCCTTTTAAATGTCCCTTTCGTAAGCTCTCTTGGTGTCGCACAAGAACGCATTCATAAATTATTAACTATTAACTAGTAGTTATTAATTATAAATTGATGATTATTAATTATTATAACATTTTAGTCAAGTGCAGAGATATTCAAGACCTCTACATATCAAAGTACATAGTTACATTTTAAAACCCGTAGATGTGCGTGGAAGTAACAATTTGCAAGGTAATGTTTGTATTTTATGAAATTCTTTAACATTTTGCAATTTTACTGAAATTTTGAAAATTTTACAAAATTTAGATTTATCTAAAATTTTATTTTTGAATTTTAATAGAATTTCAAAATTTTATATTTAAATTTTATGGATAATTTTATATTAATTTTTATAGTTTTTAAACAATGGCAACTACCGTTCCAATTTTTCCTTCTTCCTTCCCCTTCGTGCATCCTCATCTCTCAAATCTTTCCAGTTCTTCTTCCTCTTTAGAATTCGATCCTATCTCCTTTCGTTCGTACGCCCATGTGGATAAAAATTCGATTCCTGTTCCTTCTCAGTCTCATAAGCAGAGAACAAATTTTAGGAGATGGATTGATTCTAGAAAAGGGAAAAGTTTGCTTTCGATGTGGTGATCATCAGCATTTAACGAATTTTGTAGAAGATAAAACATATTATGTTGCATTACAATCTGTATTTATATAAGAGAGATACAGCCCAGAGAGATACAACCCAATATGAAGATGGGCTTAAATATATTTGCATAGATACAAATTGGGCCGGGTCAGCATAGTGGCTCTCAAATGTAAACAGACCGATATTCTGTAAGTTATTTGTTTTGCCCCCTCAAACCCTACATCAGCTAGGGTTTGCAAGAGGTAGAATAATGGCGCCGCCGACTCAATTTTTGAGAGAATTATCATGACTAATGTCGAAATTCCGCTTATATATGCCATCTACTCTCTTTGATGCTGCTGCAGTTCTCTGATTATCCTTGGCTTGATGAAAATTCTCAAAGAGATTACAGATAAGTTGCCAAAACTTTCATGCATTGAGATTGTCCAGAGATATATCTGCAGCTGAAAACTAATTTTGTTGAAATTTCTTGCTTGAGCCTAGATCGAGATGAATATGAGGCTTAACTCTGAGAGGTCTTCGACTGTTTGTCAGATCTGATGAGTTTTTTCAGTCTTCCTTTTTGTTAATTACTGTAGACATCTTGTTAACTAATTTTCTGGTTGCTGTTTGAGGTGACGATTTGACAACTTCGAGATCTAACTCAGAGAATGATGCTTAAAGTATTGAGCTTTACTTTCTGTTTGAATGACAGAGAGTAAAGTTTTGATCTTTGGCTCAGATTTTGGCTTTACTTGTTGGCAGTACAAACTTTTAACTTCTGCTTGAAAATAAAGAAACTTTTCTTGGATAATGGCTTAGTCAGAATGTCGGCGATTTGGTAAGATGCAGGTATATGACTTACGTTTAATCTGTTGCTGGTAACTTGTTCTCTAACAAAGTAGATATCAATCTCCATATGCTTAGTTTGACTGTGTAGAACTGGATTCGCACTGAGTAGAACAGTACTAAGGTTGTCACACCAAATTGTAGGCTTACTGTCAGTTTTGACTTTAAGTTCACTTAAAAGTGATTTTATCCATATTAACTCTGCTGTGGCATTTGCTACACTTCTGTATTCTGCTTCAGCACTAGATCTAGAAACAGTGGGTTGCTTCTTTGAACACCGCGATATAGGATTTGTGCCTAGGAATATACAGTATCCTGTTGTAGATCTTCTATCATCAGGATCTGTAGCCCAATCTGCATCGCCATTAATATTTAGGTTGTTGCATGCTTCTAATATCAATCCATGTTGCAGTGTGCCTTTTAAGTATCGTAGAATTCTTTTAACTGCTTTCCAATTCTCATCCAGTGGATTTTGCATAAATTGAGTAACTTTATTTACACTGTAAGCAATTTCTGGCCTTGTGATTGTTGCGTATTGTGGTGCTCCAACTATGCTTCTGTAGTGTCTGATGTTCTGTATAGCCTCACCTTTGTTTTTGGATAGATGTAAGTTGGTTGCCATTGGTGTGGATAGTGCATTTGCTTTATCCATTTTTGCTTTCACAAGAATTTCTGATATATATTTTTCTTGACTTAGTTGAATCATTGATGTAGACATTCTTTTGACTTCTATTCCCAGAAAATAGCTTAAGCATCCTAGATCTTTGATTGAAAATTCTTTATTAAGGTATTCAGTAAGCCTGTTTATCTCTGCATTACTGTTGCCTGTGATAATAAAATCATCAACATATATTAGTACATATGTAGTTTCAAATTCACTGAATTTTGTAAATAAAGAGTTATCAGATTTAGTTGATGAGTAGCCAAGTCTGATCAGTGTTGACTTCAATTTGTCAAACCAAACTCTGGGGCTTGCTTGAGTCCATAGATTGCCTTGTTTAGCTTGCACACGAGTTTTTCATTGCCATTTTGTTTGAAGCCTTGTGGTTGCTCCATGTACACTTCTTCCTGCAAAATACCATTCAAAAAGGCATTATTTACATCAAGTTGCTTAATGGTCCAGTCTCTACTCAAGGCAATAGTCAGAACTGTTCTGATAGTAGAAGGTTTCACAACAGGTGAAAAAGTTTCATTAAAATCAAAACCATTTTGTTGTGAATAACCTTTTGCTACAAGTCTTGCCTTGTACTTAGAGATTGAACCATCAGGATTCTTCTTGACTTTATATGTCCATTTGCATCCAACAATATTTTTGTTGGATGACAGAGAAACCAAAGTCCAAGTTTTATTTTGAATCAGTGCATTATATTCTTCCTGCATTGCAGTTTTCCACTTTTCATCTTGCACTGCTTCGAAATAAGTAACTGGTTCTCTGATTTCAATAACTGCATTATAAGTCTTTGGCTTGAAAATTCCACTTTTAGCCCTTGTTATCATGTGATGACCAGTTGTTGCAGGTTGTTGATTGTTGCTTTCAACTGTGGCTTCATTGTCATTAGGTGATTATGAATCATCTAATAGTTGATGGCTGCCTGATTGGATGTCAGAATCATGCTAAGCATCTTGAACTTGACCTTCAGATTCTAGTTGCTCATGACCTGGATCATCTCTGATCACTGTGTGTTGTGAGCGATTACTATCCTCAACAGGAGTAGTGAATTGAGTATTCTGTCTTGCTCTTGCATGAGATTGATTATCAATCTCTGAATACTCTGGTATCTCAGGTATTGATACCCTTGGATTGTAAATTTTTTGTGATGTTTTCACATCTGTTTTGCTATAAGGAAAGACATTTTCATTGAACACAACATGTCTTGATATAAAGATTTTTCCCTTGTCATCTAAGCATTTATACCCCTTTTTGTTTGTGGCATACCCCAGAAAAGTACATGGTGATGATCTGAAGCTTAATTTATGTCTGTTGTAGGGTCTTAGATAAGGAAAACATAGACAACCAAAAATTTTCAAGGCTTTATAATCTGGTTTAATTCCCTGTAACTTTTCTATGGGACTTTTGAAATCTATAGCCTTAGTGGGTAGTCTGTTGATTAAGTACACAGTTGTAGAGAAAGCATCAGGCCAAAATTTTAATGGTAATGATGCTTGAGCAAGTAAAGTGAGACCAGTTTCAACTATTTGTCTATGTTTTCTTTCAACTAGACCATTTTGTTCAGATGTATATGGACATGTTGTTCTATGAATTATTCCCTTTTTTGAGAAGAATTCTTTTAGAGGATGAAACTCTGTTCCACATCTGTTTGCATAATTCTTACATTGCTATCTAGTTGATTTTCAACTTGAACTATGAATTGTTGTACTGCTTTGTAAGTTTCAGATTTTGATTTCAGAAAGTAAATCCATACATATCTTGTGTAAGCATCAACAAATGAAATGTAGTATTTATACCCATAATTAGTGTTGATGGGTGCTGGTCCCAATAAATCTATAGCAATTAGTTCTAGGGTTTACTTTTTTTTGTTTGTGAGTCTGGAAATGCAAGTTTGTGGCTTTTTCCCAGTTGACAGTGAGTACAAATATATGGCAGAGAGATCTTTTCAAAAGTAATTGCATTATTCTTCAACACATGTTTAACAATGTTAACATTTGGGTGGCCTAGTTTATAATGCCACATATCAAAAATCTTACAATCATCTTTTCATTTGATTTCAGAAACATTACAGCATTTTCCTTTAATTCCAGAATTTCTTGATTTAGCTACATCAAATTTGTACTGTCCTCTAAATTCTCTACCCTGCAATAGAATTTCTTTTGTTAGAATATCTTTAACTAGACAATACTGTGGATAAAATTCAAAGAACACATTATTATCTTTTGCAAACTGGGAAACACCTAATAAATTTTTCCTAATCAATGGGACTCTTAAAAGATTATTGAGATAAAGTTGTTTCTTGCCAATAAAACTTGCATTTCCAGTGTGTGTGATTTTAATGGATTTACCATCCCCCATAAGCATAGTATGTGTACCTTTGTACTCTTTGTTTCCCAAGTTTAGCTTGCTCAGGTCATTTGTCACATGATTTGTAGCCCCTGAATCTGGATACCAGCATTCATCATGTATGTCTTCTAATTTTGCTGTGTCACAGTCAGTATTTTCTGATTGACTTCTCTGATTTGGTTGAGTATTGACCATGCTTGCATTTGGTTGATAGTTCCTTGCATTACTTTGTTGTTGTGGCACATAATTGCTATCGTATCTGAAGTAGCATCTGCTTGCTATATGGCCATACTTCTCACATATCTGACACCTAATTCTGTTATTATTGTTGTTCTGTCTGCCACCTCTCCCTCTTGCTCTATTTGCCTGACTGCCTCTTTGACTGTTAAATTGATTTCTGTTGTTGGTGTTCTTTCCTTGATTCCTGTTTCTACTGTTACTAATAAAATTGACTGTAAAATCTGAACTGGTTGATTTCTTTTGCTCTATTCTACCTTCGTGGGCAAGGAGAGTAGCATGTACATACTGAATTGTGGGAGTTGTTTCTTTGGAAGAAATGACTGCCACAACAGCTTCATACTCCTCATCTAGGCCATTTAGTATTGACAATATCTGTTCATAATCAGATATCTTGTGCCCTGTTGAGGCCAATTGATCACAAAGCATCTTGATTTTAGACAAATAATCTCTCATCGGTAGTGCATCTTTCTTTAAACTTTGCAATTGTCTTTTATAGAACATTACTTTTGCAGCTGATTGAGTATTGAAAACTTGCTCAATAGTAGACCAGATTTCGTTTGCAGATTTACATCCAATCAATTGTGGTAAGAGATTGGAACTGATTGTAGATAGTAGCCAAGAACTTACTAGACTATCTTGTCTTTGATGAGATGTGAAGTCTTGGTTGCTTATTAGTTTTCCATCTTTATCTGCTACAAATCTGGGTGGTGTGATTAATGTTCCATGAACATAGTCCTCTAGACCATAGCCTTTAATTGCTGTTTCAATCTGAAATTTCCAGAGTAGAAAATTCGATTCATCCAGTTGAACATTGATAATTTGGCTTTATGGTTTAACCAGTGCTTTAATCAGATCTTGTGTTGCAGATCTTTGAACTGTTGATTCAGTGTTTCTTGTTGTGGATGATGACTCGTCTTCGGCCATAGAATAGGATTGTGTGAATCAGGGTGATTCTTGAATCTGCAGTGGGTTAATCTTGAAGTCAAGAAGAAATACAAGAACTAAAGATATCAAAACCTCTGATGCAGCTTGAAGTGGCTGGATGATGAGATCAAATCCGACAGTTGCTTCTGGCGTGGCACAGATTGGAAGCAAATCAGAGAGAAATTGATAGGAATCTTGATATATGCACAGGTATGACCGATCTTTTAACAATCAGATGATGAGAACCACGATTCTCTGATGATTCTTGGGTGCGCAGCCTGATCTCGATGATGATATCAAATCTGAGAGATCAATGGCAAGGCGTTAACCTTGTTACTGCTGTTAAGCAGATTCTCAAGCTCTGATATCAAGATAAAGTTTTGAGAGATTCAAAAAATTGTCTTTATTGATTTAAGAAATGATATTACATCTGATACATATTATGTTGTATTACAATCTGTATTTATATAAGAGAGATACAACCCAGAGAGATACAGCCCAATATGAAGATGGGCTTGATTATATTTGCATAGATACAAATTGAGCCGGGTCAGCATAGTGGCTCTCAAATGTAAACAGACCAATATTCTGTAAGTCATTTGTTTGTAGAGAACCCATTAGTGTTTTGGCTGTGGTTTCTTTGGGCATAAGATGGTTGACTGTTTGACGAAATTAAAACAAATCTTGGGAGATCGCAGTGATTGCTCTAACTCAGATCATGGTTTTCAATTTGTTTTAAAATGTATGAAGTTGAAGAGAATCCTGTTAGATCACCCTTGGACTCAAAAAAAGGTAGGCATCGACTTCTTGCAAGATCTATTCAAACATTTGACATTATCAACTCTATTAATATTGGCAAGAATTACACTAAAAAGTTCGATGATCCTAAAGAGTACTTTGGTGATTATGCTTCTTCTTTGATCAGTGATGAACTGGTTAATGTTGAGATGCCTGGCATGAATAATGCTGAAGGGGTTTCAAATGTTATCGTTGATGATTTCTCGACTATTCCTGCCGCTTTAATAGAGAGGAATTGGTTTCTTTTGATTCTCTGCTCTTGGATCCTGTTGTTTCACAATTCAAATCGATTCGTCAACCATTAAAAGCTAGGGATAAAGCGCTTGATACTGGATATGTAGATGGTGTTGTAGAATCTGCTGCAAGCGTGTTGAATAAGAATTTAATTCATACTCATCTTTACTACTAATAAAGAGAATTTATTGAATAACTTTGCTCGGTGTCTTTTTGAAATACCAAATATATCTTTGCTCTCAACGTGCTTCCGCATCTCTCGTAATAATAAATTTAAATCCAGTTCTAAGTTTAAGGTATCTGGATGAAGATTTCAAGCTTGTCACTACAAATAGATTTGAATGTTTAAGGTCTCTGGATGAAGATGCCGATCTTAATCAAGTTGTTGTTTCAGATAATATATTTTTTAGGTAACTGCGAAAGATGATAGATTGTGCAATTCTATTGTCTTGATGGCTGGTGATTTATATTTTGATTTCTCAATATTGAATTCTCGTGGATACATGAACAAGTTGTGGAAGGGTGCATTGATTATTCTAAGAGCAAAGGAATTCAATGTAATGGTTAAATCAAATCAGGATGTTGAAATGTGCTTTCCAGTGGAAGGGTGCAGGGATATGTGCTATACAGCGAATAATTGCAAAACTATTGCTGATGATACCACTTTTAACAACATCAGGTCAGGCAATATGGTTGGGCATAATGAGGGCGAGTCTTCTTTCGAGGCCTTGTTTACTGATAGAATAGCGGGTTCAAGTGATTCCAGTGGTAATAGAAATATCATAGTGGTGCACCATTCATATGTCACTGTGTTCATGTTTTTTGACACAGCTCTAGCTAAAATGGAAAACAGTGTTAACTTGATTGATTCGAGTTATTCAATTTTAGATTTGAAAATTCTTGCTGATGAAATGAATGATGCAGGTGATAATATTGATGCGTATCATGGTGGTAGGTTGATTGGTGATAAGAAAGTGGATGTAGATAGTAATCTTTTTAATAATATTGACATATTTCAATCTGGGTGTGATATGGTTAGTGATATTGTGGAGGAAGACTTGCACAAATTATCAGTAAGCTTGGATTTTTGTGGTGATAGAATAAATAATGCGGTTGGAAATGTCGATGAAGGACTGGCTTGTTGCGGTGATAGGGTGCTTAGTGGGTTAGTTATAGATGATGAAGGCAAAGATACTCTCATAGAGGAAGCTTTTCATAGGGCTTCTACTTTTTCAACTGATATTGGAAATGACTGCAATTTTGATAGCACTACACCAGCTTTATCTAGCTCTATTAGTGGTACTGTTCGCCGTAGTGTCAGGATTTGCAACAGTCATTCTTTGATGAGTGGTGAGTTACCCGATTCGAGTGCCACGAGTAGCACTATGAATTCAGGCTATGATATGATTTCTGATTTAGACAGTGTTTCTTCTTATGTTTTAGGTAGTTTTTATTTTGCTGAGTTTTGTCAATTAATTAGGGATACCGTTTTTGTATTTTCTAACATTGAGTTAGATTCTTCTTATATTAGAGTAGGGAAATTGAGAGGGTTAGATCTGTTTTTTTATAAGGATTATTAGTTAGAATATTAGAGGTTTGAACAATTTAGATAAATGTGATAAAATTAAAGCTTTTTTTAAAGATTATTTTATTGACATTGCACTTTTACAGGAAACTAAAATTGAGTGCCCTAACATTCGTTTTTACAGAAGAATAGGTGGTTATCACTTTAGGAATTGGGCCTGTTTACCTTCTATTGAAGCTTCTGGGGGTTTACTTGTAGGGTGGTTGGCTAATTCTTTTAAATTACTTCACTGCATTTCTAGGCAACATTCTTTGTACATTATTCTCATCAATTTTAGTGACAATTCTATTTTAAATATATCTAATGTTTATGGGCCAAACTAAAAAATCGATCGTAGGGTTCTATGGAATGGATGTTTAGAATTTAGATCATTAGCTCCTAGTTTTTGGATTATGAGTCGTGATTTCAATGTTACGAATTTCCAAGGAGAGCGTTCACTACGGGAAGGTGATTGCTCTTCTATGGAAGAATTCGATCAACCTATCATTAACTCTAATTTGATTGAAATTTCTCTTTCTAATAGAGAATTCACTTGGAGTAATACTAGAGAGTCTCCCTCAATGGCCCTTCTGGATAGATTTTTCATCAATGACGAAATCAAGGATAAATTTCCTATTTGTAGAGTTTCAGTTTTGCCTTACACTTATTCTGATCATTGCCCTATAATTCTTATGTGCGATCATCATAAGACTGTTAATAGAACTTTTAAATTCGAAAAAATATGTTTACTACAATCCAATTTCTCAACTCTAATTAAAATTAAATGGACTTCAACGAATTTTTATAATATCAGAAATACGGATAATTCTGCAAAAAAATTGTTTAAAAACTTAGGGGTCTTAGGAATTTTTTTTAAAATTTGAGGTAAAAATGTTTTTGGTAGTAATAAAATTAAAAAAGAAAATATTCTTTCTAAAATGCTTAAAATAAACAAGATAGAAGAAACTAGACAACTAAATTGTCACATCCCACCCAGAAACCCACACTACAAAGTGCAGAGAATATGGCCGGTTAGGAGCGACCATCCGTGAGCTTTGTCTTAAACGAGTATCGAATATGTCGATTGAGTGTCCATTTTTTCCCCTTTCTTTCTTTCTTAAGTGGATCAACATACTCGATTCAGGTTTAACACAAAACTATGGTAACTAAGGATCGTATTCGGAACAAATATAATAACTTCAAATAACTCATATCATAGAACATACACATATACACACATATATAGAGTCAGCAGAAGTACAACATAACATGTTACATGAGTTTGGTTCTTATGAACCAAATATACATCAATGTCACCAAAGAATATATATACATCAGAGTACTACAACAATCTACATCAAACATACACTAAGCAATAAAGAGGAAAGATCACAGCGGAGCAAAGCAAGGTGGAGGTCAAATTGCAATCTACTAACATGTAATGACTCGGTCTGACCCGAGCATCATATAAAAATATAAATACACGGGTCAGTCTAGCCTAAGACAAGAGGGTCAGTACAAGATAGGTGAAGATAAGATGTGTAATATCCCGTCTTTTTGTACGCTTTAAATCGACGATAAACCACACACGTCAGACTTAAAGCATACAGAAGGACGGATTGTTATGGGGTAAATAAGAAAAAGCAGAGAAAGAAAAAGAAAAAACCAGAATCTTGCAACGGAACGATAAAATATAATAATCAAATAAACAGTTCATGAAGCTGTTTACAAAATATTTGATTATACTTATACAACACATATCAGAGTTACACATACGAGAGAATAATAAATAACAATGCAGCGGAACAATGTGATGCAGTGGAATATAATAAATAATAGTAATACAAACCTTCGTTTTCGTCCTCCAGAATAAAATCCAAATCCTGAAATGCTCGGACTGACCCGAGCAAATTGAAAAGAAAAACACTCGAGTCAGAACTAAAAGATCTTATGTAAGTTAAATCAACGGTAAAATATGAATGGAATGCCTTCAGAGATGTTTACGGGATTTTACATCTCCTATCTAATGTCTAACGTGAGTGCGGTAACTTAAGTGATGCTCGGCATTCACATCTCCTAAGGATCCGTTAAACTATTTACTATGTAGTAATGTTTCGCTATTATAATAATGTCTATAGTAAAATAAACTTACTTTTAAATAGTGTTAAGGAGTGACCCAATATTCCCCTTAACACGTAATAGTCACAATAGTCCATCTAATATCATAGTCCCTCCTAATCGAGAAGCCACCAGAGGATACCACACAGGCTACGGAAGAAAACCAGACTCGTACAAGGCTCGCTAGGGTAGGTGACACGGCACAACTAGGCAATGGTAGGATAGATATACCAATTACTATCCGGACTGGTGCTGACGCATAATGCGCAGCTATCGCCCACCTCGAGCCACACCCCCAAAATAAAAAATCGGAAGTGGCCACCAAATAAATCTCAAAGTCAGAATATAATATCGAAGGAGTGTGTCCGATAAGAGGGGCAACCTCACAGGCCCGAAATCGCTCTTGTTTTAGCCACCTTATGCCAACTCACGGGAGTCGGGTCCACGTATATACCTCAAAGGAACGCCGCCACCAACCTACTTCATTTTGGAATCTCCACCTCGTACACGGTTGTTAAAGTGGTTTTCAGAGTTGGCAGAGAGTATGACAACTTCCAATCCCGATCTCTTTAACAACCAAACATTATGATAACACCGCGGTCGTTTTAAAATAATTATATCTCAAAACCAGAATATAATATCCATTTCAAAACCATATAAATATGATATCATTTCCGTTTTAAAACTAAATCATTATGATATCATTTTAAAGAAATCCCAGATCAATATAGTATCATTTTTATTTCAAATTTATCCTTTTTCCAAAATCATAGCACTTCCAAATTTTACATTTCGAAACCAAACATTTGAAATTTTAACACAATACTTTGAAATTCGTAACTTCGAAACATTTCAATTTCAATAAAACATTTCGATATTCCTATATTTAGTTTTGAAATATTTTACATAATAAATCCCTTATCATTTAAATAAAACTCAAATTACAAATGACTCAATGTTTCCCTTAATTCATTTATACATGAAATAATCATTTAATTTACCTTGACCCCAAAATCCAGTTATAATAATTATACCTTTTAAAATTTCCAATTTTAAAAATTTCACATCAACCTTTTTGAGTTTGATTCTTAAATAAATTCAATTTCAAATAAATCTTAAATTTATCTCAATTTCAAATCAAATTTATTCGAGCAAAATTCTTAAATAATTTGATTCAAATCAATTTTATATTTATCTTCCAACCTTAATTTTATTTAAGTTATTATAAGCTCTGTATATAATATAATTTAACCAGATATTTAACCATATTATACTCAATAAAATCAGATTTATTATTAAGCTTCTTCTATATTAAAACAATTTATACATAGCTTAAAATTTAGAATAAAATAACATTTATATAACATCAAAATCAATATTTACATAAACCTTACATTTCTTTACAAAACCATAGAAAATCATTTAAAAATATTTTTTTTATATATAGGTCACTGTGTTTGTATATAGTTTTCTACCCTATGGTCAAGTGATACAGATTTCAATGGAATGATTTTTTCCAATTCAAACCTTGTTGTTAAGTTCACTACTACTCTATAAACCTAGTTACCTTGTTTTTCCCTTCATTACCCTAATATACTCCAATTAAACAACTCCTAAACATTGTATTATATTTCATATTAATGTAACATTTATTTACATTTATTAAAAATTTATTTCCAATTTCAATTAACAATCTAAAGAAATATGTAACATACAATAATCATTACCGTTACCCTTTAGTCACATAAATAGCTTTTATTACTTACAAATCAATATTGCCATTTATTTTCATACTACTATTTCAATTTATATCCAAACATAACATTTAGATTTATTTTCATTAATTGGTATTTCATTCAATTCATAAATTTATTAACTTTGATTAGTATTGTTTACGTTGCGTTCTAATTATTATTTCATTAATATGATTCCCAATTTTATTTCTTTCAATATTAATTACACAATCATATTATTAATAAATAAAAATGTTTCCAGTATTTCAATAAACTTGAAATCCATTCAAGTTATTAGCCATTCACTAACACTCATACTGTTGTAATTCGTTCTATTTATTATTTTAATTAATAATTCACGAATTTATATTTTCTTAAATATTAAATTTTAAAAACCCTATTAAATTTACAACTATAATTAATGAAAATTTACGGGTCGTTACACTCTCCCCCACTCAAAACTTTTCGTCCCCGAAAAGGAAGAAGAAGGGGAAAGAAGAATTAAATAAACTATACATCTTATCAAAATATTAACTTTATAAACAAGTAAATTTACAAAATTAATTACTTTAAATAAAATATACCAATCTATAACCGTTAAATCTTTTTATACTCAAATTAATAAAGTTTGGAAAACATTTTTCAAAATTTTCTAAATCCAAAATTTGCGAAAAATTTCGGCAGAGTTTCCTTTGTACGGAGAGGCTCGGAAGAAAATAAAATATCAAATATAACAATATACAACATATAATTTCCAAAATAATATATATCCCAACCCGAGAAAAACAATATAATAACGCTATAAAACCATAATCCGAGAACGTACCTATTTGTCGGCAATTTACGCTTAATTATGAAACCAAAAGCAGTAGCAATTGCTTCCATGGCCTGTATTTCACTTATATAATACGAAAAGAGTTAACAATTTTATAAAATGAAATGTTTAAAGTTTCTTCAACCATAAACAAACAAATTAATATAAACAAAAATCACTTGAAATTACAGCATACAACCATCATATAAAGCCAATAAAATCAACCATCCATATATCCATAGCAAATAGACAATTAGTTGTTCGGGTTTGAAACTTTAAATTGTCCAAGATGGAAAATAAACTACTGAGTGAACCATTCACTCAACAGTCTTAGATGAAGCTAAATAGATTATTTATTCATCCAAACAATTTTAAAGTATCTTTGCCCAAACAACCATAAACTAAACAAACAACAATTTCAAACAACAGATCACGTTCATTCTTATTAATTTCATTTCATAACATTTGTTGTTTGATTTCCTTTTTTCATATAATGATTTATCTTTTTAATTTACATTTACTTCTTACAATTCTCCATTTACTTTTATTCATTCATATCATGTAAATTTGCTTTTTATTGCATTACATTCATTCATTTCTCAATTTCTTTATTTTCATTCATTTATTACTTACAAATATTCATTTTTATTTATTAATGTCATGTAAGTTTCTTCTTTATTGCATTATATTTATTCTTCCATTCATTATTACATAATTCCATTTAATGACATTTATTTATTTATGGTAATTATGTTCAATTCAAATTTCTTAACATATCAATTCATCTACTTAAGTTTATAATCATTTATTTATACTACTTACCTTTCTATTATATTAAATTAGAAGCATTTTCAATTATAATTAATTTCATAACGCTAGAACATCCAATTCTCATTTATTAAAGAATTTCATTGAATTCCTTCATCACCTCAAATTTTTACTTGTACAATATCCATTACATTTTCCTATAAGCATTAGAACTTTTAATATTTGGTAAGCTATATATATGCTTTAAAAATGTAATTGAAAGTTATACAAGTTTTTCTCATTTATTTTAATTGATTACATGCTCAATAATTATATCTTTTGTTTTACGTGTTACAATTTCAATTTTCTTGAAATTTCATTTATAACCTATCATTTAATTTTTTATTTTCATCTAGAGGTTCCAATTATTAATTAGTGACATTCCATTTCACTACAATAATTGAACCATTAATTAGCGGAAACTTAAGAATTAAATACCGAGTTATATTTCATATCATTTTAAAATAACGGACAAATATATATACTTACAACTTATATCCAATTATATTTAAAACAATTTAAAATTTATATTTGTTTATCAAAATAAATCTGCAGTAAAACTACTACAGTGGCCTTCCTACTTCGAAACTCGAAAATGAATGTCGATGATGCGTGCACTCATCACCGAAATTATTTTCCAGCGACCGAGAGGGGAGTATAGAACTTATTTCTTCCAAAATTTATTTAAAGCAATCCTTTCAAATCATATGGAAATATTTATATCAAAACATAATTTTAATAATATTATTATTATATTTCAAAATCATTCATAAGAAGTTTTCAAAACCCCGGAACTTAAGTTCTAAAATTTCCAAATCTCATTTTTTTACTTTCAATCTTATTTCCAACTAATATCTAAAATTTCAACACCTAACAAACAATACATTACAACCAAATATAACCTTTATAAAATTTATTTTATATATAGAAAATATAATATGCAAAATTATTTCATTTACCTATATTCAAAACAAATATTGTGTCGGTCTGTCCTATTAAGTGTTTAGAAATCTCTATTGATGTCATAGCGTCCCATGCACCAACCAAAATTTATAAATACAAAATGGAATAAATTAACACAATATTAAAACCTTTTATAACACTAACAAATACGCTCTCTCATATATATGTACTCAGTGACTCATCATAGGGTAACTACCCTATTAATAAAGAGTCAGACCCCACAAAGCTAAGGTTTATCGCTAAACCAAAGCTCCGATACCAGATGTAACATCCCGCCTTTTTGTACGCTTTAAATCGACGATAAACCACACACGTCAGAATTAAACCATACAGAAGAGTGGATTGTTATGGGGTAAATAAGAAAAAACAGAGAAAGAAAAAGAAAAAACAGAATCTTGCAGCGGAACAATAAAATATAATAATTAAATAAACAGTTCTTGAAGCTGTTTACAAAATATTCGATTATACTTATACAACACATATCAGAGTTACACATACCAAAGAATAATAAATAACAATGCAGTGTGATGCAGTGGGATATAATAAATAATTGTAATACAAATCTTCGTCTTCGCCATCCAGAATAAAATCTTCAAATCCTAAAATGCTCGGACTGACCCAGGCAAATTGAAAAGAAAAAACACTCGAGTCAGAACTAAAAGATCTTACGTAAGTTAAATCAAAGGTAAAATATGAGTGGAATGGCGTCAAAGATGTTTATGGGATTTGACATCTCCTATCTAGTGTCTAACGTGAGTGCAATAACTTAAGTGATGTTCGGGATTCACGTCTCCTAAGGATCTGTTAAACTATTTACTATGTAGTAATATTTCACTATTATAATAATGTCTATAGTAAAATAAACTTACTTTTAAATAGCGTTAAGGAGTGACCCAGTATTCCCCTTAACACATAATAGTCCTTGTAGTCCATCCAATATCATAGTCCCTCCTGATCGGGAAGCCACCAGAGGATACTACACGGGCTACGGGAGAAAACCAAAATCGTACAAAGCTCGCTAGGGTAGGTGACACGGCACAACTAGGCAATGCCTGGGTAGGTATACCAATTACTATCCGAACTAGTGGTGACGCATAGCGCAAAGCTACCGCCCACCTCGAGCCACACCCCCAAATCAAAAATCAAAAGTGGCCACCAAATAAATCTCAAAGTCAGAGTATTATATCGAAGGAGTGTGTCCGATAAGAGGGGCAACCTCACTGGCCCGGAACCGCTCCTGTTTCAAGCACCTTATGCCAACTCACGGGAGTCGGGTCCACATATATACCTCAAAGGAATGTCGCCACCAACCTACTTCATTATGGAATCTCCACCACATACACGGTTGTTGAAGTGGTTTTCGGAGTGGGCAGAGAGTATGACAACTTCCGATCCCGGCCTCTTTAACAACCAAAGGTTATTATAACACCACAGTCATTTTAAAATAATTATATCAAAACCAGAATATAATATCCATTTCAAAGCCATATAAATATGATATCGTTTCTGTTTTAAAAACTAAATCATTATGATATCATTTCAAAGAAATCCCAAGTCAATATAATATCATTTTTATTTCAAATTTATCCTTTTTCCAAAATCATAGCACTTCCAAATTTTACACTTCGAAACCAAACATTTGAAATTTTAACATAATACTTTGAAATTTATAACTTCGAAACATTTCAATTACGATAAAACATTTCGATTTTGAGACATTTAGTTTTGAAATATTTTACATAATAAATCCCTTATCATTTAAATAAAACACAAATTACTAATGACTCAATGTTCCCTCAATTCATCTATACATGAAATAATCATTTAATTTACCTTGATCCCAAAATCCAGTTATAATAATTATACCTTTTAAAATTTCCAATGTAATAAATTTTACATTAACTTTTTTGAGTTTAATTCTTAAATAAATTCAATTTCAAATAAATCTCAATTTTATCTCAATTTCAAATCAAATTTATTCGAGTAAAATTCTTAAATAGTTTGATTCAAATCAATTTTATATTTATCTTCCAACCTTAATTTTATTTAAGTCATTATAAACTCTATATACAATATAATTTGACCAGATACTTAACCATATTATCCTCAATAAAATCAGATTTATTATTAAGCTTGTTCTATATTAAAACAATTTATACATAACTTAAAATTTAGAATAAAATAACATTTATATAACATCAAAATCAATATTTATATAAAACCATACATTTCTTTAAAAAACCATAGAAAATCATTTAAAAATATTTTTTTATATATAGACCACGGTGTCTGTATATAGTTTTCTACCCTATGGTCAAGTGATACAGATACTTATTATTTCAATCCCTAATTTAAAATAAAAATTACGGTTATATCATTTCAAACCGTAATCCCGAATGAAATAAAATGCATATCAACTTGCAATTTATAACAACATAAAATACAACATCCATTCATCCAATATCAATCATCAACCATTTATCACAATCATCATCCAATTCAATCAGTAACATCAATATAGAAAAAATAATAAATAACATGTATTTACTAGAAATTTATATTCAATAATAATTTAATTTAAAATTTAACTGGCAGTTTATATGGAATAATAAATTAAATAATAATTTAACTGGCAGTTATATGCAATAATAAATTAAATGATAACTAAACTGGCAGTTAGATGCAATAATAAATTAAATAACAATTTAATCCAATAAATCTAATTTAACTGAGATGATGGTTTAAAATATACCAAACAGTCACAAATAAATTTCTAATCACATCAAAAATTAATTTAACAAACATAAAATTTTTAGAAGTTGTGAGTGGGTTAAAACACTCACCTTTTGCATTTAAATTGAATTTAATTTAAATCCAAAATTTGCACAGTCTCAGAATTCGACCAAACTAGCGCCAAACTGTCTAGAATTTCAATACGAACCTAGCGGAGAAACCACACGTGAAAGGGACCTCGTATGAGAAAGTTATTGCAATCAAAACAAGTTGGAATTGAAATAAAATAAATAAATAAAAAACAAAAGAGTACCAATCAGGGGACACCTCAGAGTCTCCCCCTTTCACGCACACAGACGTGTTCGAACCCGAGAAAAAAAAGGAACAGCTTCCCTCTTTTGACCGACCGTTGGCCGCGCAAATCCCACCGCCTCCGGCCTTTATAGCTCCGCCGACCACACCCGAAGGCCACTACCCTCGGCAAATTCCCCACGTGGCTTCGACCGAAGCGAAAAAATCAGCCGCCCTAGGGTTTCAACCTTAATCCAATTAAATACGACGATCTAGCCGTTAATTCGTCACGCCACCAACATGGATGAGCTCCTCTATGTCCTCTCTACGATACTGCATCTATGATTTGACGATCCGTCGTAGTTCATCGATAAGCGATGAACGGCTGAGAATGTTTCACGCAGTTCCGACCACATAGAGACTCAGATCAGAAAACGAATTATATATTTGACTTGCGCTCGTCGAGAGCTTCAAATCCATATATAATTCGATGTAGTTTGAAGAGATTTAATTTTTGGCTTTGAATATTTTTATTTAGAATTTGCAATTGGAATTAGGGTTTGCAGCCATTGAAAAGAGAAGGAGCTGATGGAATTGAATGCATAGAAATGAGGAATAAGAAGCAGGCTAGGGTTCATAACAGGGTATATATAGGCAGGCTGAAATTAGAATGGATGGATAAGATCGATATACGCGTTAAACGATAAAGTGGCCCGAAAAGCCCTTTCTGACTCCGGAACGAAATTGGGTCAACCCATATATCAAAATAGATGTTTAAAAATATTTACGCAATGGAATAGGTTTCAGGTCCAAATTCCATCGTATGAAGAAGTTATACTAAAATCAAGTTGTTTCAAATTGATTTCAATTCATTTCAATTAATTGATTTCTAGGCGTTTCAAGTCCGTACGATCAAACGACAAGTCTGATCGTTACGAAACTTGAAATACTACTATAATTCATCGTTACGGATCCGATGAAACTAGTTTCGTCGAAATCCGAGTCAGTGGCCAAAATGGCTATTTTCCAGGTTAATTAAATAAATTAATATTAAATTAATTAAGTCGAATTTCCAATGTAAATTTTATGGTTAACCAATTTCACCATTTTTGATTTCTCTAACATTTACAATGATTTAAAGAAGTTAGGATACCAAATTAAAGTTAATTAATTCACCAATTTCAGTGTTTAATTTTAATTGTAATTAAATCCAGTTATTTATAATTACTCACAATACATTGATTTAAACCTGATTTCAATCCTTCCATTAACTCTATTATTCCTTTCTATAAACATAGTTAATATTTGTTTTACATTCATTACATTAGTGCTCCCATTCCATCCTTTATTTATTGACTATCATATTTCATTTACTATACTTTGGTCAATTTCACACATTATTTGTAATTTAAGTCTCAATTAATTTACTTATCTTGATTTCATTCCTCTATTACATCACTTATTTCTTTACAAATAAACTAACATTTCAATTCATCCTATTATCGTCATATCTTGTAAATATTGTCTTAAACTCATAAATATAATACTAAGTTTTATTTTAATTTCAATTAACGTAATAATTAAATATTAAATTTCATTTGATTGCAATTAATCCAATTATTATCTTCTTAGGTACCATTTACTTTGGTATATATCCTAATACATTAACATTTTCTATTTCATCTTTATTTCAATTGCACAATATTTAATTTCAGTTGCGACAATAATTACACTTATTATAAATTGGATTTCAACCGAATGATTTGTTTTAATTCAAACCTTTTTGTTAAGTTCATTACTACTGTATAAACCTAGTTACCTTGTCTTTCCCTTCATTACCCTAATATACTCCAATTTAACAACTCTTAAACATTGTATTACATTTCACATTAATGTAACATTTATTTACATTTATTAAAATTTAATTTCCAATTTCAATTAACAATCTAAATAAATAGGTAACATACAATAATCATTACTATTACCCTTTAGTCACATAAATAGCTTTTATTACTTACAAATCAATGTTGCCATTTATTTTCATACTATTAATTTCATTCACTTATGTTCAATTTATAACCAAACATAACATTTTGATTTATTTTCATTAGTTGGTATTCCATTCAATTCATAAATTTATTAACTTTGATTAGTATTGTTTACCTTGCATTCTAATTATTATTTCATTAATATGATTCCCAATTTTATTTCTTTTAGTATTAATTACACAATCATATTAAATTAACAAATAAGAATGTTTCCACTATTTCAATAAACTTGAACTCCATTCAAGTTATTAGCCATTCACTTACACTCATACTGTTGCAATTCTTTCTATTTATTATTTTAATTAATAGTTCACGAATTTATATTTTCTTAAATATTAAATTTCAAAAACCCTATTAAATTTACAACTTTAATTAATGAAAATTTACGGGTCGTTACAAGATACACAAGGAGGATAATAACTTCCCATGGAGATGAACTCCGTGTTCTCAAATCAACATATGCTACACATATGAGCCAAGTCAACATACAACATAAAGCTTGTGAGCCAAATCACCAAACAAAAAAGGCGTAAATGCCAAAACATCAACCAACATAAGGCGTATAAGCCATGTCACCAAAACAACATAAATCTTAACATATCGAACTCACTAAGGAGTTCAAAACTACAAAAATGTAACCAGCATGTCGTCGCCATTAAATAGCACAAAGGCTATGTATAACTCCAACAACCAACAAAATGGTGAAAACATTTGAAAATCAACAAATTCTAGAAATAAAAAATAATGAAATCTAGAAAAAAACAACAAAAGGTGGATCCCAACAAATGCCAAGTCTAAGCTACGCCGCACGTGTACCAACAACGTATGGCCGAAGCCTACCAAGTAATATAAACAACAAATTTGGTGTCCAACAAATGACCTGAAGGTCCACAAATGATCCAAAGGTCTAGTACTGGTAATCAATATACCCGAAGGTCCAACATAAAATGTCGCCAACTACCAGAGAGTAACCAAATCAGTGACAACAGTGCATCCCATACCACACATTCTCACTTAACCGTTTACCTTAAGGTAGTTAATTTCCCTCTCGTGCATGACCTCAATCGAACATGTCGGGAGTTAACCGAAAAAGTAAATACATATGCCGCATACTACATGTTTTACTAAATCGTTTAAATCACTTCCTCGTTCTCTCGAAGAGTGCAAAATGGTGTAATTTTATAGAAAATAATTTACTTCGAGAAAACGAGTTAAAAACGATTTTCTGAAAATATTTAGAAATTATTTCTTTCTAAAGTCCCTTTAAAAATAGTTAATTATATTATTTAATATTTTAAATAGGCTCGGAAATAAATTCATACTTATAAAATCGATTTGGAAAAATATTTATTTAGGATCCGGTTTTTCAATCGAAAATTCACTTTGAAATCGATTATAAAATCCGTGCATGAAATCATCGAAATCACAGCAAATTCAACATAGTTTCTCAATTAGAAACCCAAGTAAATCAATAACATAGAACCATGAAAACATCGCTAAATATCGGCTCTCTAATTCACAAATAGAATCCTTTAAAACAACACAAAATAATTTTGGAAATTCCAAAACAAACAGTGCAAAACAAAGCAGGGAAGTTCACGGGCTAACACACATAATCGTACAAAAAAAACTTGATCCAGAAGATCGTCTAGGGTTGACCCAAATAAGGGAATGGTCAACCTGAACAATCGACCTTCCTGAGCCCCAGGTCGTCCTTCAAGGTCGACCATTAAGGGTCTCAGGTCGACCCTTAGTCATGATGATTCTGCTTGTTTTGAGCAACTTCGTGTTGATTTTTCTGATGTTTTTCGACTCGGCTATTGATCAATCTGAATTATGAATTTCGACATGCATAAACAACAACATTCAGGTAATAATCTGGAGAAATTCCGGCATAAATTCAGTATAGAGATCATCAACAAAAAGAAGATAAAACAAGCAGCATGAAGAGATATTCCCTGTATAAATTGATTTCACTAAGATTATATAGTAAGCCACGAAATTCATCAACCAAACGACTTATAGAGTTTGTTTAAGCTAGAAGAGTGAGTGTAAAACTCACCTTATTTTAATTTTGAAGTGATTTTACTTGCAAGCTATAAGCTTTGGCCTTGGATTAGCTTTAGAAACCTAAAAGATGAGAAGATACAAACATGTAGGCAAAGAAACAAAAGTTGCAGTAAACTACACTTTCACAAATCAAAGATTAGATGAAATAAGATTATGGCTTTGGATAGACTTCATGTTGACACTCTTAATATTACAACTCTCTTTGATTTTTAATTAATTTTGGAGGAGGATTTATAATTTCAAGGTCATATCCATTTTTGAGTTTTCCTTACTTTCTAGAAGAAAAAGTAAAAGATAAAAGTGGAGCGAAGGAATGTATACATATGGATTTTTCCAAACCTCTTCCAGAAACTAAGTATTTGGGTTTGGGTTGGATTAAACCCTACCCAATAAGCCATACGACCATTCTTATGTTTTAATTAACCTATAAACTATATAGTTAACCATATTGTCACACTTATTATCACATAATTCACCAAAACAACTTACCTTTACACGTTTTCAACTTTATAAAATCATTCTAACATATTTTATGTTTAATAAAATGTTTTATCAACATGTAAAAGTTATTTTAGCCATTAAAAATCAATGTCCATCATTAAAATTCTATTTTTACTTAAATGCTTTAATTTACATTATTTGTTTAAATAGATTAACATTTTAACAATAAAATTCATTTTCTTGTATAAATAATCATAAAAAACCATGTTAAAAATATTTTTCACACCCAAATATTGATTTTAACCAATATTTCATATTTTACTTTTCAATATGAATCATATTTAATTTTTAATATGTTATTAAATTAACAAAAGCACTATTTGACCATTATTTCCACAATTATTGTATTTTATCATATTAAAATTATTGGATACTCATTTTTACCCTAAACTAACATAATAAAGTTTCTAAAACTTTATTTCCTACATTTTTTATTTATTTTAACAAATTATTGTTGAATCAAATTCTTTTATCTTTATTTAATTCAATTAACCACCAAATCAACATATTTCTTTTTTTTGAACTTAATTTTCAACCAAACCAACTTAACTCCATTTTATTTATTTAAAATACACAACTTTCAAAAAAATTCTCATCTCCAAATTTATTTTATTTCTCCATTTCAAATTATAACCATCGTTTTAATTTATCTTCACGGGTAATCACAAAACCAAAGTTGTTACAGACTCCCCCTTATAGAAATTGCGTCCTCGCAGTTTCTATAAAAGAGTCGTCTATAACACATTTATTTCATCATGAATTGGGAATAAGATAAGCTTGAGTCAAGAATACTCACCCTCAAACAAAACAAAGAAAACGAGGATATGTTCGCTCAATAAATTCTCTGGTTTCCCAAGTACAATCCGTGGGATTAACGGACCATTGAATTTTCACATGCGCAGCCTCTTTATTTCGGAGACACTTAACCTCCAAAGAAAGCACATGAATAGGGTTTTACAAAATGGATAAACCAGGTGATATCTCAAGCTCTTGAAAAACATGAGGATCAACAACTGAATTAGAATCACGAAATACGTCCGGAGTTGAGATATATGGAATACATCATGAATACCAAAAAATGAGCTGGAAGTGATACACGATATGCAACTGGGCCAATGCGTTTAGTAATAAGAAATGGTCCTATATATCGAAGAGCCAATTTCACGGTCCAACTGAAACGCTTTACCCCCTTCAAAAGAGAAACTCGAATGAACACAAGATCACCAACAGAGAACTCCAATAGTTTCTTACGGTTGTCTTCGTAGGATTTCTACCTGCTTTGAGCCTCTTTCATTCTCCGTCGGATGAGATCAATCTTTTCAGAAGCTTCAAGAATAGAGTATGGGCCTAAAACCAACTTCTCCTCGGACTCTAACCAACAAGATTATGATGACCCACAAATCTGTACCCTTTGAATCGACAATAAACCCTACATGTCCGACCCAAAAAGAACAGACTGACGGAAAGTTAGGAGAAAGAAAAGGAGAGAGAAGAAGAGAAGAGAAGAAAGAGAGAAGACAGAACCAAACAGAACAATACATAATCTCACATCGCAGAGGAAAACATATAATATCTTATCAATGATCTTTACAAAATAAAAACTGTACATACATACATCAATCAAAATTCAACAATCAATCACTATTTGTCGACCTAGCAGTTATAATACCCGTCCTTACAATTGCCGATAATATAAACAACAATAACAACAATGCGCAAAGTGGATAAGAAACACACTCCACTGAATTTTATTAAATTACCAAACTTTTCCTTTTCAAAACAAAAGTATCTCGTAAGATATGCCCACACATAAACACAGACATGTTTTTACCTTACGATAACTAAAATATTTCGTATCAAATCCTCTTATTATAATAATGTATAGTATACAAATACTATTAATCATATCCTAAATTGTTACATTGATTAAATTCCAGCATATAGCCCAAAATGAGTAATACAATCAAAATGGCAGGCACGTAGCGGAGATTGGATTTCACAAATAAGCAGGTGAAGGGACTATTTTCGATGGGTAAACCTCTAGATGGATGTCCCGAGGCATAGAACATCTGCCCTCTACTAACATAAGACTGACATACCTTTATAACTAGGTAGTACCAAATATGTCATCCTCCGGTCATAACCGACCTCTTTCAAGGGTCCTCATAGCATACAAACCATATTAATGTACATCCCGAACGTCATAGCGGGAAGAAATATATCTAGAAGAGGATGATCATATCCTAATGGAAGCAACCTACTTAGCCTTACTGTGTCTATCCCTGTTTCGGTCAATTCCGGTTGATGAGGCCTGAGATAATGATTACATTTCACATACCACATCACTTTGAATGCCACACGGCCATTTCCGCTGACTACTAATTGCCTTCCACAAAAATTCAACCCTTGAGCTCATATGTCTCAAGAAGGGTGTTAATCTAAGAGAAGTTGTCTTCTCCGCCACCACCGATGTATGTTTGTAAAAACCAATGTATGTAACCTTTTAAAATGCAATGTCAGACAAACATCCATACAAGTTGTCCAAGAACAGGACAAACCGAATGTACTTTCCTACCATATCCTGTCGGAAAATCCCTAGGAGCAGTAGCGAATAGCCCTTGCATTGGATATTTCATAATGAAGAGACTACTGCTACTGGATGTATATTGGGATTTTATTCCCAAACGATCAACAAGCAGTCCTCCGCTATGAAAATACTGAATATCAATATCATCACAACCAAGCTGCACAATCATCGCCTAAATGTTGGTCCGAAGTGGTTTTTGGCTAAATCGATCCAAGTCTCTTCGCACCAACAATGCAAAAGCTTTCTCAACCTCACACAGAAACTAAATCTCATAGACTTATTATGTCCCCAACTTTCAACTAGCTATCCTTTGGCTAAGAAGGAAGCTCGATAGAGTAGAGTAATACTCAGCACTATGCGAATCAACATCCTTAACACAAACGATAATCAAGCCTACACAGATGGCTACGTACTAAGTGTACAACTAAATAGTTCCCACATAAAGTTAAGAAACTAAAATGGCCAAATTTTGATAGTCGGTTATTTAACATTTAAAGCAAACTAATAAATATCTAGCACCATAAGCAATCACTAGGCCCTTTTAATTAATCTTTCATTAAATAAATCACTTGCCAAATATTCACTTCAGATTATCTTTAAAAAGATATATTCTCAAAACCATTTCAACTTTTCACCATTTGAAAAACATTTCCACATACTTATTTAATTATAAGTGATTAACAAATCAATTTATTTTCAACACTCAGAAACTATTACATATACTTAAATCAGGATTAAATATATATTTTATTCTTTAAGGAAAACATTCTCTTAAAAGTATTTATTTGGGTCAAAACGAATGTTGCGTAAAACATCGTTACGACAACCCAAAATCACTTGTATGGGGATTTGAAAAATTCGATAGATATATAAATCCCATATACTATACAAAACATCTCCTTTCGAAAATCATCACCTATAACAACAGTGTTATAGTCCATCATTTCCATAACTTCTCAAAAATGTCTATTTCAACAATGAATGTTAAATTCTATGGTTTCAATACTTAACACATTTTAAAACATATTCAAACCATTTAACCTCATTTAAAAGATCACTCTTCAAAACCTGTCTTTTAATTTAAAAGATTATTCACTGTCCAAAATCATGAATATAATTCATTTACCAAATTCGTTACTTCTATATATTTATTAAAGGATTATCCACTGTCCAAAATCGTGAATAAAATTCCAATAAACTTTGATAATTAACTTATCAAATTCAATTGATTTCATATTTATAAAACAATGTTTATAAAATCCATTTATATTTTATAAAAACTTCCATTTATAAAATCCTTTATTAACCAAACTTATTAATCTCTTTTTTATGCCAAAATCCAAATTATAAGTTAATTGCTTATAAATCTCTTTATTTACAAAATCATTCATTTTATAACTTCATCAATTATAAATCTATAAATCATCTTATTTACTTATAAAATCCATTTATAACTTTATTTTAACACTTATAAAACTCCTTTATAATTCTATCATTTCTATTCATAAAATATTTTTATAATAATTCAAAGTCTAAGTTTAAAATATTTATAAAATAGTTAACTCCATATTCCAAAAATCATATTTTAGTATATTTCCCAAAAATCATAATTTTTTTAATATAAAATTTACAATATTTATATATTTCAAATAAATCCATTTACTTAACAATTCAAAATTAAATAAAACGTCTATTTTCAAAATCCTTTGAAAATCCTTTTTCATTGAAATCATCACTTTAATATTTTTAAATTACCAAAAATAGGTCTAACGCTGCAACTTCACCAAATATATCAATCACGACATCTGCAACATTATATATCACATGACAACAGCATATATCACAATATCTGTAAATAAATCAACAGTGGTGAGAAATCCAGTTGGATCTCTCCAAACAATCACCTGCAACAAATGTATATATATTAGAATATGTGTACAATGTCCACTTTGAGGCAGACGCACATACAAAGGATCATCCGCTATACACGGGAATGTATATGGTCTCATCTGTTCCAATAGACATGAATATATCCAAATACCAATCAATATACATATAATATATCATACATTATCCAAAAAATTATCAATCATCATAAATATATTTATTCTCACTTATATAAAAATATCAGCGAGGCAGAAAGAGTGAGTTGTACTCACTTTGGTTCCAATAGCAGTTGTAGCGTTTTATTATGAATAAGATTAAACAAGCGTTTAGTTTTACCTAAAATTTACACCAGCTTCAGTCAACTCCAAACTAGCTCTAAAATGTAGTGCTCATCAATGCGAACCCAACACAACTTGTTTCGTTAAAAACAGACCTTGTATGAAGAAGTTACGCTATTTAGAAGTTTATACGAATTCATTATAAAATTAATTTCAATTTCCTTTTTTTATTTTTAACCTCAATCAATCTAGCCATTCGATATTACATCACGAGATCAGGGCCAATGCTTTCCTTCTTCTTCATCATGTTGTTCCCAGGCTTTCGAACGTAAATAAAACCCAAACCGCCACTTTTTCCTTCGAATTTTCGCGCCTCCATCGATCCCTTCGACGTCGATCAGAGCCTACCACTACGACTGCCTACACGAGACACACCATCGGCCAGAGGCCGGTCAAACTTGGTTATGCCACCATCTCTATTTTCGTGTGCAAAGGTCGAACGAACGCGGTCAATTTGCCGACGATCAACCATGTAATATCTAATCATGACTGTTGGATGTGAAAAAATCATTGAGCTTGACATTTCTGTAGTTGATGGATTCTTGTAAAAGTCGATGGTTTTGGAGATACTGGAGGAGAAAGTTTCAAACAATTTCAGCCATTAAAATGAAGCCGGCGACGGCTAACCCAAGCTAGGGTTTTTGAGTGAAAAATAGAAATATAACGTCATTTTATAGAACATTTTCACGCACTATTCATCTGAAATTTTTTTTTTGAACCCCAAACGAAGCGTGCCATCTGGCGTTTATAATGTTTTACCCCAATTCCGAATGCAATGGAATATATATTGGGAGCCAATTTGATTGTATTTGGAAGATAGCTTTTCAAATCGACTTATTTAAATTTAAAATTTACTCAAACAAATTTCTACGCGTTTTATATTGCCACGACTAAACCGTAAATCCGATTGACAAAAGATTTGAAATCCTACAATAATATAACATATAGATCCAATGAAACTAGTTTCATCGAAATTCGAGACCATTTGAAAAATGACTATTTTCACACGTTAATTAGTATTAAAATTTTCAATTTCTAGAATTTAACTTTCAATTCAATTTTAAAAGTTCTCTAACATCATTCTAATTCAAATAGAATTAAATTCAACTTTATAAATCATTTTTATTCACATTAAATTCAAATTTCAATTATTTATGCAATTTCAAATATTAAATTATTAATTTAATTATCCAAATAAATCAAGATATTCGAAACATAAATCATTAAACTTATAAAATTAACTATTGAATATTTAAAATCAATTAAATATCCCGATTTCAAATGACTGAAATTCTGGGTCGTTACATTCTCCACTACATAAAAGAACTTCGTCCTTGAAATTACTAAGTAAGAAAAAGCCATAAAATCCATTAACTTTTCAAAATAATTCGTTCCAATTAGATATCAAATTCATCTAAACATTTTAACTTTTTCAAAAACCCATCAGTTAAACTTCTTACAAAAACTTTTCTAAGTTTCAAATCCATACTTAGTTATCTTTTCAAAACCAACTAATATCATTTAACTTTAAACCCAAAATTTTAGTTATAAATTCTTTTCCAATTTTCTTAAAATTTTCTAACACCTTAAATTTTCAAAAAATTTCGCTAGCATCTCCTTTGTGCGTTTCGATCGTAGTAGGATCACAACATATATATATATATATATATATATATCGTAAATATATATCTCATCTTCAAGGATAAGGCATCCCGTAGGGATAAAAGTGTAAAAGTATGATATGTAATTCGAGATATGCAGCTTATATATTATTAGCGAACATATACGGCTAATATAGTGCGAAAGCGAGCTCCATATGAGAATCATACACCATCTGCACCTACTAAATACCCAAAAAACCATGAGAAATATGTATATATAAAAGTAATATCAATGTACAACATATACCAATACAACAACTATATATGCCAATATAGCAAATGCAACAAAAACAACAAATCCAACAATCAAACAACTATCATCCAACAAACCAACATCTATCCATTTCTCATTAATATTCGTTGAATTGATTTTCAATTTGTTCGCATTTGATTCATTAAGATTGGATTTTACTAACATTTATTTTTTCATATTTAATTAGTTTACATTCACTAATTTACATTTAAGTTGGTTCACTTCCAATTCAAATCAAATTCAGTTCTATTTAAATTTACTTCACTTTCAATTTGGATTCAATTACTTTAGCTTTCAATTTCATATGAATTTTTATACAATCAACTAACATCTATTGAACAACCAATGCATATCCAACATAACCAAATTTGTTTAATTTACTTTGTTTATATATAATTCGGTTTAACACGTTTAATTTCCAATTCTTTCAGTATTCAATTCAGATTTAATTCTAGTATTCCCTATATTCACATTTTCTATACAACACTTCCAATTTTTATCATCACTTCTTAACTTAAGCTTTATTCAATTCTTAACAACAACATTTCCAACCCATGTTTATTCACTAATTCACTTTTACAATTAAAATTGCATTTCATTGTATGACTCAAATTCATATTCATCACTTCACTTTATTAATTCATTTTTGATGTCAAATTCAACTTTTTTCAACATCGTTTAAGTTATGTTTCATTTCATTTTCACTTACATTTACTTCCACTATACAAATTAAGTTGACTTCTAATTTAATTCAAATTTTATTTATTTAACTTTTAGTTAAAGTCAAATTTCACATCACTATTCAAATTCAGATTCTGTTTTGCTTAACAAAACTGTTTAACCATTTTAACATTTGGTTTTACTTACATTTTCTCATTTTATAAGCTATGCAACTTGTCTAATCTGCTTCAAATCCAATTCACTTTATTTAACTTTCGTTTAGTTAAATTTCAAATTAATTTATTTTAACTTTACCAAAATTAATTTTTTTACATTATAAGTCCAAATTCATTTCACTTATATTTATCAATTTCAACTTGGATTTTAAATTCAAATTTGTTTATCACAACAAAACTTTAATCTCAATTATTGGTAGCAAATCAATCACACAGAAACTCGAAACTGATACTGATGATGCTGAAGTCATCACCCTTATTATTTTCCAGTAACAGTAGTGAATTCAGTGCTTTATGTTATTTTTAGAAATCTTTTTATTATTTGTAAATCACATTTACAATCTTTACTTATATAATTTCACTATTTTACCTTACCTATATAAGATCTATTCCAAATTTATTTATCCTATTAGATTCATAACTCATAACTAAAATAACCTCTTTAATTTTGAAAAATAACTTCCAAAATAAACAAGATTCAAATTCTCAAATTCATTGCTTAAATTCATTTTTAATTATCACTCGTATAGTTTCGTTTCTTATATATAAGATTATTTCACAGTTGAAAATCATATTAATTATAATTTCATACTTTATAATTCATTTGCTTATATAATTTCATTCTTTGACAATTATGGTTTTATTTAGATTATTCAAACAGCTTTTTTTTGCTAACTTATATATTTATATTTTCAAACAACCAAACAATTCATTTTTATACACTTTAATATTTTTTGCAAAAAATATTCCCTTTATATATAAAATATAATTGAGGTAAAATTATTTCATTTACCCAATTTAAAAATAATACTATGTCGACTTGCCTCGTTTAAGTGTTTAGAAATCCCTGTCGATAACATGGCGTCCCACATACCGACCAGAATTAACAAACAACTCAACGGATAAGTAAATACAATATAAAACATTTTTATAACCAAAAACAAATACACTTATATATATAATACACTCAACTCAATCTAGGGTGCTACTGTCCCTATCCATACTTAGTACACATCAAAGCCTAAGAATATACAAAATCTAAGCTCTGATACCAAATGTAACGACCCGCAAATCTGTATCCTTTGAATCGACAATAAACCACATATGTTCGACCCAAAAAGCACAGACTGACGGAAAGTCAAGAAAAAGAAAAGATGAGAGAAGAAGAGAAGAGAAGAAAGAGAAGAGAGAAAAAATAAACAATATAGAATCTCACATCGCAGGAAAATATATAATATCATATCAATGATCTTTACAAAATAGAAACTATATATACATACATCAATTAGAGTTCAATAATCAATCACTAGTTATCCGCCTGGGCAGTTATAATAATCTGTCCTTATAATTATCGATAATATAAACAACAACAACAATGCGCAAAGCAAATAAGCAAAACTGATACGTGTATACGAAATGAATATCTCTACCTCTCTTGCTGAAGCTCCAATAGCACCAAATCTGAACCGGTAAATATACTAAATTTGACCCGAGCATTGAAAGAAAGAACGCCCGGATTAGTCTAGCAAACCAGCGTGAGAAACACATTCAACCGAATTCACTAAATTACAAAACTTATCCTTTTCAAAACAAAAGTATCTCGTAAGACACGCCCACACATAAACACGGACATGCTTTTACCTTATGATAACTAAAATATTTCATATCAAATCCTCTTATATTATAATAGTGTCTAGTATACAAATAATATTAATTATAGTCGAAATTGTTACATTGATTAAATTCCAGCATATAGCCTAAAATGGGTAATATAATCAAAATGGCAGGAACAAAGTGAAGTTTGGATTTCCATACAAATGACCAGGTGAAGGGACCACCTTCCGATGGGTACAACTCTAGATGGATGTCCGAGGCACAGAACATCTGTCCTATACCAACACAAGACCGACCTACCTCTATAACTAGATAGTACCAAATATGTCACCCTCCGGTCGTTACCGACCTTTTCCGAGGGCCCTCATAGCATACAAACCACATTAATTTATATCTCGGACATCATAGTGGGAAGATGTGTGTGTATATATATATATATATCTAGAAGAGGATGATCATATCCTGATGGGAGAGACCCACTGAGCCTTGCTGCATCTAACCCTGTTTCAGTCATTTCCGGTTGATGAGGCCTGAGGTAATGATTACCTTTTACATATCACATATCACATCACTTTGAATGCCACAAGGCCATTTCGGTTGACTACTAATTGCCTTCCACAAAAATACAACCCTTGAGCTCATACGTCTCAAGGAGGGTATTAAGCTAAGAGAAGCTACCTTCTCCGCCACCATTAATATGCGTTTGTAAAAACCAATGTACGTAATCTTTAGAAATGCAGTGTCAGACAAACATCCATACATATTGTCCAAGAACAGGACAAACCGAAGGTACTTTCTTACCACATCCTGTTGGGAAATCCCTAGGATCAGTAGTGAATAGTCCTTACATTGGATATTTCATAACGAAGAGACTACAACTACTGGATGCATATTAAGATTTTAACCCCAAACGATCAACAAGCAGTCCTCCACTATGAAAATCCTGAATATCAATATCATCACAACCAACTTGCACAATCGTCATATAAATGTTGGTCTGAAGTGGTTTTCGAATAAACCGATCCGAGTCTCTTCGCACCAACAACGCAGAAGAGTTTCTCAACCTCACATAAAAACTAAGTCTCATAGACTTATCACGTCTCCAACTTTCAACTTGCTATCCTTCGGTCAAGAAGGAAGCTCGATAGATTAGAGTAATACTCTGCACTATACGAATCAACATCCTTAACACAAATGATAATCAAGCCTACGCAGATGGCTACGTACTAAGTGTATGACTAAATAGTACCCACATCAAGTCAAGGAACTAAAAATGGCCAAATTTTTATAGTCGATTATTTGAATATCAATGCAAACAAACAAATATCTAGCACCATTAGCAATCACTAGGCCCTTTTAATTAATATTTCATTAACTAAATCACTTGCCAAATATTCACTTCAAATTATCTTTAAAAAGATATATTATCAAAACCATTTCAACTTTTCACTATTTGGAAAACATTTCCATATACCTATTTAATAATAAGTGATTCACAAATCAATTTATTTTCAACACTTAGAAAATATTGCATATACTTAAATCTGGATTAAGTATATATTTTATTCTTTAAGGAAAATATTCTCTTGAACATATTTATTTGGGTCAAAACGAATGTTGCGTAAAACATCGTTACAACAACCCAAAATCAATAGTATAGGGATTTGAAAAATTAGATGGATATATAAATCCCATATACTATACAGAACAACTCTATTTGAAAATCATTTACTATAACAACAGTGTTATAGTCCGTCACTTCCTTACTTCTCGAAAACGTTTATTTCAACAATGAATGCTGAAATATATGGTTTCGATACTTAACATATTTTAAAGCATATTCAAACTATTTAACTTCATTTAAAAGATTACTCTTCAAAACCTATCTTTTAATTTAAAAGATTATTCACTGTCCAAATTGATGAATATAATTCATTTACCAAATTCATTACTTCTACATATTTGTTAAAGGATTATCCACTGTCCAAAATCGTGAATAAAATTCCTTTAATAAGCTTTTATAATTAACTTATCCAATTCAGTTGATTTCAGATTTATAAAACAATGTTCACAAAATCCATTTATATTTCATAAAAACTTCAATTTGTAAAGTCCTTTATTAACCAAAGTCATTGATCTCTTTTATATGCCAAAATCCAAATTATAAGTTAATTGCTTATAAATCTCTTTATTTACAAAATCATTCATTTTATAACTTCATCAATTATAAATCTATAAATCGTTTTATTTACTTATAAAATCCATTTATAACTTCATTTTAGCACTTCTAAAACTCCTTTATAATTCCATCATTTCTATATATAAAATATCAATTTTATAAATCTCATATATAAACTGTTTATAATAGTTCAAAAATCTCAATTTAAACCATTTACAAAATAGTTAACCCCAGATCTCAAAAATCCCATTTTAGTATATTTCACAAAAACTATAATTTTTAATAACATAAAAATTATAACATTTATTTGTTTCAAATAAATCCATTGACTTACAATTCAAAATTAAATAGAACGTTTATTTTTGAAATCATTTGAAAATCCTTTTTAATCGTAATCATCACTTTAATATTTTTAAATTACCAAAAATAGGTCTAATGCTTCAACAACACCAAATATATCAATCACGGCATCCGAAACATCATATATCACATGATAACATCATATATCATAAATGTAGTGCTCGTCAATACGAACAAAACGCAGCTTGTTTCTTCAAAAACGGACCTCGTATGAAGAAGTTACGCTATATAGAAGTTTATACGGATTTATTATAAAATTAATTTCAATTTTTTTTATTTTTAACCTCAATCATCCTGGTCGTTCGATTTTACATCACGAGATCAGGGCCGATGCTTTCCTTCTTCTTCGTCACGTTGTCCTAGGCTTTCAAACGTGAATAAAACCCATAACCGCCACTTTTTCCTTCGAATTTTCCCGCCTCCACCGATCACTTCGACGTCGATCAGAGCCTACCACTACGACCGCCTACACGAGAAAGGATGATTCGATACCAGATAATGAAGGCCAGCATTCCAAATTTAATTCTGATCAAATGATCCGCAGCAACACACCATCGGCCAAAGGCCAGTCGAACTTGATTGCGCCACTATCTCGATTTTCATGTGCAAAGGTCGAACGAATGCAGCCAATTGCCTACGATCTACCACGTAATATCCAATCATGACCGTTGGATGTGAAGTACTCATTGAGCATAACATTTTTGTAGTTGATGGATTATCATAAAAGTTGATGTATTTGGAGATATTGGAGGAGAAATTTTTTTATATTTTCGGCCATTAAAATGAAGCTGGTGGTGGCTAACCCTAGCTAGGGTTTTTGGGTGAAAAATAGAAATTATAACGTCCTTTTATAGAAAAATTTCACGCACAATTCATCTAAATTTTTTTCGAACTCCAATCAAAGCGTGTCGTCTAGCGTTTATAATATTTTACCTCTATTCCGAATGCAATGGAATATATATCGAGAGCCAATTCGATCGTATTTGGAAGATAGGTTTTCAAACCGACTTATTTAAATTTAAAATTTACTTAAACAAATTTCTACGTGTTTTAGCTTGCCACGACTAAACTATAAATCTGATTGACACGAAATTTGAAATCCTACAATAATATAACAATACAGATCCAATTAAACTGGTTCGTCGAAATCCGTGGCCATTTTAAAAATGACTATTTTCACACGTTAATTAAATAATAAACTATTGAATTTCTAGAAATTAACTTTTAATTCAATTTTAAAAGTTCTCTAACATCATTCTACTTCAAATAGAATTTAATTCAACTTTATAAATCATGTTTATTCGCGTTAAATTCAAATTCCAATTAGTTCTGCAATTTAAAATATTAAATCAACAATTTAATTATCCAAATAAATCAAGATATTCGAAATATAAGTCATTCAACTTATAAAATTAACTATTGAATATTTAAAATCAAAAAATATCCCGATTTCAAATGACTAAAATTCTGGGTCGTTACAAAGATGGTGATCGACATGGGATCCTGTATAAGGCTTTGAAAGGGGCTATACCAATACTAGATGGAAAACTGTTGTTGTAGGTGAACTCAACAAGCGGTAGGTGGTCTTCCTAACTACCATCAAAATCAAGAATACAAGCACGAAGGAGATCTTCCAGAATAAGATTCATCCGTTCAGTCTGTCCGTCAGACTATGGATGATAAGATTTGCTGAAATTAAGCTTTGTACCCAAAGCTTTCTGAAGACTCTGCCAGAATCAACTAGTGAAAAGCGGATCGCTGTTACAAATAACAGAACTAGGAACACAGTGAAGTCTCATGATTTCCTTAATATAGAGCTTAGCTAGATGAGAAGCATTTCGGTTGGACTTAATAGGAATAAAGTGGGCAGATTTAGTCAAACGATCAAAAATCACCTATACACTGTTATGGCCAGACCTCGATCGAAGTAAACCGTCAATAAAATCCATCGAGACTTGATCCCATTTCCACAACGGGACCTCAAGAGGTTGCAGAAGACCACTAGGACGCTGATGCTCGGCTTTGATGAGTTGGCAAGTCATGAAATTGCTCACATAACTTTCTGCTTCATACCTTCCCAATAGTATAGACGTTTCATATCAGCAATCTTACTACTATAGGGATGAATAGTGTACTTAAAATGATGACACTCATCAGGAATGTCTTTTATAAGATCAACAACAATAGGCATGATTAACCTACCCATCCTACGAATACAATCACGAGCATCAATATCCAACTCATCACCACGGGATTCCGATTTACAAAGTTGTATAAGATGAACAAGATGAACAAGATCAGGATCTTGCCCCTCAGCATCGGTAATATGATCCACGAAACTAGGAAGAGCTTACAAGTTGAATTATAGAACATGAGAATCAACTACGTAAGGACGATCACGGATATTACAAGAAGATAAGGCTTCCAACATATTCCACTCCGCTAACATCATAGAAACGGCGGCTTGCTGTTTGCGACTCAACGCATCAGCAACTCGGTTCCCCTTTCTAGGAGCGTACTGGATATCAAAATCATAAGAAGCAAGGAACTCGAACCAACGTTGTTGCCGCATATTAAGCTCTTTCTGAGTGAATGGATATTTCAAAGATTTATAGTCGGTGAAAAGAACAAATCGCTCACCCAAAAGATAATGACGCCAAATCTTTAAAGCAAAGACTATGGCGGCTAATTCCAAATCATGGGTGGCGTACCAAATCTCGTTCGACCATAATTTCCTAGAAGCGTAGGCAGCCACCCGATCTCTCATCATAAGAACAACACCGAGACCACAATGACATGAATTAATATAAACAACAAGATCTTGATTCTTTTCAGGAACCACTAAGATAGGAGCATGAGCAAGAAGTTCTTTCAATTTCTGAAAAGAAGATGCACGCTTATCAGATCAAAAGGAACAAGAGGTAGGACGATGCGAGAGAAATATTTAATGAACCGACGGTAATAACCCACCAATCCAAGAAAACAACAAATCTCAAAAACATTCTCGAGCTTCTTCCAATTCTAAACAGCTTCGATCTTTAAAGGATCGACAAAGATGCCATCAGAAGAAACAACGTAGCTGAGAAATTTCACCTTCTTCTCCCAAAAATGACACTTAGAGAATTTTGCCTTAAGTTGACTTTGACGGAGGGTACTTAAGACAATCCTCAAGTGTTACGCGTGATCAGCTTCGGGTTGGAATAAACAAGGATATCATCAATGAATACCAAGACGAACTTATCAGGATATTCCCGAAATACTCAATTCATAAGATTAACAAAATAAGAAGGTGCGTTTGTCAAACCGAACGGCATTACGAGACACTCATAAGATCCATAATGAGTGTGGAATGCAGTAAGATGAATGCTATCTTCCACAACTCGTAACTGATGAAATCTGATAGCGAGATCAAGCTGAGTTAAAACTTTGGCACCATATAATTGATTGAACATATCATCGATCCTAAGCAAGGGATACTTATTATTGATAATAAACTTGTTAAGCTTGCGATAGTCAATGCAAAGCCTAAGAGTGCCATCAGACTTCTTAATGAATACAAACGCGGCGCCCCAAGGATATAAACCAGACTGCTAAACTGCTTATCTTCCAATTCTAACAATTGCTTCTTGAGTTCCTCATTCTCTTTGGCAGACGTCCTCGTGGGAGGAGGGCTGACAGGATGAGCACGAGGAATGTTCCATGTGGAACTCAGTTGCCCGCTTGGGTAGAAAACCAGAAACAGACTCAAAACATCAGCAAACTCACAAACAACAGGAATTCGAGATATGTCATCATCATCTCGAGATTCGAGAGAAAAAAATGAAGCTTTGGAACTATTATCAACATCTAAAAGAACAACAGATAATTAATAAATGAAATCGGGATGCTTGAGATATAGAATCCTTTCGGGGCACAGGATTTGGGCTTCATAACAGACAAGCCAATCCATCCCTAAAATCATGTCAAAACCAAGATATCGAGTAACGTGCAGATTCACATGGAAAGAATAACCACAAAGAACAATCTCAACATCTTCATAAAATAGACTAAGTGTTGTAGATCCCCCAATAGGATTCACAATATTTAAAGAAGTCATAAGACAAGATACGTCCAAAGGAATAAAATAAACAAGTTCTTTCGATACGAATGAGTGTGACGCACCTGTATCGAAAAGAAGTCGGATAGAACGGCCATGGAATAAAATAGAACCTTCTAAAATAGAAGAAAAAGTACCTCTGGGCTGAGAAGAACCACCAGAAGCATCAACAACATTCAACTTCCTAGATTTAGGAACCTCGGGAGCTCTAGGGCACATTGAAGACCAATGTCCCTCTTACTTGCAATAGCGGTAAATGCGAGGCTTGGGACATTCTCTAACCAAATGATCAAGAGAACCATAATTCTAGCATCCCTTCTGAAGGTGTGCTACCTTGGAATGAGAACTAGAACCAACTTGGTTCTTCTTCTTATTATGCTGAAAAGATTTAGACATATGGAAAGGAAATCGCTTCCTCGTATTAGGCTTTGAATGAACCCCTAATCTCATCAATACTATCCTTATCCTTCTCGACAGCTTCAAGGCAAAGTGCCGAGTCAACAAGCTCCTTAAAAGTGACTCTAAGTTGAAGCGTTAAGGCCATCTTCAAGACTTCTTCAAACCATTCACAAATTTCTGATTCTTCTTATACGGTGTATTAATATGCTCAACACCGTACTTGGATAAGGCTTCAAAAGAGGAAACATACTCAAAGATAAAAGATTTCCCTCGCTTCAGCTTAAGGAAACATTGAGCAAGGAGGGCTTTCTGATTCGGGAATGAACTTCAACTAGAATCATTCCTTGAACTAATCCCAAGAAAGAGAGGACTCATCAACTTCCACTATCAAAAGCTCATACCAATCCAAAGCATGTTCCTACAACATATTAGATGCTATGAGAACGTGATGGTGGTCGGAAAGATCCATGCGAGAAAATATACGATCACAAGTACGCAACCAAGCCGGAACCTCCAATACACTTTCCGAACCCTTGAAAGGCTTCCCTCTAATGTGAGAAAAGTCACTGCACATGCGTGCAAATGGTGACTTGTGAGGTGGAGATGTAGGAGTAGGAACTCGAGGCTAAGTATTACAAATTAGCTCTATAAACTGATCGACAGACATATTCATTCCATCAGCATACGTGCCGCTGGACTGCCCAGCACCGGAATGACTAGCTCTGCCTCTTCCAGCCATAAGCTGAAAGTATAAGAGAAGATAAGATAAAGATTATTAATAGGGGTATACCATTTATAATAGAATTCAATAAATGGAATACAATGGAATTAAAATGCATTCCTAAATGTATTCCCAAACCTATTATATATCTAAAGACTTTGATTGAACGACAATTACAAAGTAAGATTGGGACGGCACGAATATTATCCTTCGGATGCTTTATTACATATGTATTATTCTGGTTATGCTCTATATTTATCATATTTGCTGTGAACTGAGCTTTGATAAAAGCTATGACGCCCCACCCCAAGACCCACACTAACAAGGAGAATTATTAGATAATACTGTCTGCAAGTGTAGAGAATTGAGCTGGTTTGGAGCAACCATCTGTGAGCTTTGTCTTAAACGAGTATCGAATACGTTGATTGAGTGTCCAATTTTTCCTTTCTTTCTTTCTTAAGTGGATCAACATACTCTATTCAGGTTTAACACAAAACTACGGTGGCTAAGGATTGTATTCCGAACAAATATAGTAACATCAAATACCTCATATCGCAGAATAAGAACATACACATATACATACATATACAGAATCAGCAGAAGTACAACACAACATGCTACATGAGTTTGGTTTTTATGAACCAAATATACATCAGAGTCACCAAAGAATATATATACATCAGAGTACTACAACAAAAAAAGGGGCTACGTCAAAACATACACTAAGCAATAAAGAGGGAAGATCATGGCAGAGCAAAGCAAGGTGGAGGTCAAACTGCAATCTACTGACCTGTAATGACTCGGTCTGACCCGAGCGTCATATAAAAATATAAACATACAGGTCAGTCTAGCCTAAACAAGAGGGTTAGTACATGATAGGTAAAGATAAGATATATAAGGAGGATAATAACTAGCCAGGGAGATGAACTCCATGTTCTAAAATCAACATATGACGTATAAGCCAAATCATATAACAACATAAGGCATATGAGCTAAATCAACATACAACATAAGGCTCGTGAGCCAAATCACCAAACAACATAAGGCATAAATGCTAAAACATCAAACAACATAAGGCGTATAAGCCATGTCACTAAAACAACATAAATCTCAACATGACGAACCCATTAAGGAGTTCAAAACAACAAAAACGTAATCACTATGTCGTCAACATCAAATAGCACAAAGGCTATGTATAACTCCAACATCCAATAAAATGGTGAAAACATTTGAAAATCAACAAATTCTAGAAATAAAAAACAATGATATCTAGAAAATAACAACAAAAGGTGGATCCCAAGAAATTGTGAGTCTAAGCTACGCCGCACGTGCATCAACAACGTATGGCCGAAGCCTGCAAAGTAATATCAACAACAAATTTTATGTCCAACAAATGACCCGAAGGTCCAATATAAAATGTCACCAACTTTCAAAGAGTAAGCAAATCAGTGACAACAGTGCGTCCCATACCATACGTTCTTACTTAACTGTTTACTATAAGGTAGTTAATTTCATGCCCGTGTATGACCTCAATAGAACAAGTCTAGAATTAACTGAAAAAGTAAACGCATGTGTCTCATACCACATTTTTTACTAAATCGTTTAAGTCACTTCCTCGTTCTCTCGAAGAGTGCAAAAAAGTGTTATTTTATAAAATAATTTACTTCGAGAAAAGAGTTAAAAACGATTTTCTAAAATTTTTTAGAAATTATTTCCTTTTAAAATCCCTTTAAAAATAATTAATCATATTATTTAATATTTAAACTAGGCTCCAAAATAAATTCATACTTATAAAATCGATTTGGAAAAATATTTATTTCTAATACGAATTTTTTAAATCGAAAATTCACTTTGAAATCGATTATAAAATCCATGCATGAAATCGAAATCACAACAAATTCAACATAGTTTCTCAATTTGAAACTCGTGTAAATCAACAACATAGCAACATGAAAGCATAACTGAATATCGTCTTACTAATTCACAAATAGAAGTCTTTAAAACAACACAAAACAGTTCTGGAAATTCCAGAACAAACAGTGCAAAACAAAGCAGGGAAGTGACGGGGCTGACACACACAATCGCACAAAAAAACATCATCCAGAAGACATTCCAGGGTCGACTAAAAAAAGGGCAAGGTCGACTTGAATGGTCGACCTTCCTGAGCCCTAGAACGACCTTCAAGGTCGATCATTAAGGGTCTCTGGTCGACCCTTAGTCGCGAATGATTCTGCTTGTTTCAAGCAGCTCAGTGTTGATTTTTCTGATGATTTTTGACTCGGTTATTGATCGATCTGATGTATGAATTTCGATATAAACAACAACATTTAGGTAACAATCCGAAGAAATTCCGGCCTGAATTCAGTATAGAGATCATCAACAAAAAGGAGATAAAACAACCATTATGAAGAGATATTCACTGTATAAACCGATTTCACTAAGATTATGTAGTAAGCCATGAAATTCATCAACCAAACGACTTATAGAGTTTGTTTAAGCTAGACGAGTGAGTGTAAAACTCACCTTATTTCAATTTTAAAGCGATTTTACTTGCAAGCTGGAAGCACTGGCCTTAGATTAGCTTTAGAAACCTAAAAGATGAGAAGATACAGACATGCAGGCAAAGAAACAAAAGTTGCAGTACACTACAATTTTACAAATCAAAGATTAGATGAAATAAGATTATGGCTTTGGAGAGATTACCCATTGACACTCTTAATATTACAGCTCTCTTTAATTTTAATTAATTTTTGGATGAGGATTTACAGTTTCAAGATGGTAGCCATTTTTGAGCTTTTTTACTTTTTGGAAGAAGAAGCAAAAGAGAAAAGTGAAGTGAAGGAATGTGCACGTATAATTTTTCCCAACCTCTTCTAGATCTAAGTATTTAGGTTTGGGTTGGATTAAACCCTACCCAATAAGCATATGACCATTCTTATGTTTTAATTAACTAATAAACTATATAGTTAACCATATTATCACACTTGTTATCACATAATTCACCAAAACAACTTACATTTACATGTTTTCAACTTTATAAAACCATGCTAACATATTTTATGTTTAGTAAAATGTTTTATCAACATATAAAAGTTATTATAGCCATTAAAAATCAACTTCCATTATTAAAATTCTATTTTTACTTAAATGCTTTAATTTACACTATTTATTTAAATAGATTAATATTTTAACAACAAAGTTCCACAAAATTCATCTTCTTGTTCAAATAATCATAACAAACCATGTAAAAAATATTTTTCATACCCAAATATTGATTTTAACCAATATTTCACATTTTACTTTTCAATATCAACCATATTTAATATTTAACATGTCATTAAATTAACAAAAGCACTATTTGAACATTATTTCCACAATTATTGTATTTTATCGAATTAAAATTATTAGATGCTCATTTTTACCCAAACAAAGATAATAAAGTTTCTAAAACTTTATTTACTACATATTTCTAAACAAATTTCCCATCACCAAATTTATTTTATTTCTCCATTTTAAATTATAACCATTGTTATAATTTAAAATGGAGAAATAAAATAAATTTGGTGATGGGAAATTTGTTTAAAATA